>JAYESA010000002.1:36586414-36938914 GCA_036927795.1 Iris macrosiphon | reverse complement strand
GTGGTTGGATTATGATCACTCCTCAGATCGGGTGAGCTACGGGGACCCTAAGTGTAAGGAGAGACAGGTGTGTCTGCAGGAGAGGACGATGAAGTTCCTCAAAGGGCTGACTGCAGCTTTCGTACAGAGGACGGCCCTACTTCTAGCCCAACCAAAGATCCCTAGCCTTGAGTAGGCTATCTCAGCCATGATCCAGGAGAAGACACGCATCAGAGTGCAAGCCGGGACAGGTGGTCCCCCCAAAGCAAAGTCAGCACTAGCGATCACCAGCTCAGGTAACACAGGATCTAAGGGAGAGCCCTGGCAGCATAACCGGCAGTGCTACAACTGTGGGGAGATGGGTCATCATCGGTATGCTTGTACCAAACCACCTAGGGAGGGAGATTCAGGTGGTGGACGAGGACCGTTCGGCGGACGAGGATATAATGGAGGACGTGGTCATGATCGAGGGGGTAGACGAGGCGGCCGAGGAGGTTATCGGGCGAACCTCCTAATATCAGAAGGGAACGGAGAAGCTGATGGTACATTTACTGTGGAGGACCAGGCACTGGAAGACATGAGGAGTAGAACAGAGAAGGCGTCTACCTTATTCTTTGTTAGGGGCAACGCTACCATGTATGCCCATCCATCAGAAGGTACTGAAAAATCACTTGCCCTTGCGTCTATCTCTTCCCTTAAATCATCAGACTGGATTATCGACTCGAGATCATCTCGGCGTATGACGGGGAATACTAGTAAGTTTTCTTCCTACACTCACCTAGCATCAGCAGACAACATTCAGACAGCTGATGGCACTTTCCAGCCAGTGGTCGGTAAGGGTACTATTAATTATACAGGTTCAGAAAGATTATTCAATATTTTACATGCTCCATCCTTTCTAGTCAGTCTCTTGTCCATTAGTTCTATAATCCTCCAACTTAAATGCATTGTTTCTTTTGATATTCCTAAGGTAATCTTCCAGAAGAAAGGGACAGGATGAAGACTTGGGACTGGCACTTGGCATGAATGACTGTGGTACCTAGATCGAGAAGGACTAGACTCAGCATTGGTATCTATGGAAGAGAAGGCTGGCATGGAAGGACTGCAGCAGAGGACTGAGGATACCTCGATACTCCATCATCGGAGGATGGGACATTCTTTCTTTGATACTCTAAGTAAGTTGTATCCAGAGATTTATGCAAAAACAAATAAAGAGAAATTAGTATGTGATGCGTGCGAGTTAGGAAAACTTACTAGGAGCTCATATGTTGGCACGGGTCATAGGAGTACTTTTACTTTTGAGGTAGTACATTCTGATGTCTGGGGTCCATGTGCTACTAACACTATGAATGGTTATAAGTACTTTGTTTCTTTCATTGAGTGTGCCTCTCGTGTTACCTGGTTATATTTGATGAAAAATAAGAATGATGTACCTGCTTGTTTTTTGGGGTTTCCATAAGCATGTCCAGACTCAGTACAAAGCATTTGTGAAGGTACTGAGGTCTGACAATGTAACGGAGTACACCAACAGGACGCTTGCAGAATACTTGTCAGCACACGGAATACAATATCAGACCACCTGTGCATACACACCAGCACAAAATGGAGTTGCAGAAAGGAAAAACAGACACCTTCTAGAGGTCGCAAGAAGTATGATGATCGACATGAATGTACCATAGAGTCTGTAGGGGCATGCAGTGTTGATAGCAGCTCAACTCATCAACATGATGCCCTCGAAGGTCCTCGGATGGAAGTCCCCATGTGAGGTATTGCAAGGCAATAATAGTGGGATACTCCCACTGAAGGTGTTTGGGTGTGTGTGTTTTGTGAAGGACAACAGACCATCAGTTGGAAAACTTGACCCTAGAGCGGTCAAATGCATCTTCGTAGGCTACTCGACGACCCAGAAGGGGTATGTGTGCTGGAGTCCAGTAGAGAAGAAGAAGTTTGTCAGTATGGATGTCCACTTTCGGGAGCATGAGCCATACTACCACCAGGACGGAACTTCACACAACACGCCTAATACTGCCAATATTAGGCGAGAGGGGGAGATGGAGAACTTGGTGGTAACCGATTTAGAAGTTTGGCATGGAGGCACGGAGAAGGGACAAGAATGTGAAGGTTTTAGGCCTACGGCTCAGGGAGAGTTACTTACCTACAGTAGGAGAGAGAAGCAAACTGCAGGACCAGTACCAACAGTGCCAGTGCCAAGTCCCTTGCCTGCCTTCGTCCCAACTCCTGAGGCACCGACACCAACCCCCCTTCAGGTAATACCCCCTCCTTCACAAGATATCATTCCTCCTACTTCTACTCCTCCCATACCACTATCTGTACGGAGGACCACTCGCAGCAATGCAGAAAATCCTCTAAACAGATATGGCTGGGATATTGCTCAGTTTGTTTCTTATGACCATATCCCTTCTTCTCATGGAGCATTTATAGCATCTTTGGATAGTATTACTGTACCTAACAATTGGCAGGTTGCCAAGAATGATCCAAAGTGGAAAGCAGCAATGCACGAGGAGTTGGAAGCTCAGGAGAAGAACCACACTTGGGAGCTTGTGAGACTTCCAAAGGGGAAGAGAGCAGTTGCATGCAAGTGGATCTTTACCGTAAAGCAGAACCCAGATGGACAGGTTGAGCGCTACAAAGCTCGACTAGTAGCCAAAGGATACAGTCAGACGTACGGCATCGATTATGACGAGACCTTTGCACCAGTTGCAAAGATGAGCACTGTCAGGACTCTGATTTCTCTGGCAGCGAATGGTGGATGGAAGCTACACCAACTGGATGTGAAGAATGTGTTTCTTTACGGAGATCTAGTGGAGGAGGTGTACATGGAGATACCACCAGGATTTGGCACCAATCAGACAGTAGACAAGGTCTGCAGGTTGAAGAAGTCCCTCTATGGACTGAAGCAGTCTCCTCGAGCGTAGTTTGACAGATTCAGAAGGGCGATGATAGGGATGGGATATCAGCAGATCAATGCTGATCATATTGTGTTCTTTCGTCGGAGTGGAGGCCACATTACCATGCTTGCGGTGTATGTGGACGATATGATTATCACAGGAGATGATGAGCAAGAGATCGCCCAACTCAAAGGAAAGCTTGGCAAGAAATTTGAGATAAAGAATCTCGGCCTTCTTCGGTACTTCTTTGGGATTGAGATTGCTCGAGAAGGAGAGGTGTAAACCCCCTGAATTTTTGAGAATAAATTTTAAAATGAGTTACTTCGATTTTGGTATCTTCTGGAAATTAAAACAAAGACGATTGTGATTTAAAGAAATTTTGAGTGTGGCCAAAGGGTGTTAAAATATTCTGGAAGTAATAAATTATTGTGTAAAATGGAAAACCGGACCTATGGTATTTTTCGGTGAATTTATTGGACTCCGGAATTCTTTTAAAGGCTCTAAAAGCAATAATAGAATTAAACCGAATTAGAAACCGTGCCAAACGTTCCCAGGAGAACTGAAGCCCAAGCCCTAGGAGCATTGACCCAGCCCAAAATCCTATGTCTAGACCGAGGCCCGATCCTAAGAAGGGTTAACCAAGCCCTAATCCTAGAGCAACCCACATGTGTATAAATATCTCTCTAATTCCTTTCATTAGTTTTAATCACAAAGCAAAACCTAAAATATTTCAGCCGACTCCTTCACCCTTACGTACAGCAACTCCTTCCCTGTGCCGACTCCTCCATCAACCTAGGCCTCCACCCGCCGGAGCGATCATCTCCTCCCTCCCTGTTCTCTCCTTCCACCGCCCGCGACCCCGTCAACCCCTCCCGGATCTCTCCCCTCCGCCTGGCACTCCGGCTGTACAACGCTCCCCAACCGGCAGAGTGATCCCGCGGCTGTCCGAGCAACCCAACGGCCGGGGCAGTGCCGTCCCTCTCCGGTCAGTTCGACCCAACCATCCAGGCCAGAGCAGCGACCCTCCATACTCGCCGAACCGCCGAACCCGCGATACCGCTGCCCAGACCTCCCCCGTCGACCCGACTCCGACGCTTCCCACGCGAAGCCCCGCTGACCCGAGTCAAACCTTAGAGTCGACTCTGAATCTCAGCGGATACGAGGGAAGTCGATTCGGACGCAAGCAGCACGAGAGGACACGACCAGGACACAAAGTGACGTTCGGACGCGTGAAAACTCAGATTCATGGAGCTCTGTTCAGGTACTGATATCTCTCGTCTCGCAACTCCGAATTCGATTCCGTCAGTTGCTATGCGTAGACTGTATAACCCTCTCGGTGCCCGTGTAAATCGCTCGGTGCATCGCGTCCTGTGGTGATCGCACACCGCGATCCAAAAACAGGAAAAATAATACCCCATTTTACCCCGGAACTGAGTGCGCCCCGCCAAACGGGACGACTTGGTCGCACGCGGTCTTTACCAAACCGTGCGCATCGTCGATACGGTCGTGTGGGATTTCATAGAAGTGGATTCAGAGGTGCGTGCACCACGGAATCAACGCGTATCCGCCGACGACACCCCGTATCCGACCTTTCTGGAACATGCTGTAACTTCGTGTACACACGTCGGATCGAGACGAAACTTGTGCCATCGAACTCGTAGCAATACGCTGGTCCTGTGACCCAAGTTTGGTCCGATTCTGAGAACGTTGACAAAATCGCGTATTGTGGGCCCCACCTGCTCCACCTGACGGGTGATTTTGTGAACGGCTCATCGGAATCCAATTCTGGAAGTTCCGTTGGGTTCGTATCATCGTTCCTGACTTGTAGACACTGAGTTTGCAGAATTTGGAGACCTTTGACCCTGGCACGCTTTTCGGTGCAAAGTGGCCCACATGTGGACCCCGCTTTGGCCGAAAATGACCTTTTTGCCCCTGTGTCTAAATTGGACGTAAGGACAGGCATTTCTAGCAGTTTGATACCTTCTGAGACTATTGGTGATGTTTGTTACAGCTTTTGGAGTAGTACCTACCGGATCCATTAATACAGGGACAGTTATTGATATCCAGACATCAGGCAAGTGTACCTTGCCAAACTTTACAGTCTTTATATATATTTTTCCTTGCTCTATTATATTTCTGTCCAAACTTAACCTAGGACCATGTGAAGTACTTAGCGTCCGATTATCAGTCGGGTGCCAACACTGTACGCAGTGTTGGGTACTGTCATCTAGAGATGGACATACGTGACACTTTATATTCTCGTACTTGCCTTACCAAGTACACTATGACCCAGGACACTTGACACTATTCATAAGACAGGATTTTCTCGAGATATTCGTGGTAATTCTGTATAGGATACATGACATGGACATTAGATGCTTAGATATAGTATGACTGGTTGCATTAGCTATGATCCCGCTTGACATGGACATGAGACGTTGTGGTCATGATATGCGTGGTTACATTGGGTGGAAAGAGACACACAGGCTACAGGCTGTTCCATATATATATACATCCACTATTATTGAGAGGTCGTAGACTCTCGGAGCAGAGCTAGACCCACTACCGGTTATTACCACTACCGGCTCCCCGACACAGAGCTTGTAGTGGCCCAGCCTGAGTACTCGTGCTGCTCTCACTTGCATTTTCACATAGATGGTTATATAGCTTACCCTATTATTCTCATTATTTGCTGCACTGCTTATATTTTGGCTTGTATATTTTCTGTACCTTGCTATGTCCCCTGAGGACCTGGATATGGATTATGTCCCGAGGATTTGAGGACGAGATCTACCCCGAGATATACGGGACCGAAGCAGGAGCTGATCCAGGAGTTGTACCGCCATCCGAGGACGAGGTGTTAGCCGAGGACTTCTCCTGAGCATCCATGTTTCATGCTCAGTATTTATTATTTATTTCAGTCATTTACTTTCTGTTCTGTTGAACCAATGTATTAGATATTTATCGGGTTATTTCCCCGAAGTACTTGGTTGAGACTAGCTGATGATTTACATTCCTTATTTACTCTGTGGATCATGTTTATTTCTTGTGTGGATGAGATTAGTTGTGCCATGATTGTCGTAGACTTGTTATTTTACAGCTTAAGTATGCCCTGGTGGATCCATTAAATTGGGTTGTCCATCGGTGCGTACTGCTGGCCATTGACGCGTGTCCGGTCCCTCGGTAATTTGGGACTGGGGCGTGACATGGTTTTTGTGGTGGCCCATGCAGGTCTATGACTAAATTGTTCGGTTTTAACTTAGGGACCGAACCAGCCTGCCCTAAGAATAGGATAAGTTATAGGATCTCATCCATTAATTAAACCATTATTGAACTCTATATCGAACTCAAAATTGTTACTTGAACTGCATCCTGTGTTGATTCCTCTGTGCCTTCTTACAGTTTATCTTTTGATTGCAGAGTAATGGATCCTAGGAACGAAGACGAGATTCTATTGGATACGCCACACGACGCTGTGGTTACGTATACAGACGGAGTGACCCCAGGGGATGGAGGACAAGCATCGCAGAGCGATCAGACCGGTCAACCTAATCCAAGGTTCCGGAGAGATGACATCCCACCTCCACCACAGTTCACTCCCCAGATGCCAGTTTTTCCGCCCGGACAGGCCATGGACGGGCAACAGATGTTCCAGATGATGTATGCCATGATACAGGCCCAACAACAGATTCAGCAAGAGGCCCATCGCCAGGAAGCAGAGTATCTAAGGACCAGCCTGGTATCCGCATTGGAGCAGGCAAATCCACCAACGAGGCGAACA
The DNA here is from genome assembly GCA_036927795.1 of Iris macrosiphon. Classification (NCBI taxonomy): domain Eukaryota; kingdom Viridiplantae; phylum Streptophyta; class Magnoliopsida; order Asparagales; family Iridaceae; genus Iris; species Iris macrosiphon. The sequence continues at coordinate 36,932,245 of JAYESA010000002.1, read as the reverse complement.
TCGACGGGATCTATCACCGATTTTCGTCATCTCAAGCCTCGCACATTTTCTGGTAAAGAAGGGCCAACAGAAGTTCATGAATGGCTCACAAACATACAGCATCAGTTGGAAGCCGCTGAACTTCCAAGAGAGAAGTGGATGACTGCAGTCAGAATGCAGTTAACTGATAATGCTCATCACTGGTGGTTAGCGGAAGAAAGGAGGCTCGGACAGGACCGAGTCACTTGGGAAGAGTTCTCCAGACTCTTCCAAGAGATGTACATTCCGGCAGTTGCACGATCAGAGCTCAGAGACAAGTTCAACCGTCTCATCCAAGGCAGTATGACAGTGGAGGAATACAATACAGAGTTTATACGCCTAGGTCGCTTCGCTCCGATATTGATTTCAACAGAGGAAGAAAAAGCTGAAAAGTTCTTTGATGGACTGAAGTTCGAGCTTCAGAGATTAATTGGCTCCGTCGCACCTACATCTTATACTGAGGTCCTTGCAGCAGCACGACGCATGGAGCGCGTCACTAGAAGAGAATCGAATCTGAAGAGGCCAAACCCATCCGCACCATCCAAGACAGCACCAGCAGATTCTGTGAAATGATTCCAGAGGAGTATACCGGAGAGAGCAGCACACCGGGATAGACCTCTTCCTACTTGTCACCACTGCGGCAAAGTAGGACACATTGAGAAGGAATGCAGACGTAAGTTAGGACTATGTCTGAGCTGCGGATCCAACCAGCACTTTTCTAGGGACTGTTCTGAACGCAGAGACGGAGCACAGAGACTAGCTTTACCTGCACCACGATCAGCTACAGGAGCAGTAGGAGCACAGCAGACAGGAGCTGGAGGAGTCAGACCACCAGCTACAGGAGGCTACCAGCAGACACCACCACTGGCACCGCAGGCAGCCCTATTTCAGCAGCAGCAGCAGAGAGGACCAGCTCAAGGTCGAGGCCAGGCATTCACCTTAGCTGTTGAGCAGGAGGCTACAGCAGGCGAGGTCATCGCAGGTACTATTTTAGTAGCTTCATTACCAGCTGTAGCATTATTTGATTCTGGAGCATCGTATTCATTTATAGCAGCTAGCTTTGTTGCCACCCATAGAGTAGCTACTGCACCCCTACCGAAGATGAAGAGGATTGTTACGGGAGGTGGAATTATTCCGGTTAGTGATGTCTGTAGATCATGTTCAGTAGTAGTTTGTGGCCGAGAAATGCGAGCTCAATTTCTGATCTTTTCTATGCCGGACTATGATGTCTTACTTGGTATGGACTGGTTAAGTTAGTATCATGCGACTCTTGATTGTCGGCTTGGAAAGGTTATATTTAGACCGCCTGGACATCCATAATTCGAGTTTCTTCGAGGAGCAGTAGAGCAAGGAGTTCAGCCTACTCTTAGGGTATTATCTGTAGAAGAGGAGACAGGTTACCCAAGAGTCATATCTGAGTTTGTGGATGTATTTTCCGATGATCTTCCAGGTTTACCACCTGATCGGGAAATAGAATTCACAATAGACTTAACTCCAGGAGCAGAGCCTATCACTTCATCGGTATATCGGCTAGCACCCAAGGAGTTAGTAGAGTTGAAAGAACAGGTGGATGATCTTCTGGAGAAGGGTTTCATTCGGCCCAGTGTTTCACCTTGGGGAGCACCCATATTATTTGTGCCAAAGAAGGATGCAGTGCGATTGTGCATTGATTACAGGGCACTAAATGCTGTAACCATCAAGAACAGGTATCCCTTGCCACGCATTGATGATCTATTCGATCAATTGAGTGGTGCAAGGGTATTCTCGAAGATTGACCTTCGATCCGGCTATCATCAGATCAAAGTAAGGAAGGAAGACATACCGAAGATAGCTTTCAGGACCAAGTATGGACATTATGAGTTCTTGGTGATGCCGTTTGGTTTAACCAACGTGCCAGCAGTGTTTATGAGCTTAATGAACAGAGTCTTCCATCAGTTCTTGGATAAATTTGTGGTGGTGTTCATTGACGACATCCTCATATATTCCAAGAGCCACGAAGAGCACGAGGAGCATCTCAGAATCGTGTTGGAGACCTTGAGACAGGAGAAGTTATACGTCAAACTCAGTAAGTGTGAGTTCTGTATGGACAAAGTACCTTTCTTGGGACATATCATATCAGGAGAAGGACTTTCCGTGGATCCAGAGAAGGTTGCGGCAATAGAGACTTGGCCTACACCCACATCAGTGGCAGAGGTGAGAAGTTTTCTTGGACTTGCGGGATATTACCGAAGGTTTGTAGAAAATTTCTCGAGGATTGCAGAACCGATGACGAAGATGACACGTAAAGATCAAGAGTTTATATGGGCAGAAGACTGCCAGAAGGCCTTCGAAGAATTGAAAAGGACCTGTCTTGACTCTTCCTACATGGTCAGGAGGTTTTGTTGTTTACAGTGATGCATCAGGTAGTGGACTGGGATATGTTTTGATGCAACATGGCAAAGTCATTGCTTATGCATCGAGACAGTTAAAGGTTCACGAGAAGAACTACCCAACACATAATCTGGAGTTAGCAGCAGTTATATTTGCATTAAAGATTTGGAGGCACTACCTTTATGGGGAAAGGGTTGAAATCTTCACCGATCACAAGAGTCTGAAGTATGTATATACTCAGAAGGAGCTAAACATGAGGCAAAGACGCTGGCTGGAATTGATGGTAGATTTTGACATAGATCTGCAGTATCATCCGGGAAAGGCAAATGTTGTTGCAGATGCGCTCAGTAGGAAGCCTACGGCTTATTTTTTGACGATGCAGCCCGAGTTATTAAAAGATCTACAGGAGCTTCAGATAGAGGTGGTCTTACCAGGACAGAATGGCTTGATGGCTAATCTTGAAATTAAGTCATCACTCGTGGAGAAGATTAAGGAGGCATTGCCCACCGATGCTAGATTTTGAAGGTTGAAAGAGAGGACAGAAGCAGGCATGCAGACAGGACTTCGCATACACGAAGACGGGACATTGAGGTTTGGAAATCGCCTGTATGTTCCAAATGGAGAAGTGAGACAGGAGTTAATGACGGAAGCACATAGCTCTATATACTTTGTTCACCCAGGAGGAACCAAGATGTACCGAGACTTGAGACAGTATTACTGGTGGCATGGAATGAAAAGGGAGATTGCGAGATTTATGGCCAAATGCTTAGTATGTCAGCAAGTAAAAGCCGAGCATCAGAGGACCGCAGGTATGTTACAGCCGCTTCCTATACCAGAATGGAAGTGGGAGCATATCACGATAGATTTTGTCACTGGATTTCCAAGAAGCCCCAGCGGAAGAGACGCAGTATGGGTGATAGTGGATCGACTCACTAAATCGGCACACTTCTTGCCATTTAGAGTTGGACAGTCCACAGAGGTACTAGCCGACATGTATATGCGACAAATTGTCAAATTATATGGAGTACCTGTTAGTATTGTATCGGATCGAGATTCGAGATTTACATCTCATTTCTGGAGAAGCATGCAAGAGAGTCTGGGCACCAGGCTCAAATTCCGCACGGCATACCACCCACAGACAGACGGCCAATCAGAGCGCACCATTCAGATCTTGGAAGACATATTGAGATCATGTATGCTAGACTTTGGAGGATCTTGGGAAGATCATCTGCACTTAGTGGAGTTCTCCTACAATAACAGTTATCAGGCCAGCATCTAGATGGCACCATTCGAAGCTTTATACGAAAGAAAATGCAGATCGCCTATATGTTGGAGTGACATTGGTGAACGTCAAATACTGGGTCCAGAATTGGTAACGCAGACAGTAGAAAAGGTGAAACAAATCCAGAATCATCTACGAGCAGCCCAAGACAGACAGAAGCATTGGGCAGATACGCACAGACGTCCCCTAGAGTTCAAAGAAGGAGAGCACATATTCTTGAGGATTTCACCCACTCGAGGAACTATCAGATTCGGGAGCAGAGGCAAGTTGAGCCCGAGGTATATCGGGCCATTTGACATTTTAGAGCGCGTTGGTGAGGTGGCTTATCGGCTTGTATTACCTCCATCTTTAGAGGGAGTGCATGACGTATTTCACGTCTCACAGCTGCGAAGGTACGTGACCGACCCAAGTCACATAGTCGATCATTCAGAAATCGCAGTAGGCCCAAGCTTGAGATACAAAGAACAACCAGTTGGCATCCTCGACGTCAGTGAGAAGACATTGCGGGGACAGACCATCAGACTAGTCCGTGTAGCATGGAAACATCATTCCCCTGGAGAATCGACTTGGGAACGAGAAGATAGTATGCGCCCGTGATACCCCCACTTGTTTGAGGAGGCAGTTGTAAACTAAGCAACTTGTATTTCCATAATTCTATTGGTCGCTTACTCTTTGATTGCGAGGACGCAATCCTTTTAAGGAGGGAAGATTGTAAACCCCCTGAATTTTTGAGAATAAATTTTAAAATGAGTTACTTCGATTTTGGTATCTTCTGGAAATTAAAACAAAGATGATTGTGATTTAAAGAAATTTTGAGTGTGGCCAAAGGGTGTTAAAATATTCTGGAAGTAATAAATTATTGTGTAAAATGAAAAACCGGACCTATGGTATTTTTTGGTGAATTTATTGGACTCCGGAATTCTTTTAAAGGCTCTAAACGCAATAATAGAATTAAACCGAATTAGAAATCGTGCCAAACGTTCCCAGGAGAACTGAAGCCCAAGCCCTAGGAGCATTGACCCAGCCCAAAATCCTATATCTAGACCGAGGCCCGATCCTAAGAAGGGTTAACCAAGCCCTAATCCTAGAGCAACCCACATGTGTATAAATATCTCTATAATTCCTTTCATTAGTTTTAATCACAAAGCAAAACCTAAAATATTTCACCCGACTCCTTCACCCTTACGTACAACAACTCCTTCCCTGTGCCGACTCCACCATTAACCTAGGCCTCCACCCGCCGGAGCGATCATCTCCTCCCTCCCTGTTCTCTCCTCCCACCACCCGCGACCCCGTCAACCCCTCCCGGATCTCTCCCCTCCGCCTGGCACTCCGGCTGTACAACGCTCCCCAACCGGCACAGCGATCCCGCGGCTGTCCGAGCAACCCAACGGCCGGGGCAGTGCCGTCCCTCTCCGGTCAGTTCGACCCAACCATCCAGGCCAGAGCAGCGACCCTCCATACTCGCCGAACCGCCGAACCCGCGATACCGCTGCCCAGACCTCCCCCGTCGACCCGACTCCGACGCTTCCCACGCGAAGCCCCGCTGACCCGAGTCAAACCTTAGAGTCGACTCTGAATCTCAGCGGACACGAGAGAAGTCGATTCGGACGCAAGAAGCACGCGAGGACACGACCAGGATACAAAGTGACGTTCGGACGCGTGAAAAGTCAGATTCACGGAGCTCTGTTCAGGTACTGATATCTCTCGCCTCGCAACTCCGAATTTGATTCCGTCAGTTGCTATGCGTAGACTGTATAACCCTCTCGGTGTCCGTGCAAATCTCTTGGTGCATCGCGTCCTGTGGTGATCGCACACCGCGATCCAAAAACAGGAAAAACAATACCCCGTTTTACCCCGGAACTGAGTGCGCCCCGCCAAACGGGACGACTTGGTCGCACGCGATCTTTGCCAAACCGTGCGCGTCGTCGATACGGTCATGTAGGATTTCGCAGAAGTGGATTCAGAGGTGCGTGCACCCCAGAATCAACGCGTATCCGCCGACGACACCCCGTATCCGACCTTTCTGGAACACGCTGTAACTTCGTGTACACACGTCGGATCGAGACGAAACTTGCGCCATCGGACTCGTAGCAATACGCTGGTCCTGTGACCCAAGTTTGGTCCGATTCTGAGAACGTTGACAAAATCGCGTATCATGGGCCCCACCGGCTCCACCTGACGGGTGATTTTGTGAACGGCTCATCGGAATCCAATTCTGGAAGTTCCGTTGGGTTCGTATCATCGTTCCTGACTTGTAGACACTGAGTTTGCAGAATTTGGAGACCTTTGACCCTGGTACGCTTTTCGGTGCAAAGTGGCCCACAGGTGGACCCCGCTTTGGCCGAAAATGACCTTTTTGCCCCTGTGTCCAAATTGGACGTAAGGACAGGCATTTCTAGCAGTTTGATACCTTCTGAGACTATTGGTGATGTTTGTTACAGCTTTTGGAGTAGTACCTACCGGATCCATTGATACAGGGACAGTTGTTGATACCCAGACATCAGGCAAGTGTACCTTGCCAAACTTTGCAGTCTTTATATATATTTTTTCTTGTTCTATTATATTTCTGTGCAAACTTAACCTAGGACCGTGTGAAGTAATTAGCGTCCGATTATCAGTCGGGTGCCAACACTGTACGCAGTGTTGGGTACTGTCATCTAGAGATGGACATACGTGACACTTTATATTCTCGTACTTGTCTTACCAAGTACACTATGACCCAGGACACTTGATACTATTCATGAGACAGGATTTTCCCGAGATATTCGTGGTAATTCTGTATAGGATACAGGATATGGACATTAGATGCTTAGATATAGTATGACTGGTTGCATTAGCTATGATCCCGCTTGACATGGACATGAGACATTGTGGTCATGATATGCATGGTTACATTGGGTGGGGAGAAATACACAGGCTACAGGCTGTTCCATATATATATACATCCACTATTATTGAGAGGTCGTAGACTCTCGGAGCAGAGCTAGACCCACTACCGGTTATTACCACTACCGGCTCCCCGACACAGAGCTTGTAGTGGCCCAGCCTGAGTACTCGTGCTGCTCTCACTTGCATTTTCACATAGATGGTTATATAGCTTACCCTATTATTCTCATTATTTGCTGCACTACTTATATTTTGGCTTGTATATTTTCTGTACCTTGCTATGTCCCCTGAGGACCTGGATATGGATTATGTCCCCAGGATTTAAGGACGAGATCTACCCCGAGATATACGGGACCGAAGCAGGAGCTGATCCAGGAGTTGTACCGCCATCCGAGGACGAGGTGTTAGCCGAGGACTTCTCCTGAGCATCCATGTTTCATGCTCAGTATTTATCATTTATTTAGTCATTTACTTTCTGTTCTGTTGAACCAATGTATTAGATATTTATCGGGTTATTTCTTCGAAGTACTTGGTTGAGACTAGCTGATAATTTACATTCCTTATTTACTCTGTGGATCATGTTTATTTCTTGTGTGGATGAGATTAGTTGTGCCATGATTATCGTAGACTTGTTATTTTACAGCTTAAGTATGCCCTGGTGGATCCATTAAATTGGGTTGTCCATCGGTGCGTACTGCTGGCCATTGACGAGCGTCCGGTCCCTCGGTAATTTGGGACTGGGGCGTGACAAGAGGGGATTGTTCTCTCTCAAAGGAAGTATGCACTGGACCTTCTCACAGAAACTGGGATGTTGGGGTGCAAACCTGCAGTGACACCAATAGATCAGAGGTTCAAGATTGATGTTGAGGCTGGAGAACCAGTTGATCGGGACAGATACCAGAGACTGGTTGGCAAGTTGATCTATTTGAGCCACACACGTCTTGATATCTGCTTTGCAGTAAGTGTGGTAAGACGCTACATGCATGACCCACAGAAGGGTCATATGGATGTAGTGTACCCGATTCTGAGGTACTTGAAAGGTGCTCCCGGGAAGGGACTAATATTCAGGAAGAACAATCACGTGAGCATCAAGGGCTACTCTGACTGGGCTAGTTGTGCTGATGACAGGAGGTCTACCTCGGGATATTGCATATTTGTAGGAGGTAACTTGGTCTCCTGGAGGAGTAGGAAGCAGTCTGTGGTGGCCAGATCGACAGCTAAAGCAGAGTACAGAGCTATTGTCTTGGGAGTTGCAGAGCTGCTATGGTTGAAGAATATGCTGGTGGAGCTGAAGCTGGATCAAGGAGCCAAGATGAAGCTGTGGTGTGACAATCAGTCAGCTATTAGTATCGCCAACAATCCAGTACAGCATGACAGGACCAAACACATCGAGATTGATAGATTCTTCATCTAAAAAAAGTTGGATAGTGGATTACTGGAGCTTGGCCATGTTCCAACCAGGGATCAAGTAGCAGATGGACTAACCAAGGGACTCGCCTCAGTGAGCATGATTAGAGGATGTGACAAGATGGGCTTAGTGAATATCTTTCACCCATCTTGAGGGGGAGTGTTGATATGGTATGTTGGGTGTCATATTTAAGTATAGTATAAGCACATGAGAATATCCTGAGGACATATTTGGGATGCCAGAATATGTCACAGGATATTCCATTATGAGATTATTGTCATAATGATTGAGATCATTGTATTAATGATTGTAAGGCTATATAATGCCAATGAGACAATCAATAAAATTATCAACTAATTTCAACAAGGTCATTGCGACACCAGTTCGGATCGCTAGTTGCTTAGGACGTCAGGCGAGTACATTCTCTGATAGTTTTTATTATCTGATGATTATTATGATTCAGCTTATAGTATCATAAGATTTTTCTGGCACAACACAGAACACGGACTGGTATTTCTGGATTCATTTACTTGTGACACATATTTTTTATGTTTCTGGCCTCTATTCTGGAATCACTACTAGCATCACCTACAGGCATCACTATAGGCATCACTCATATTTCAGGTTGGAATCATACTTGATTTACGTGTCGGGTCTTGGATTCACTTGTACTAGTCGGGGCGGAGAAATACTCGAGTAGACATGTAAACATTCCTATTTGGAATCATCAGGAATCACCCCCTCTGGTCTAATCTGGAATGATAGCAGCCGCGCACCCAGTGCGCGGTAAACCTTACTTACCCCTAGTCGTTTACATGTCGAAACAGGTATTTCAAAGACACGAGTTCATTCTTTATAGTCTGGACTCTCTTGCACTTCTTGCTGGTCTTACTTATAGTTTCTGGACTTGACTCATTACATGTATTTCTTGCTGGACTCATTACACGTTCTTGTGCACAGACTTGATCTTAGTTTAGATTTCTTGTATCTTGCAGTTATTACTATCTTGCTTCTGATATTCATGCATCTTTACCTTTATGCACTAGTGATACATGTATATTTCCTTGTTTATACTTTATTTTATTCACCTTGCTATTGCTACAACTGTTTTATAGTTTTTATCATTTAACTGGAACTGTTGTTAGAGGTGTACTTGCTCCAGTCCTGACTGGACATATTTTTTCCAGAGTATCCGGAGGATTGGTGTCCGACATTTTATGGACCTCAGCCTGTCGTGGTGCAGACAGGGACCTTCTAGTTTATGAGTGATTTTCGGATTGGTAGCCGGGATCACTAGAAATCACTAGGACCTCAGTTGTTGTTTATTAGCTTTTAGCACCGGATTTGTCTCCGGTTTTGGATTGAGACTTGTATTGTATATGATTTTGGATGATGTATTATTATTATTGATGTTGTGGTTGTTTTAGTAGCAGTTGTTTAGACTTTGTAGTTGTTGGACTTTTGTTTTATCTTATCGTGCTTAGATTCGTGATTGAGTACTTGTGATTATCATTATGATATTGCTCCTCCCTTTGGAGTTGAGATCTTGACAGGTTTATATATTGATTGTGTGAGATTGTTAGTAGACCTAGACAGCGTTCTACCGCCGATGCTGCGGCGTAGGCTGGACGTACCCATGACTCATGCCCAATTTTTCGGGTGTGGGTCGTGATACATTTTTGGTGGTGGCCCCATGCAGGTCTCGATTCACAATTAGTGCGATGTCGTGGTGGTACAATAATTTAGTTGTACTGCTGCGAGCCTGCCCTTGGATAAAAGATCTAGGATGAGAGTGTACTCAATCACGACTAAAAATAATTCCAATCTAATTATTCTGAATTGCTTTCTTTTGAAATATTACTGTCATTCTTTGATGATATCGTATCTTGTATCGTATTGACTTCTCTTGATCTGTGTTCAGGATGCCTCCGAAGATACGATCCCATCGTACCGTCCTAGCAGTTGCTACCGAGAGGTCTGCTACCTCTCGTCCAGCTCGTATTCAGACAGCTGCTACTGCTTCACTCACCACTCCTGCGGTTGGGGGAGCATCTGCTTCTCTCAGGGATCCTTCTCTACCTGTCGATCCGAGGACTACCCCAGTCGTTCCGGTGGTTCCTCCACCACTTCCTGCACCAGTAGACTCCGTGCAGTTGTTTGGGTTCTTCAGGGAGATGATGGATGCGCAGCACCGTCAGGTGGATGTGATGAGGCTGGGCATTGAGAACTCCCACCAGGTGGCCATGACGGTAGTGGACAGAGTGGCTCAGATTCAGCCACAGGCAGATCAGGCACAGCATCCGAGGCCGGGCAGTATCATTGACTTCCAGAGGATGCGGCCCAAGGAGTTCCGGGGTACAGAAGGGATCCTGTACGCAGATGACTGGATAGAGCAAATTGAGGGGATCTTCAGGCTGGCACAGATTCCAGACAGCATACAGATAGAGGCAGCGGGCAGTCAGATGTTCGACCTCGCTTTGACGTGGTATCACACTGATACGAGGATCGCGACACCAGGGCTTACTTGGGAGGCTTTCAAGAGGCTTTTTAAGGAGAAGTTTTTCCCAGATGTGGCGCTTAGTGCTTTAGAGAGCCAGTTCGAGACACTCGTCCAAGAGAGCATGATGGTGGACGAGTACGCAGCAGAGTTCTGTCGTCTCGGCAGATTCGTGGATGGCTTGAGTGAGGCAGCAAAGGCAAGGAAGTTTCGCAAGGGCTTGGTCATGGCGGTCAAGTCTTTGACTAAGAGCGACCGTGAGGCGACTTTCGAGCAGATAGTAGGAGACGCTCAGAGGGTAGAGGATGACTTGGAGCTCAAGTCCAAGAGAGGCAGGAATGATTCAGGCAGTGCGAGTGGCAGTACGGGACCGGCTAAGCGTCCCTATGTGCAGAAGGCAGCACAGTAGGGTCAGGATCAGAGAGTGCCCACTTGTGTCTACTACAGGAAGACAGGACACACTTGGGATGTTTGTAGAAGGAGGCTGAAGGTGTGTTTGTTCTGTAGATCCGCTGCTCTCCAGATGCGAGATTGCCCCAGTGCACCTCCATTGGGTGGAGCACAGGATCGGAGAGTTGGAGCTAGGCCATCTATGGCACAGCATCATGCCCCGTACCAGCAGAGGGAGATACCCTAGCAGGGCAGGGCTTATGCATTGACGGTCGAGGAGGCCGATGCTACGGGTGTCGGATTAGCAGGTCTATCTCTTTGTTCTTCTTCCTGTCCTTTTTTATTCCTTGTGGTGTGCTTCATTAATACCTGTTAGAATTTTCTTTTGTGCTATTGTAGATAGTGTAGTGACCCTGATTTAGACTATGATAACACGACCAGTAGGACCATGATCTTGCATGTTGTTTAGGTAGAATTTCTTGACTGTGATTGTTGGGGGTTTGACCTAGAGGGAGTGCGATTGACTTTAAATTTCGAGGACGAAATTTTTTAAGGAGGATAGGCTTGTCACCACCCCATTTCCGGAGTCGAGTATTTTTTTTATTTTAATTTGGTTAATTGTGTATTATTTATAAATATTTGTATTTATATTTAATCGATGGTTGTATTTTTTTATATTGATTATTTCAGGGTTTTGGCTAGTCTGGACCCATGTTAGACCCTAGTGGACCCATGTCCGACCCAACCCACACCCTTGTGAGACCTATTTTTGGGTTTAGAATATTTATTATATTTTTAATAGGTTAGTTGGAGATATTGGGAGTTAGTTTGAGTGCTTTTGGAACCCCAAACTCAAAACCCAAGTTAGGAGAGGACATTTTGGACTTTGGGACATTATTGTAACCCTTTTTATGTGTGGCCGGCCCTATTCTAACCTCATTCCCGACCAAACCAGCAGCCACCCCCCCATTTCTTCTTCTTCTTCTTCTTCTTCTTCTTCTCCACTCTTTCTTCTTCCTTTCTTCTTCCCACTTCCAAGTAAGTACTCTATTTCTCCTCTTTTTTCTTCTATTCTTCATGGATGTAAACCCCAACCCTATATTTTTCTCTAACCTAGGTGGGTAGAGCTTAGATTTGGTGTTGGAGCTTGGATTGGAAGCTTGTTGTGGTGGATTTGGAGCTTTTTGGAGACTTTGGCTTGGGATTCCAACTCCCAAGAGGTAAACCCTGATTTTTTTTCCCTTATAATTACTCTTATATAGTATAATTAATAGTTTAGAAACTTTCTAGACCTTAGGGCTACCCGTGGGAGAAAGTTTAAACTAGTTTGGTTGTGTTTGGAGATTTTAACACTAGGTTTTGTGTCGATTTCGGATGAAATCCGAGATTGGCCCAATTTTGGATGATACCCTAGGTTAGACGGACCTAAGTAGAGATTGTAGGGTATCTTGAGGGTTTGTGCGTGTCTCCGTTCAGACACATGAAGTCGTGTCGCGGAGAAACGGGCATTTCGGGCATTTTAGGGGTTTTCGTCGTCGCCGATTCTATGTGCGTGCGCGTTTTTGCCACGGACCAAGAATCGACGAGTTAGTATTTTTTCTAGGATCTAGACATCGATTAGAACCCATGGGTAAATTTTTGGCCGATTCCGAGTAGGTTTGGTGTGCGTTTCAGGAGGTTTTGTGAACCGCACACCACGTGTTCGTCGAAATGACCGAATGGCCATTTCGACTTAGTTTCTTGGTTTCGGGCTTGTGCGCGCGTTGGGTTAGCTTCGGAGAGTGTGTGCTAGAGTTCACGGATTATATTATATATATATATATATATGTGTTTGTGCGTGTAGGGGTCGTTGGGCGTGCATTGGTGGGGTGTTGTGTGTGTTGTGTTATATATGTATATGTATGTGTATATATATATGTGTGTGTGTTTCTATATATATATATTTGTGTGTGTGTATATATATATGTTTATGTGTAGTTGTGTGTGTGTTAGTGCGTGTGAGAGTGTGTGTGTGAGGGTGTGTGTGAGTGAGTGTTTGTGTAGGTGTGAGTGTGTATATATATATATATATATATATATATGTATGTGTGTGTGTGTGTGTGTGTGTGTGTGTGTATATATATATGTGTGTATGTATATATATATATGGGTTTGTGTGTGTATATATATATGGATATGTGTGCTTATATATATATAGATATGTGTGTATATATGTGTGTGTACCTATATGTATTAGTGAGTGTGTGTGCTTGCGTGTTTGTGTGTGTGTGTGTGTGTGTGGTGTGTCGAGAGGAGAGTCGAGAGCGAGAGAGAGAGAGAGCGAGAGGAGCTGCAGGTGCCGCAGCAGCGTAGAGCGAGCGAGCGCAGCAGCAGCAGGCGCTCGTGGCGCCGCTGAGCGAAGCAGCAGCGCCGCGGCAGCAGCAGCAGTTGCGCTCAGGCGTAGCAGCGCCGCGGTAGCACGCAGCAGCAGCAGCTACGCTCAGCCGCGCAGCAGCGCGTGTGGAGGCGTGGCAGCGCCGTGGCAGCACGCTGCAGCAGCAGCAGCAGCAGGGCAGCGGCAACGCGCGGTTTCAGCGCGCGCGCGCGCGCTCGATCCAGTTTCTCCCTCCCCCTTCTTTTATATAGATATATGTATATATGTATAGATGTATATATATATATATATATATATATATATACATACATATATATATATACATATAGATAGAGATATATGTATATATATAGATAGATATAGAGATAGATAGATACATAGTTATTAGTATAGATATACATATATATGATATGTGAGATGGATATATATATATATATGTGTATGTGTATGTGCATGTGTGGATATATATATATATATAGATATGTAGATATATATATATATACATATGTGTTTATATATATATATATATATATATATATATATATATATATATATATATATATATATATATATATATATATATATATATATATATATATATATTCCTAGCTATATATCTAGGCTAATATATATATATATATATATATATATATATATATATATATTAGCCTCGATATATAGCTAGGAATATATATATATATATATATATATATATATATATATATATATATGTTAGATAGTTAGTTATGGTTAGTGTTAGAGAGGGGGATAGTTGGGTATCTTAATACCTCGAGATACCCAAGGTATTGAGGGTAGTGAGATAAGGTGAGGTAAGGTATTGAGGTAGGCTATATATATATATATATATATATATATATATATATATATATATATATATATATATATAGCTAGCTAGATAGTTAGAGGGTAAGGTATCTCAATACCTTGAGATACCAAGGTATTGAGATAAGTTGGGCATCGGGAATGAGGTAGTTGCCTATACACTAGGTTATATATATATATATATATATATATATATATATATATATATATATATATATATATATATATATATATAGTTAGATATATGTTATATATATATATATTAGTATATGGTAATATATATATATATATATATATAGTTAGTTAGCTAGTGTTAGTGAGGGGTAAGGCTTGAGTATCTCAATACCTTGAGATACTCAAGGTATTGAGCATCGGGGCAAGGTATTGTGTTTTAGCCTAGGATTGAGGTTAGAGATGCTTTTATATTATATATTTATATGCGTGCTAGTATATATTGTTGGGGTATAGACGGGGTGTATATCTTAGGTCGAGGTATCGGATATCGAGGGTATCTCGGTATCTCAAGGAGGCGAGTTTGATGGTTTATTACCTTAATGACCTAGTTTTGACCTAGAATTTTAGGGGCACCCTAGTTTGACCTAGAGTTGACTGTAGTTGACTCGGTTGACCGCCAAAGTCAACTTTTGACCTAGATTGACCTAGAGTTGACTCTTTGGACCCAGAATTGACTTTTTAACCCAGATTTTACCGGTTTGATCCGTTTGACCTAGAACGACCCTAGAAGCCTATTTTTAGTTATTTTATATCTATTTAACTAATTAGAAATCTGTTTAACCTTATTTTTTTGTAATAGGTCATTGCGACACCAGTTCGGATCGCTAGTTGCTCAGGACGTCAGGCGAGTATATTCTCTGATAGTTTTTATTATCTGATGATTATTATGATTCAGCTTCTAGTATAGTATCATCTGATTTTTCTAGCACAATACGAAACACGGACTAGTATTTCTGGATTCATTTACTTGCGACACGTATTTTTCATGTTTTTGGCCTCTATTCTGGAATTACTACTGTCATCACCTACAGGCATCACTACAGGCATCACTCATGTTTCAGGCTGGACTCATACTTGATTTACGTGTCGGGTCTTGGATTCACTTGTACTAGTCGGGGCAGGGAAATACTCTAGTAGACATGTAAACATTCTTATCTGGAATCATCAGGAATTACCCCCTCTGGTCTAATCTGGAATGATAGCAGCCGCGCACCCAGTGCGTGGTGAGCCGTACTTACCCCTAGCTGTTTACATGTCGAAACAGGTATTTCAAAGACACGAGTTCATTCTTTATTGTCTGGACTCTCTTGCATTTCTTGCTGGTCTCACTTATAGTTTCTGGACTTGACTCATTACATATATTTCTTGCTGGACTCACTACACGTTCTTGTGCACAGACTTGATCTTAGTTTAGATTTTTTATATCTTGCAGTTATTACTATCTTGCTTCTGATATTCATGCATCTTTACCTTTATGCACCAGTGATACATGTATATTTCCTTGTTTATACTTTATTTCATTCACCTTGCTACTTGCTATAACTGTTTTATAGTTTTTATCATTTAACTAGAACTGCTGTTAGAGGTATACTTGCTCCAGTTCCGACTGGACATATTTTTTCCAGAGTATCCGAAGGATTGGTGTCGAATATTTTATGGACCTCTGCCTGTCGATGGTGCAGACAGGGACCCTCTAGTTTAGGAGTGATTTTTGGGTTGGTAGCCGGTATCACTAGAAATTACTAGGACCTCAGTTGTTGTTTATTAGCTTTTAGCACCGAATTTGTCTCCGATTTTGGATTGAGACTTGTATTGTATATGATTTTGGATGATGTATTATTATTATTGATGTTGTGGTTATTTTAGTAGCAGTTGTTTAGACTTTGTAGTTGTTGGACTTCTGTGTTATCTTATCGTGCTTAGATTCGTGATTGAGTACTTGTGATTATCATTATGATATTGCTCCTCCGTTTGGAGTTGAGATCTTGACAGGTTTATATATTGATTGTATGAGATTGTTAGTAGACCTAGACAGCGTTCTACCGTCGATGCTGCGGCGTAGGCTGGACGTACCCACGACTCATGCCCGATTTTTCGGGTGCGGGTCGTGACAATATTACCTCTGACTCGTCCCAACAATCGTAGATGGTATCTCCATTAAGATTTTCTCGTAGAACTGCTCTAACCTATCATGTCCATATTACCTCTGATAGGGCCTTTTTATCATAAGTTATGATAATATACTACGTCCATATTATCTCTAGTATAATATTCGTAATCACGATACATACAGCAACAGAAAAATCCTAAAAGGAAAATATTTTTTTTTATTGATATTCAAGATCATGAGTATATACGATAAAAATCTATTTCATTTAAAAAGAATTTTTATTAATATTCAAGATCACGAGCACATTTGAAAAGAAGTGGACCCCTCTGTGCTGCTTCTGGTACCAACGTGAGTAAAGCCGGCATCTCGACGCATTCTGGGTCATCACTACAACAAACTCCTCAGTGCAAGCTATAATACATTGAAAAGAATCCATATCAATGGAGGTTTAAACCCATAACTGGGCCTGTTTAAAACAGCAAAGACCCCTCCCTGTCGTGTGAAAGGGACGATAGAAGTCCCAATTGGGATGTTAATCCCAAACATGTAATCACGACGGACGTATACGTGAAATATCTACAGTGAGCTAGGTTGTAAGGCCGCAGACAATCTTCCGGGTAATATGTTTGTTCATCACAAAAAATGAAACTTATGATATCCTTCCATGCCCCATCAAGATCAAGGCGACCCAAGGCAACTCCTACATGACAAGTACACACACAAAGTCAAAACACTTGCAATAAAGACAGTGAAATAGAATATACTTGCAGGACAGAAACAAGTTACCTATGTGCATGGATATCATGTACACAGATTAAATGTCTGAAATATATGCGTATCTCGGCTACAGCGCATGTTACAAACACGGTGCCCTCCAAAAGGGACGACCATATCCATGCGGAGAGTGGTCGCGCATAGCCTTCAAATGCTTATTGCTGATGAGCATCCTGAGACATCGTCACACATGCACCTAGTGAAGGGCTCTTGTCATTAGCGCATCTTTATGTCGAAGCCTTTCGGCGACGGCCATGCACGTCAAGCGGGAAGATTCGTCAGCGCATGTTCATGGCGATTCCTCGCCCATGCGACAGACTATGTACTTGTGTCCCTGTGTGTGGATTGTCATCTCTTTTGGGCCCTCAGAGTGAGAAGGAAAGAGCTTTCCTTCCCTTCAGTAGGAGAAGCTGCTACAGAATGGTCGACCATTAGAGGCAAGGAATCAACGAAACACTCGACCGGACTCCCTGTGTCTGACTTTTGAAAAGACATCTGGAAAAGAAGAAAAATGTTTCTCTCTTTCTTCCGTAGCCCCTATTTATAGGCAAAGATGACAATTAAAGTTCCCGAGCTGTTGGGCGCTTAGACTGCAGAATGAATTTCGCATTCAATGGATGAATCCACGCCTAGGGAAAATAGAAGAGCAGTTCAAACGGGTGTTTTGAAAATCCCGTGACACACACTGTGATTCTGAAAGCTCACGGCTTGAGGGATGACAGTTCTATATCCTCACCCATGTAGCAGGTCAGGAGGCCAACGATTCAGTTCTCGCGTAACTTAGCCACTAAAGGGAAGGCGCTTCGACTTTGAGGCCCCACGTGTCAAACGACAGTATGAGATCCTGATCCGCTCAAGAATTGAGGCATCATCCTCGACTTAATAATAGTATTGCGGTCTTCAGGCCAGTGGTAGTAAAACCATGCGCCAATAAACTGATGTGCCATAGTAGCCCATGCGCCTTCATGATCCATGCTTCTGTTCAAAGTATTCCAAACTTAATTAAGTTCAAAAAATTTCAAGGGGGTCTTATAGAAGCATGGAAAAATCTATATATACCATACGCCAAATGCAACTAAAGTTCATGCGCCAAATACAGTTAAAGGCCATGCGTTGAGGGCAGCCAAAGCCATGCGCTAAAGGCAGTTATGCGCCAAATGTAGTCAAAGACCATGCACTGGAGGCAGCCAAAACCATGCGCTATAGGCAGTCATGCGCTAAATACAATCAGGCGCCATCAATTGATAGACTACTTCGAGGGGCGTGGAATGCCTATGTCATCATAATGAAGGTCCCATGCGACAATATTTTACATGCGCTAGAGTTATCATGCGACAGTGCTCCCTTAAAAAACTCTACGCAATTAAATATTTCTATTATTAACAGCCAAGATCTTCGAGCAATCAATGCATGACACGTGTCATACGGATTATGGGCATTAGCAACCCCAAATATTAAATTGCCACGTGGCAGCCACAGCGTAGCATGCTTCTATAAATCTGCAACCGCCATTCTTGGAAGCTGATATGCGGCAGCGTAAAATTCGCGCACATGCATACGCACACAAGACCCTTTAAAGGCTATAAATAGTGGGCGTCTCCCACATAAAAAAAATAAAAGAGGAGGACAGCCAGAGAGACAGAGACAAAGGAAAGATGGGATATTCATTGAGTCGCATAGTCAAGATTCCGGAGGCCTCGCCATTCTCTTTCGTCGGACCGTCAATGGAGTAAAGGAGCCAAATGCAGTGCTCAACCTCCACCGTCACACTTTTCCAGATTTATTTGTACTCAGACTCTACGTATTATAGTTTCTTTTGTACTCTCTGTTCTATTCCAATTAATACAAAAAGTTCGTTCAACTTTTTTTATTTTTTTACGATGTCAACAACATATAACATATTATAATAGTGCCGAAGCATATTGACTTGCATACAGGACAACTGTGGTACCTCAAGTCAAAGGATTACACTATGTAATTCAATATTCCCATTGATAATTATTAGATGGAAACACTACCAGAATAAGTCAAAATAGCGACGCCCAAAAACGTCGCTAAATAACAAAAAAACGTCGCTAAAAAATTTTAGCGACGTATTTAGCGACGTTTTCACGCAGTCGGGAAAAACCAAGTCGCCGAAAGGAAAAACGTCGCTAAACGTCGCTATGCCGACGTATTTTAGCGACTTTTTTGTGTCGCTAAATTTAGCGACGTTTAGCGACTCCGAGTCACTAAATAGCGACGTTTATTAAAGTCGCTAAACGTCGCTAATTAGCGACTTATATAGCGACGTAACAGCGACGTATTTAATGACCTGGCAGTACTGCCATGTCAGCAATTTGCGACGCACAGCGACATATTTAGCGACGTTTAGCGACGTCTTTAGCGACGGCTAATTAGACGTCGCTAATTAGCGACTTTTTTAGCGACTTATAGTAACGTCGCTAGACGTCGCTAAACGTCGCTAAATACGTCGCTAAAGTTACAAAAAAATTAAAAAAAAAACCTGAATTTTTCCAAACTATTATTCCTGCAATTTATAAATTTCTAATTTAAAATATACCCGGAGCAACCCTCCGTTGAATTCTATGGGTTCGTCGACCCCTTCGGTGGAACACTCAACACCGGATTAACAATATTGAATATGAATAAAAGTATCACAGTCATACAATTAATACACACAAATATTATAGACAGACAATAAAAGTTTTACAGTCACACAAAATGGGCATAAACAGCATCACAGTAACACAAAAAGGGCATAAACAGCATCACACTCACACAAAATGGACATAAACAGCATCACATAATATATAAGTATCAGAGTATCACAGTAACACAAAATGCATAATATATAAGTATATGAAACATTATAGTATCAATCTCGAGAATTTCCAAAATGGGGCAGATACCAGTCCCTCAAATACTGCGCATAAGCAGCGTTAATGTTATCAAGCTCCGCTATGGGTGCTGGGTGACTGGAACTCCCCGTCTGAGATACCGCCGCGATAGGTGCTGGGTGGCTGGAACTCCCCGTCTGAGATACCGCCGCGATAGGTGCTGGGTGGCTGGAACTCCCCGCAGGTGGTATCTCTTCCTCCTTAACAGTAGTCGGCATCACTTCCTCCTTAACAGTAGGAGGCATAACTTCCTCCTTAACAGTAGGAGGTGTCGCTCTCTTGGGTGCCATCTGGTAAGATAGATGAAAACAAAGAATTAGCAAATTGACTATGTAGCAGTATAGATCATTCTAAAGTAGATTATAAAGCTTTATGTATCATTCTAAAGTAAGATAGATGAAAACAAAGAATTAGCTATTGGAACGGAAGCATAATTTAATTAAATAGCACACCAATTAATATTAAATCACTAAAAATAAAATAACTATACAAAATGACAAAATTATCCTCATCTAAAAATGTGGGGGTGACACTAACCAATACACCCACTGACACTGCATTACCCAACTTACACTAATTACTTAACTTTCAACTGAACATCGCATCATCCAGGCCCCCCCCCCCCTTTAGTCACTTCATAGTTCAATATTACCACCACATACATGCTATCAAGATACACACCCTCAAACTTTCTCACTTGTCATTTACTACTGCCACTGCTAACATTTTTGTTAAAATTTCATCACTGAACTTCTGCTCTTCTAATTATCAGATTGCTATCAAGATACACACCCTCATACACTCACACACCCACAGGCACAAGTATCTCATCATCCTTACAACACTTAAGTCACTGCTATTGAGCAGTGACTCTCCTCCCCTTAGTACAACTCGAGCACCAATTGGCTCCCTCACACAGATACAACAGCAGTACCAACTACCAATACTTCCCCTATCTCTTGCGGTGTTGCTCTCTCTCTAGCAGTGCAACATAAGTTGCAGCTGTTACTGATACTTCATAGCCCGACCACAGCACAGTGCTGCCCAACCCTGTTGTGTAAGCACCAAATGATGTGTACTGATATGTGCATATCACTCTACACTGCTATCACAGCTTCTATAAGCTAACCAACACACCACTTATTCCCCCACTGCCACATACACACCATTAGTCACACAGGCACCTCATTAGTTAAGGGACACACACACACAACCACGAAAATACACACACACACACACTCACACACACACACACACACACACATATATATATATATATATATATGATATCTACACAAATACATATATCATAGCCTCCAATATAACACACACACTAGCATTTAAACAAACACTTAAAGTGTATAACTAGAAAATTATGATACACATCCATTGAGAAGCCCAAAATCCTAAAGCCCCTTAAAAATCAACAACAAAAAGTAACCTAAAAAAACACTTACAAGCAAAGCAAACCCTAACCCTAATCCTAACCCCAGGTCAAAAAACCTAACCCTATCCCTAACCCTAACCCTAACCCCAACCCTAAACCTAACCCCTGCGTCTGTGTCTGTGTGTCGTGTGTGTGTCGTGTTTGTGTGTGTGTCGTCTATGTGTGTCGTGTGTGTGTGTCTGCGTCTGTGTGTGTGTGTGTCGTGTGTGTCTGTGTGCGTGTGTCGTGTCTGTGTGCGTGTGTCGTGTCTGTCAAGTGTCTTGTGTCAGTGTCACATGAGAGAGAGAGAGAGAGAGAGAGAGAGAGAGATAACCTAGAGCTCGAGGAGGAGGAGGGGGAAGCCGGAGTAGACGCAGCCGTGGAAATCCGGTCGCCGGAGAGGGGGGGGGCGGGGGAATTCGAAAGGTTTCGAAATTTTCGACGAAATTTTCGACAGACGGAGAAAAGAAAACCGAGCCCTAATTAAACAAAAATTAGCGACGTTTAGCGACGTCACATAATTACGTCGCTAAAATTAAAATTAGCGACGCAAATGAAGTCGCTAAATACGTTGCTAAATTTTTTTGATATATACGTCGCTAATTACGACGCTAAACGTCGCTAAATCAGATATATTAGCGACGTTTAGCGACCTTAATTGAACTTATAGCGACTATACTTTTAAAATCTTAATAAAAGTCGCTAAACGTCGCTAAATGTCGCCATTTAGCGACGTCTAGCGACGCGTTTTACAGAGTCGCTGATTTAGCGACGTTTTAACTAGACGTCGCTAAAATACGTCGCTAATACCGCTTATTCTGGTAGTGAAAGATCTATTAGGAATCTAGTGGTCATTTCATGAACTCATTCTCTAATGAGCACATGCACATTTGATATGCATATCATGTACACCAAGTAAAATTTTGATCATTCTATCAAATGTATCATTAGTATAACAGAAATGACCAAAGTCCACTTGGTCATTCCTTTGAGATTATATCAAGGATAACAGATCATATGACATAATATAAATTATACACAATCCTTTAGGATATATGATTTGGACTATATCATATAAGAAAATAATTTACAAAAAATAACATATAATAAATAAGATGAAACTTAAATTTAATTAATATTCAATGTTACATTTACAAAAGATTATATTCACATGCACCTATTCATAAATATGAATTGGCTTAAGGGAAAAAATGTCAACAATCGCAATAGATCTCGTCTTTGTAGGATCTGATAAAGAAGGAAACTCTGTAATGCTAAATCATCATGATTCTTGTCACGTTATGAGCCCACTCGATGTGGATCAATTTTGGGTGTTTCTCCAACATTAACCATGCATTTTCGACTAACTGTCAGTTGATGATATTTTTCTTAGATATTGCTTTCGACGATGACCATAAATCTTCTATTGTTGATAATACAACATGTTTGAAATAACTTGTTTCTTTGTGAGGAACCATTGTAGATTGGTGTTAGTACGATCTTCCATACCACGTCAAGAAACTTGACTACTACGTTGATAAGTGTAGCCGTTATTAAATTGACCTCTGACATTGTCACGTACGCCACAGTCCCAAAATACACGGGACCAGGCCACGTGACAATGGCTAGCTACACATTCAACCAGACTCTTATCTGACTCGAATACGTATAAGATATCCTAATAAGGTAATGTGTCAAATCATCCATAATTTACATCCACAGTTCTAACTAAACTACTAAGAAACTAGGACTAGAGATGAACTATGGAAGAACGATAAAGAAAGTACCATCAAGAGATACCTGGATCCCAAAGAACTATTCCAATAGTCCTATGTCAGCACTTAGCAATAATCTGGAAAGGAACTAAGTCCTCAGAGGAACGTAACAAGATACATAGAAACATACCATATAAAAACCGTAAATAACAGGTGAAGATGTAAATAGGGGTCTATGTACAACTAACAACAACCAATCTTACTAATCTATGTGATATGCAATTGAGAACAACGTTCGACGCGAGATGTAAATACCCAAAAGTTTTAAATCTTCAAATTTTAATTTTTTTTGTAAATTATAGAATTTTTGGTTATTTTTAGATAATTAGAAAAATATAATACTTCGATTTCATTTAACTTATAAAAATATTTTGTTATATTTGGTAATTAAAATTATTTGACAAAAATATATTTATGGTATAAAATTTATTGTTATAAAGTATTATGAGAATTTCCTAGAATTTATTTGAAAACAAATCTATATTTCAAATTTCAAAAAAAAAAAAAAAATATATATATATATATATATATATATATATATATATATATATATATATATATATATATATATATATATATATATAAGAAAAATAATAATAATAGATAAAAGAAAAAGAAAATTTAAGCAAATCCCAAACCCGACCAGCCTTTCCCCCGCGGCCGACACCTCAGCCCTTACCCGACGGTTCCCAGTTCAGAATCTCTCCCGTTATAGTTATATATATATATATATATATATATATATATATATATATATATATATATATATATAGGGGATATTACACCAATGGTTATTGCAATAATTATTGCATCATTCATTATCAACCACACATTTTTAAAAAATATGTGGTTGAAAATGATGCTGACGTGGAACTACTTTATGGGATGATTTATAACGATTAAAATTGTTTGGTGTAATAATTATTGTAATAATTTGATGTAATATATTTGATGTAATATATATATATATATATATATATATATATATATATATATATATATATATACACACGCACACGCACACGTAACCAAACCCTAACCCAAATTAAAATTGTTTCGTGACCGGCTCACCGGAATTCAATTCTGGACACTCTTGATTCGTATCATCATTATGAACTCGTAGACATTAAGTTTGTCGAATTTGAAGAACTTTATCTTCGACACATTTTTCGGTGCGAAGTGGACTATATGTAGACCCGCTTTGATCCGAAACTGCCAGTTTAGTCGGCATCCCTACATACGCGGCTCCCGCAGAAAGCCGAGAGAGCGGTCGAAGTTGGAGTGGTGCGTCGACTGCTAGCTGACGATGACGGTATCAGATCGATTGAGGAAGATGTCGATCAGTTTGGCGCACTGTTGGTCGCCCGACACTGCTCTGACATGGACTCCACGAGAAAAAAGGCGATGTGGCCGCGCGCGGGGTGAAAGTGACTCATCGAGGTGCATCGGGGAGTGGGATGATGGTCGCGGTGGAGATGTGGTTAATTATAAAGAAAGTAAAATGAGAAGAGAATGCATGAGTAGGAGCCAGAGGAGAAGTTGCAACTGTTGTATGCGTGTGGAGGCCGAAATGGTTCGGCTCGACTTTATGTGATGCTTGTGCTGGTGTGTGTGCGCGCGTGGAGGAGTAAAACTTTCATAAAGATGGTTGTATCAAATTGATATAGCCACTGTGCTTTTGATACAGTCACTATATGACAGATGAATTCTCTCTCTATATATATATATAATATTTGTACGTTTTACTAAAAAAAGAATGGTCTATCTGTTGTATAGTGGTTGTATCAAATTTTTGATCAGTCATTTGTATCAAAGTTTTAGTCAGTGTGGAGTGTTGAGTGGGTGTTAGAACTTAAAAGTAGGGATGAGGGGGATGGCAGGGTGTATGTTGTTGTGTGTGGTGCAGAGAGAGGGTTGTGAGAGTTAAGTATTGGCTAAGGATCTATTCCTGGACTTGGCTCAATACAAACCCATTACATAGGGCCTATGGGCACAATACAAACAAGTATTATATTAATAAACTTAATACCCAACAAGAATATACTATACATATAAAGTTGTGAATAAGCAATGAAATAATTCATTAATAACAGTATTAACAATAATAATAAAGCAGAAACAATTACAAATTCGATTGCATGCTAAATCAATAGGGACAAAATTTGGTTTAGCAAATAAATATTATAAATAGTTTTTGAGATGGATCTTACAGACATTCCAATTATCACAAGTCATTCCTCCCGTAGTCGGATATAAGCATTCACTGACACCGTGTCGATCGTCGCAATTTAGTCAGTCATTCAGTTTGTCACCGTCACGATCATCATTGTGACCCCGTCTAACAGGATATCATACTCCTCTTCGATCGAGTTAGACGAATCGACACGAGTCTTCTGTGAACGATTCTTCCATGCCGGTACATGACCCTCTCTTCCGGGAGGTTGCATGCATTTCTCATTTGAGATGTCGTTTTTTTATCTCGAAATAGTTTGCCCCACAGTTCCTGGAAACCTAGTACCGTCCGCTCAACTAGCTGGACGCGTAGATTCATTCCCCACAAATAGACTTTGATCGGACAGATTGTCATAAAAAGGCATCGGATTTCAGACATGTCTGTCGAGATGATGATGACTCTGATACCACTTGATACAGAACAGAAACTACGATCTCTGCCAATGACCCCAGATACAAGAAGTGACAACTCAATTCCAATATATGAGAATTTAGAATAGGGATAAAGCACTTATTGGTAACTCAAACAATAACAATTAACTTGTTTAATGTCGGAAAGAAAACCCTAATCTTAAACTCTAAGAATAGATTCCTAAAAAAAATCCTATGAACCTAAATTATACTAAAAGATTCAACTAATATAGTCCAAAATTGGACTCAGTCTTCCCGAAAGGTATTCCGATTAGACTAATTGGAATACTGGTGTTTCGGCACCAATTTGTGTCGTGTGCTCAGAGGAATGGTTTGAATGTAGTATGGTACCGTGTCCGAACTAGATTCTCTTGGACTACTGCTTTCCAAGAAACTCTACTAGAGGAATGGTTTGAAGACTTTGGGTATATAGTTATTCAATTATTTGAATCATATGCCTAACGTACCCATGCTTACGTACGTATTCATCGAGTCCATATTTCGGAGAGAATTATAAAATAATAAAACTAGTAATCAAAATCAAAATCATTATCTAATAAAATAACAGAAAATTTCATAAAAAAAAAAAAAAAATTTGAATAATTTACGTAGATTTTTGACTTACAATTGTTCAACTAAAATTATATAGTTTATTTTGGACCGAAAATGCTAAGTCTGTTGGAAAGATGCCAACTGAGTTGACGAACTATATTTTGGACTAAAATCGACAACTCATCCAAACTTCTACGTCTCTTTAAAATTTTCTTATAAAATAAATAAAAACTAACTAAATGAAATCGCTTTGGTCTACCAAACTTTCTTATAAAATAAATAAAAACTAACTAAATCAAATCGCTTTGGATTTTGTTGGATTTACAGATGGACCACTTTTTTTTTTTTGATTTTCCGATATAACTCACGGGATCCGACGTAACGTTCGACACTTTTGTGCACACTGTATTGCATGTCTTTGAGTTCACTGTCTCCAACTCCCACCATTTATAAATAGATAGAATAATACGCTTCCGTGACTCGATCCACTGACCTTCTACTACTTAACCGGGGTCTTATACCTCCCATCGGTAACCACAAGAGTTATACGAGTTCGATACAGATGTACTCTATAACTTTCAAGCAAAAAAAAAAAAAGGAACATTAACCGGAGTGATTTTAATAAGAATTTTTTTTGTACTTATGCCGTTGGAAGATCCAATCTAATTTCTCTTATATTTATCAATAGTTGTGATGTATCTATGACTTAGTTGATTATTAGTACGATATATGTCGCAAACTACGTGATCCATCGCTGTTCACTTTTCCCTTTGCTGTTAGGATCTCGACAGCAAATCCGTGGAAAAATTGTCCCACCAAAGTCCGAGTCATTTTTGGCTGGCCATTGTGTTACGTGGCTCTGTTAAAAGGAGCTTTGAATGGGCTAAGAAGGTCTCACCAACCATTTTTTCCTCTACATGTGCTGCAGTGTAGCCTTCTATAAAAGAGGTGTCAGCTTCCTCTTCCACTGAGCCCACCCCTCCATTAAATCAAATCACAGTACTTGAGAGAGCAGCAACTAACTAAGAGCTAGAAGATGGGTAGAGCCCCATGCTGCGCCAAAGTTGGTCTCCACAGGGGACCATGGACTGCTAAAGAAGACACATTGCTCACTGATTTCATCCAGACCCATGGTGAAGGCAACTGGAAAGCTCTTCCCAAAAGTGCAGGTCAGTTGGAATTTCGGTTTATTCGATTTCGACTATTTCGATTTGATTGAAAATAAATAAACCGAACGCTGCTCATCCCTATTAATTCGTATACATTAATACGGACTACCGAACTCAACTGGTTCTTGCGGTCAGTGAGAAGAGGTATAACTTTTCTGGCTAGACGGACGATCTTGGGATCAAATCGCGGGAAGGTGTGGGACAGTGGACCCAAATAACATGTAACGCATCGTGTACAAAGTTCCGTACGATCATCGGACATCTGGAGAAAAAAAAAGGGACTCAATTGAGTAATTAGTGCTGGTTAAGAGGAGAATCCCTTTTAGGGTTATGCTTGCTTTTTTTTTTTTTTTTTGAGCCTTGGGCTTGTATTTCGAACAACTTCCTTGAAAATAAAATTGATGGCTTGAGCTTGTAATTTGTAATTAGCAACTACATGGTATATGTCACAACCCTAATTTGTCCTAACTGAGTAACATTATAGTTGTACCTCCACAGTACCTGCCACAACCATTCGGGGTCGGCGGGAAGTTGAAAGTCTCCAATGCACGAATACGTACCCTAATCTTCTGCTACGAATCAAAGTCTCGCGCATCCGGTTAATTGCTCAAGATTTTCAATGTTTATCGAGAAAAGAGTTTATTCCTGGGTCAGATATCGTAAAATTATTGATTTATGCAATTGGTTATGTACTTAATAAGGTATTCTAAAACTCATGTTTCATGATTTAACTCTCTTTTTTAAGTTGCGCACTCTCTATATTGCATGTACATGGTTAAGACACGGCATGTTCCGGACACAAGACAGATTTGGTAAGCCCTAGTATATTCTTTCATGGGTAATTATAGCTTTAGTATAACCCAAATTTTTTTTTTTTTTTTTTTTCATATTTATCAAATCAGCTAAAGCTCCAAAACAACTGGAAGCAGTAGCTAATTAGCTAAGATGAACTAAAACTTATAGATGTTGTTTGAAAGGAATTAACATGTAAACGATGTATATTAGGTCATGGTTTGATTAATTAGCCTTTATAATATCGTTACAATAACCCACGTACTTGCATGCAGGGTTGCTGAGATGTGGGAAGAGCTGCAGGCTGAGGTGGATGAACTACTTGAGACCGGACATAAAGCGCGGGAACATCAACCAGGACGAAGAGGACCTCATCATCCGCCTCCACTCGCTGCTCGGGAACCGGTGGTCCCTGATCGCCGGAAGGCTCCCCGGCCGGACCGACAACGAGATCAAGAACTTCTGGAACAGCCACCTCGTCAAGAAGCTCAAGAGACAAGGGATCCAAGTAAGAGAAACCAAGGCTTCCGAGAGAAAGAACACCGAGAATAATAATAAGAATAAGAAGAAGAAGAAGAAGAAGAAGACCAACAAGTTAGAGAAGAAGGAGAAGAAGAAGAAGAGTATAGTGGAAGATGTTGTAGAGGTCCAGAGGACGCAGATACATGCGCCCAAACCTACGAGGTTGAGACCGACGTCGACGTCGACTCCGATGAACCCTAACGACGCGGCTGATGCCTTGGGTTGCCCTAGCCAGGGCTCGGATCGAAAGATTGACGGCGGCGACTCTCCGAAGGAGGAGGATATCTGCTGGGATTATTTTGCTCAGGAAGCTGACCCGTTCTTCAATTCCGAGCTCCATTGCGGGGATGGACTGCTGGAAAGAGTGTATCAAGAATACTCGCAGCTCTTGATCTCTGGTGATGGCTATGATCAGCTGCAGATTGCCCCCTCCTTCATGTTTGATTCCTTGTTTGTATGATGAGTTTGCAGTTGGACTGAACATAAGGACTTCCAGAATCTACTTGTCTAAATTATATATGGACTGTTAATTAGCAAAACTATGGATGTGTTTACTGCTGTAAGTAAATTAGTAGGAATAATAATACATTTATAATGAACTTCTAATCAAGGTTAGAAATATTGGTTTCCGACCCATGATCGTATGAGTATTGGTACAGGCGATATCGACAGTTTCGACTATTAATTTTCCATTATGGAAGACAAAAAAACAAAAAACAAAAAAATATATATTTTAAAAAAAATTGATACATTTAGACATAATTTAATACATATTGTATTTTGTTTCTCAAATAGTGCAACCACAATAGGTAGGTTAGAATGGAATAATATCAATATGAGTGAATGTTGTGAATTTATAGATATACAAAATTTGACAAAAGGTAGAGGTTACAGTTTATAGATAAAGAATCTTATCAAAATACTGTAACATTGGCAATGTGCACGACTTGATCAACATGTTGACACAGATATTTTTTATTCTTCTATCTTTTTCGTTTAATTTTCCTTCGTCGGACTAATTGAGAAGGAGACCCCAAATTCGATATTGGTATCGATAGTGATTGGTATTTGATGGGGACATGACAAAATTAATACGTATTGGCCGTATAGTATCGGTATCGACCGATACCGCGAACAATACTTCTAACGTAAATGTAGACGCCTCCACCCGCTCATAAAATATATAACCATTACACTACTAGAATAAGCGGGTTTAGCAACGTTTTTTAGCGACGACAAAGAAAACGTCGCTAATTTAGCGACTCCATTTAAAACCGTCGCTAGACGTCGCTAATTGGCGACATTTAGCGACGTTTAGCAACTTTTATTCAGTTTTTAAAAGATTAGTCGCTATAAGTTCAATTTAGGTCGCTAAACGTCGCTAAAATATTTGATTTAGCGACGTTTAGCGACGTATTTAGCGACGTATACATTTAGCGACGTCATTAGCGACGTATTTAGCGACGTATACATTTAGCGACGTCATTAGCGACGTGTCAGACGTCGCTAAGTTAGCGACGTCATTAGTGACGTCGCTAAAACATCGCTAAATTTGTTTCGTTTAGGGCTGCTTCCCCCCATTTTTTCGATCTCTCCCTCTCCCTTTCCCAAATTAGAAACCCGCGGCACCCCCTCCTCCCTCCCGGCGACCCCCTCCGGCCGCGTCCTCCCCCCCCCCCCTCCTCCTCCTCCTCCTCCTCTAGGTAAACCCTCTCTCTCTCTCTCTCTTTCTCTCTCTCTCTCTCTCTCTTTCTCTCTCACAGGACACACATGGCACTGACACTGACACGACACACATACGTTACGTACACTGACACAGACACGACACACACACTGACACGACACACACACGTGACCTAGGGTTAAGGTTAGGGTTAGGATTTTAATTTGACCTAGGGTTAGGGTTAGGGTTAGGGTTTTTGACCTGGGATTAGGGTTAGGGTTTTTGTACTGCTATGTTGCTTGTTGTGTGTGTCTGGGCAGTGTTGATTGTGACTGACTGTGTCTGTGTGTGTCTGGGCAGTGTTGATTGTGACTGACTGTGTCTGTGTGTGTCTGGGCAGTGTTTATTGTGACTGACTGTTTCTGTGTGTGTATGAGATCTTAACTCTTTAAGTTGGCTCCCTCAAAATCCTAACTAAGGATCAATAGGTCTCAAAGTCCAGCTTCCTATAGGAATATAATCTCATAAATGGGATTAAATATCTAATTTTGAGTGGAGTTCACAAACCCATATACTAGGTTGTTGTTGCCTGTACAGGAACCAAACTCATATTGCTTAAATATTTGATAGAAGATAAATGCATTTGAAAGTCCTCAACACGTGAAGTGTATCCCTTGTAGTTTAGGGAACTTTTTGACTCCCATTGAAATTTTCTTTAATGGTGGGGAGGTTCTTTGGGTATCAGTAGCTTGCCAGACTTCAGTCAGTTCAGAGAAACTCTGTTCTTCACATTTTGTCATCTTTGTGTGATTTTGTTGTGAAGATCTTTTTGTATTATTAGGACGAATTAATGGTTTTAGGATATTTATATATATTCAACAAGTCCAATCACGATTCTACCCAAGAATTTTTTGTTTTGTTATTGTCTTACCTGAAATATCGAGTTGCACAATTAATACTTCGTTGATTGAGACTACAGTTTTACTTTAGTCGTCCTACTGGAACGACCTTGAGAAATGCTTTTTTTATTACAGCCTACTGAACACATAAAATCAAACACTCATGAGCTCTAGTACAAATCTATCTCAAGCTAATATTTATGTACAAAGTAATCTGGGAAGCCAGCAACTACTAGGATACCTACTGGCACCACTAGTATGTTTAGTACCAAGGTATATAATATTTTTTAATATTATATTTATGCTCTAATTGAAGTTACTGAAATGAATTCTGATACTGACCAAGAAAACCATGAAACTAGAGTTTGCATTGGTGAAACCAAATAAAACTTGATAATGGAGGCTACAAAAGTTGTTTGACGAAACAAAGCTTCGTGAAACCCATACTAGTTGGTAACAACAAAGGGTACTCCTTTTCAAGTTTTATTGGCTTCAAATCATGTTTAGAATAAAATAATTATTGACACCTTGAGATAGAGTACCAATTTAATGTTCCTTTATTTTTTTAATAAAAAATAGTGAGGTTTCAATGGCTTGTACTGTTTTGGTGTATGGGGAATGATCCTCTACCAACTATTTTTTATGTATGTTTCTTTATATTATGTCTTAAATATTCTATTTAATATGTATGTTTCTGTGGTGTGTCTGGGCTAAACTTTCTTAGGATTGTGAAGAAGGTTAACTATGTTATAATAACCAGGCAAAACATTATTTTCTCCCATAGTTGTGTTTAATTAGAGGATTCATGAATCTCAATGGGAGAGGGTTCACAAGTCTCATTGGGAAGCAGCCATTTGTATCGTTTAAGGATCTCAGAGTAAGTATTAGGCTTTCTTTCCATGCTCATAGTAATACATAACCTGCTAGTGAGATTCACAAATTCAAGTAAGCAAAATCACTATATGATCTCAAACTGGTTATACTATTTTGTTTTCTTTCATAAATTTCTTTGTAATCAGAGATTACAAATTGGAACATTATGGATTGATACACGGTGAGGTTGAATATCATAACAAAAGTCTATGTAGGTTGAATTGGGATAAACAAAATGTTACATGACATCAATTTGGATTGATACACGGTTAGGTTGAATATCATAACACAAAATTTTGGAAAAGGTACGAGCTCCTTGTAAGGTTGTTGCAACAACAAAAACAGAGTTTTATTTTAATTTTTTGGGATCAGCTTTGTGAGTCATCTAATTCTTCCATTCTGCATTATTAAGGGTATGTCTTAAGTAATATCTGTTATCAATTATATTCTTTATTTTTATCTATCTTACCAGATGGCACCCATGACCCGAGCACGTGCACGTCGCTTGAGAGAGACACCTACTACTGTTAAGGAGGAAGTGATGCCTCATATTGTTAAGGAGGAAGTGATGCCTCCTACTATTAAGGAGGAAGAGATACCACCTGCTGTATCTCAGACGGGGAGTTCCAGTCACCCAGCACCTATAGCAGAGATTGATCACATAGACGTTGTTTATGTGCGGTATCTGAGGGACTGGTATGTGCCCCAGCTTATTGGATATCCTCAAGATTGATACTGTGATGTTTCATATACTTTTATTGTGGTTATTGTGTGATTGTGATACTTATATATTATGCATTTTGTGTGACTGTGATACTTATATATTATGTATTTTGTGTGACTGTGATACTTTTATTTTGTGTGTATTGTGTGACTGTGATATTTTATATACTTTTTGTGTTATTTCGTACGCAGAGTGTGACTGTGATATTTTTATTTTGTGTGTATTGTGTGACTGTGATATTTTATATACTTTTTGTGTTATTTCGTATGCAGAAAATTCAATGGGGGGTTGCTCCAGGTCTGTCTATAATATTTGTGTGTATTGTGTGACTGTGATACTTTTTATTCATATTAAATGATGTTAATTTACCGGTGTTTAGTGTTCCACCAAAGGGGTCGGCGAACCCAGAGAATTCAACGGAGGGTTGCTCCGGGTCTATTTTTAATTAGAAATTCATAAATTGCAGGAGATTAGTAATTTTTTAACATTTTTTTTTTCAATAAAAATTTAGCGACGTTTAGCGACGTTACTATACGTCGCTGAATACGTAGCTAAATACGTCGCTGAATAAGTCGCTAATTAGCGACGTTTAGCGACGGATGAGCATGTCGCTAATTTAGCGACGTTGCGTCGCTAAACGTCGCTAATTTTGCGACATATTTAAGTCGCTAAAAAATGTCGGTATAGCGACGTTTAGCGACGTTTTTTCTTTCAGCGACGTGCTGAGTTCCTACTTCTGTAAATCGTCGCTAACTACGTCGCTAAATGTGATTAGCGACATTTTTTGGTCATTTAGCGACGTATTTTTACGTCGCTAATTTGACTTTTTCTGGTAGTGTTAGAAGGTGATGCCCTTCTAGTAATTAATAATTATTAAAATACACATAGGAATTCTGCAAAAGAGGAAGGATAAAAGAAGCGTACTGATTCGACGTTGGGTGCCATTGTAGGAGGACATGTAGCTGAAGTTTGATCTTTGTGAAGCGATTCCCCTTCTCTAGGCAAATTCTCTACTCGGTGGATGATTTTGACCCTTCTTTCCTATTCCTTCACACCTTAAACAAAAAAACAAAAATTGTTTTCTTGCACGTCCTTAGATCAATGATGCCTAGAGTAGGTAATAGATTAAAAAAGACTCATATATGTTGTTAATGCTACAAAATTATATTACTAGAATTATAATTGTTAATTGCTTCGTATGAAAGCGAAATAGATGTGTTGTGGTACCACAAAATGGTTGGAATGGTTTTGGACCAATAGATCGTCAATTGGATCAACATTAAATCGCGAGAATGAATTGATATACAAGTAAACATTTATATTACATTATTTCAGTTTTTGTACCGTGCTTATGTTTTATAGTTAAATTGTTCATGCATTTAAATAATTATTGACAACTTGTGCACAAGGTTTAGCTTTTCTCGAACGAGGTCCGAGGCTGCCATGACCCATACCCGGATGTGAGGGCATGAGTACGTGAGCAACGCCCAGCCTACGTCGTAACAACGACGTAGAACGCTGTCTATGTCAACAATACTATTTATCAACATCTTACAATATAATAATATAACCTGTCAAAGATATCTCAACTCCATAAGGAGGACAAGATAATAATATAAAGTCAATATCAATACTCAATCATAAAAAAATCTATATGGAGGATAAATGACATAATATGATAAAACAAAAAAGTCACAACTAGATACTCCTCAATATCAACACCAATCTAAATAAGTCTAGGAGTAATAATAAAATATCAAAAAAGTCCAATACGCTGAAAACAAATCCAGTACTATAATGCTGAGTAAAGGTAACTAGGATAACTAATGATACTAGCTAGGCCTCCCGATAATCACTCATGAACTAAAGGGTCCAAAGTTGTAACTTCTACCTTCTGTGGTCCGTAATGAGTCAGACACAAATCCTTCCAATACTCTAAAAAAAATATCCAATTAGGATGGAGCGAGTAAAACCCAATAGCACTTCCAAGTTAATTGATAATGACTATAAACAAAAATAGAGAATGTAATTCAAGACGAGAAAGCAATGAACATATATCATAGTATGGTAGAAAAGAGACAGATAATCTAGAGCAATATGGCATAGACTGATCATAATGAAATGGAATATAAAAAAGAACTACAACTATATTAAGTGTTTTAAAATACTAGTTAGATATGTGATCGGCTTGGGTTTAACATTGTCTACTTAAACGTGGATAAACACTGTCTATCTTAATTATTGAATATTGACTAGAATTTGATAACATATCTAGCTAGCATTTTCTCCGCCCCGATTGGTGATCCAACCATGACACGTTACAATGTAATGTACTCAAAAAAATTTATAATGTTAAACATTGTCTAATAATCATACAAGAATACAAGAAATAATGTAAATATGTAATAACATCTCATGACAGAAGATCCATATGTGTACTAGTTCGTGTACCATCGTATCCGGAATCAAGTAAAATATTTCTAAATACTTGTATTATAGGAATTATCAAATAATAAAAACGATCAGAGAATGTACTCGCTTGGAATCCAGTGTGAATGTTAAATAGTATCTGTATCAGTACCTCAAGGACCTAAATGTGAAATATCAAATCACAATAGTATTGTGGAATTATAAACATGCTATACTAGCTTGATACTAGGTCTCTGAGTCATTTCTAGGTCGAACTAAGTCAAACTATATATATATATATATATATATATATATATATATATATATATATATATATATATATATATTAGACTCAAAAATATAGAATACCTTAACTATATTCTAAGTATCTTAACTTACCTAATCCACTATCCCAATATCTTAACCAATACCCATATAAATGTCAATACCTTAGCCAACCCTTAACACTCATCTCATTACCTTGCCCTAAATACCAATACTTATACCAAGTGTCACCCCCAAGGTCTGTAACCAACTGAATTGCCTATATGCATATTTTGCCAGGCAACTAGTACACTCTTTAGACAATACCTGAGTCATTCCCTCAATGTTGTACTATCTACAATGCATAGCAACTTCCCAAGTCTGAATTGCCCTCAGTTGGCTTGCTCATCAGCTCAGACATCCCCACAATTAATCACCCTCTTGTTCACCATCCTACAGAACCACATGACTTATACATCTAAGTATTAGACCCGATCATTGCCTCTTAACTAGTTACGTCCATTGGCATTCCTCCCACTGCCACTTCAGGGAACTGAACACTCCTACTCGTGTGTGCAACCTGGCACACTCAAGTTCCTCCCTGCATTTTCATAAAGCCATTGCCACAGAATCGGGCACTCACCCATCCTTATTTGATACTATGATATTAGGTCTTAACATACACACTCTTCCCTTGATACCAAATCCTTATATATACTCACTTTTTTCCTTACATATTTGTACATGAACCTCACTGCAACCTGACCCTACTGCTGAACAGTCATTCAAGTACACATACAACAAACCACCATCCCTTCACTGATAACCACTGATACATTCAAGTATCAGTCAGTCTCACCAAAAATCCCCAACTGTACAATTCAACTAATCAACACTCCATAATGCACCACACACACTAACATATATCCCAAATATATATTCCCCTATACTTATATACTTAATATATACATATATATGTGTACAGTAACACACAAACACCTTTAACACTGGTGTGAACACACCTACAGGCATGCACCAAGGTAACACACCTCCCTCACACATCCTGCATTATTCCCCAGTCAAGACCCGCACCCTGAGTAGGGGCACGAGTACGTGGACAACGCCTAGCCTACGTCGTAAGAACGACGTAAAAGCTGTTTAGGTCAACAATACTATCTAGATATCTCACACAAAATATATATATAAGGTATCTGTCAATGACATTTCAACTCAGAATGGAGGAACAATATACTGACATGATAACAATAAACAATACTCAATCATAATATCAAACTAGAGAAGATATGGCAAGACATATGAAATAAAGGAAGGAAATACAAGGAGTCACAAATAGCTCTCAAGTCCAAGTCTAAGAGTCTAGCAATAACAACATAAAGTCTAGGAGTAAAATAATACATCTCAAGATCTAAATGTTGGAAACAAATCCAGTATAAAACTCCATAATAAAATACTACACTAAATAAAGGCTCAGTCTCTCATAATACTGCAAGGTATCACTCTAGTCGAGCTAATCGATCTGCACTATGGCACTATCGGCTCCCCTGAAATTTTTTATCCAATCAGGATTGGAGCGAAGTACACCTCTAACAGCAGTTCCAATAATTGACAAAAACTATGAAAAAAAATAATAATAATGATAATAAATGATGGGAAAAATAGTAGAATAGTAAACATCTCAAAGGGGAATATCATGGAAGGTAATGGAAATAACTGAGAGCAAAAAAGATAAGTAATATCACTTAAATGAACTGGAATGAAAGAAATGTAATACTAACTTGTACCTTAAAATATTATCAAGATATGTGATCGGCTTGGACCTACCGCGGTCTATAATAATAAAGAGGAGCTAGCGTGACCACACGTGAGTTATAATGGTCTGCTAGCTATCATGGTATGTACTTCTGCATGGACGACATCACTGCACGGTCTGTAAGGTATGATCACATATCCACTAATACTTCCCCCAATCACCGACTAGTACACGGATCCAAATTATGACACATTCTGACACGATAATTACTATGCACAGTCTATAATATCATGCATACTGATCACGGTTTAATCATCTCATCCCGAAGTAATAATAAAGTGGTCACGGAGAAGAACATCCCATAACGGGGATCCAAGGTGTACCAATCCGTGTCAACATCATGTCAGGAATTAATTATCTCAATACTAAATACATGAAACATAGAGACTGTCAAATAAGAAAACTATCAGAGAATGTACTCGCCTCTGTCCTGAGCAAATGATGTTACTCGGTGTCCGAGCTGGTATCACACACACCTAATTAGGAAATATCATGTCAATAGGTGTAAATAAGAGGGAATGAGTTAAATCACACTAATGCATTATTCTAGGTCAATTTCTAAGTCATTCTAGTTCAACTAAGTCATACTAGGTCCACATTATGGTATGGGCCTATATTGGTTACTAACTAGTCAATACTAGCTTGTAATGGCTATATAAGGTCATAACCTTAGCTAATAATAGTAGACAATTATCTAATTGACTTACTTTACTAACTGCTAAAAGATACTTACATATATATACACTAATAGATATCACTAACTAATACATTAATTAACTAACTATATATATATATACTTCTAACTGATACAGGTTCTTACTAAC
Organism: Iris macrosiphon; assembly: GCA_036927795.1. Classification (NCBI taxonomy): domain Eukaryota; kingdom Viridiplantae; phylum Streptophyta; class Magnoliopsida; order Asparagales; family Iridaceae; genus Iris; species Iris macrosiphon. The sequence goes on along the minus strand of JAYESA010000002.1, from coordinate 36,894,009 downwards.
ACACAAGTGATGATACTCTGACTTCCACTGATTGATACTCATTCAATGACTAACACTAACTAATACTAAACTTCTAACTTAATACCTAACTTCACCCTCTCTACCTGGAGTCCTGAGCACCCTTAACTTGAACACAACTAACTTAACACCTATATTAACACTGCTCTGCACCCCCCAAAAATCTAGTACCTGCAGATGAATTTTTGCAGCATACAACTCTTCCCAGGTTGATGTCATTGACCTCCAATCTGGATATGCATTTGGAACTCAGTGCACTGATACCACCCCCAAATCTGATACCTGACATGTATACTAACTAACACTACTGATACCACCACTACTTATATCACTATACTGACTGATAATATACCCAATTTCAACTGATACTAACACTATCCATCTACTTTTATTGAAATGCTAATAATTACAGTTAACTAATACTAACTATTTAACCACTAAAATAACTCATATCAGTACACAAATTGAATCACTAAGTTAAGACACTAACAACTGCTACTACATCCAATCAAATAACAACTGACACTATAGCTAACCACTCACCACCTCTAACCTGAAGCTCACATTCACTAATTAAGACAATATTACATACAAGTATTAACTAACTAACTATTATCTAATAATACTAACTGCTACTTACTTATTCTAAGGACAATAACTGTAATCCCCCTCATTTTTTGAATAGAATTATTTTGGTATTTTTTTAATTTATTTTAATTATTTTAATTATTTTATTTAATTTAATATATTAAAGTAGTAATTTCTAAATCCTTCTTTTATATATATGACCATTTGCCATGGCTTGGATATTTCAAGCAATGCACAACTTTTTTTCTTCCAACAAAATTTATATTACTAATATTGATTGTGTCTAATATATTTGGGACATGGATGTTACATTTGTTTGGCCTCCCCCATGCTCCAAAAATATTTTTAAACATCTAGAACCACGATTACCGTAAAACTGCCTCCTTTTAACTAGAACTTGACCCAAACCCAACCCAAACGCATGTAGTCATGTAGTGCACACAAATACTCTTATATATATATATATATATATATATATATATATATATATATATATATATATATATATATATATATATATATATATATATATATATATATATATATATTATATTTAAATTGACTTGGTTCTATTTATAGAGTTCTAATTATAGAAAGGGCCATAGGTGGCATCATAGTTGGCAAACTACATAACTAACTAACTACCTAACCACCCAAGATCCTAACCAACCAAATTCCAACCATAAAAACCTACCCCTCTTCATAATTTCATGCAAGAGCAACCCCCTTGGTGGCCGACCCCAACAAGCCCTAGGAACACCCCCTCCTAGGTTTAAATCTATCCAAAAAGCCCATATATATACCCCTTATCACAAAACCCTAACCCTAACAACTCTCTCCCCTTTTTGGCTGACCCCTCCCCTCTCCTTCACATGTAAGAGCAGCATGTCATCTACCCCTTACAATATTATCTTCTTCACCAAAAATAATTTTCTCTCTTCCAAAGCTCCACCTTTCATCATCCTTCCACCCAATCTACACAAAACAACCATAAAGGCTTAATCGTTGCCATCAAACCCATTAAGAACCCATTTCCATCATTATCAACCCATCAAGAACCCATTGCCATCATCATCAACCCATCAAGAAGGGAGAAGCAAGGCAAGCACAAGTAAGAAGGTGCGTTCTTGAACAAGAAGAGGCACCATCATCCAAACCTTCAAAGCTTTCGGGTAAGGATTCAAGCTTCCCTTCTCAAATTTCCATGGCATGAATCTCTTAGATTTATATAAGTTTAATTTTCTAGAACTCTCCTTTGCCATCTTTTTTCACCATAAAAATCTATAAAAAAATTCATGTTAGATTGACGATAGATTGGACAACAATAGGGCTAGTAGTTTAGACTTTGTGACACTGTTCTTGGAGGCCTTATTGTTAATTATTAAAACTGAATTTATTGGTGGTTTATTACTATAAAATAAGTATTTTAGAATTATTTTTATGGTATTTTCATCAAAATTCTGAATCCTAAAAATAAGGGTCACTAGCCTAGGTTTCGGGTAATTTTGTGGCATAGTTTTGCCCATAAATAGGGGTTATTTTGGAAGAAATAAAAGATAATTATTTTTTGAGATTAAAACAGAATAATATATAATATAAAATAATTTTTCATGAATATAAACCATACCTATGGACTGGCAATGCTCTGAACAAGTTTCAGAAAAAACTAGTCAACTTAAAGTAGTCCTAATCTTGAAATATGGTTATTTTATCAATTCTACAATTTATAGTTAAAAATTAATATAAATCAGATTTAAATCAAGATTACATGATTTATTATAATTTATGTTCATGTCCTTCGATTGGGGACTTAACCGTGAATTTTGAAAGTCATAAACCATGAAACTAGGTTCCGATACCTCGTAAAACGTGTAAGTTGTGTGTCAAGAATTTACATGTTAGGATGAGGTTGGACTTGGATATTAATGGTTTATAATAAATTATATAATTTAGTTCCAGTTATAAGATTCTTGATTAGATACTTAAAGTAGAAAATTTATTGTTTAGGTCAATTGGATTCCGGAGGAGTGGACGCGGGACCAACTTTGTAACTACATACTGCAAACTCAGGCATGTGTATCTTGCCAAACTTGCAGTAGATTCTATTATATTATCTTCTTGTGTTTCTTTTCATATATATATATACACTTGTGATATACATGTTCAACCTAGGACCCTAAGACGTTGCTTAGCGTCCGAACAAGATTCGGGTGTCGACGCCGTATGCGGAGTCGTGTAACGTCACTTAGATAGTTAATTTTATGATCCTATTTTTACGTGCTTGTTTTACCAAGTATGCCATACCGTAGGACACTTGACACTATTTCATGGTGATTCTATATAGGCTTACAAGATTCGTGATATGAGACTTGCATATTATATAGATATCATTATGACTCGTTGTACTAGCTACAGGTCATGATCTTGCGTGTTATGGACATGAGATATTATTTATATGAGACGTGAGATTATACTGGGTGGGGAGAGACACACATGCTACAGGCTGATTATGTTTATATATATATATATATATATATATATATATATATATATAAATACTATATTACTGGAGGTGCTTTAGTCTCTGTACCAAAGCTTGGCACATTTACTGGCCCTACGAGATACTACTTACTGCTATGGACTCCCCGACACAAAGCCTGTAGTAGTCTCAGCCTGAGTACTAGTGATGCTCTCATTTGCATTTCACTTAGCTGGTCATATAGCTTTCCCTGAGGATCTGTTTTTACTTACAGTATTTCATTTGGTTTGAGTGTTTATTGTACCTTGCTATGTCCCCTGAGGACCTGAATCTGAATTATGTCCCTAGGTATAGACGAGAAGAGATATCCTAAGGTTTATAGAGCAGGTGCTGCTATTGGAGACATATAGGTTGCAGAGGACGAGGTTGTTCCGGAGGACTTCTCTTGAGCATACAGTATTCTCACCATTCATTTATTATGCTTAGTGTTCTTAGATATTTGATCTTGTAGTGACTTCTGGATATTGTACTTGGAGTTATTTTCTTTTCCATTTTGATGATGGGTTATTCCCCATGACATTATTTATATTTCTTTGGTTGGACATATCATTTTATATTATTGTGACTGGACTTATCTCTTTGTGATTTTGTTACTTATTGTGGATGAGATTATATATATAAATTGTGACAAGTATTTTTAGACTATTTTATATGTATTACAGCTTAAGTGTACTATAACGGGTCCATTAAATTGGGTTTGCCCATTGGAGTTCTGCTGCTGGCCATTGCCACGTGGCTAGTCCCTTGGAATTTTGGGACTGGGGCGTGACATTAACATTCACATTTTTATACACCTGACTAACCAACTAATCCCTCACTATTTACAAAACTAACATCTGAAACTTTAACTGATAACTCACCCTAATAACTAAAACTAATACTAACTGATACAAATTACAACTAATTGTTACTACTATTAACAAACACTAACTTTTATATACTCTAACTAACTCATATCGTACACTAAACCTTAATACTTTACCTAACAATACAACTCATACACAATTACTGATACTACCCTGGCCTTGATATCATCATCAACCAATCACAACACTAGTGTGTCACGCCCCAATCTCCCGCAGGCTAAATCGGCCGTCCCCGCTAAGCGAGAATGACCACGCCAGCGCTCCCGCAGAACGATCGCTTTGACCCATCCGAGCGTGATGCCGCACGAACGTGAGCCACGCCCGTGCAAGGTCGTGGTTCATTAGCTGGCAGTAAGAGTTCTAAGCCACAGAGTCGCACAGATTGTCCGAGTGCAGCGGGTTTACAAACGCATAGGCGATTTGGTAACAAGTTCACTGAGTCGACAATAGCGGAAGCAACGAATAACATAAGTTGAAATAATACAAACTCTTTATTGATATAAACAACTGTTACAGGCGACGTATAGCCGAGATTACAAGTCGCTCAAGCCTCTCTCTCTGAAACAGTAAAATTGTGCCAAGTGGCTACATTTATGGAATGATGTACAAGCGATCTTCAGGCGATGTTCCAACATTATGTCTTGTATATCTGCTTCAGTTCCAGATGTAACGCTCCAAGGCTCCGGAGTGAACTTCATGCCTTAGCACGCACGAAGGAGGCATCCGCACAGAACGAGGTTCTCTCGCACCCTGCAAACGATCTGGTGGATTATCAGTACATTGAATGCACTGGTGGGGAGGCTACTCGCCCGGTCGACAAATCCAAACACGTAATATAGGTTCCGTGCACCAACTACTTGGTTGTCTTTCTACTATTGCCTTAGGATCAGTTTTATGGCATAGATGAATAGCCTATCTCGTGTGGCAGTGCACCGTGTGATATAAGAGAAAACATAGCGGAACTGACCAACTTACCAATTGTCCTTCCCTGTCCAAGGCAACCAAGTTAATTCAAACATGAGCATATATAAGATGAATCAGGGCATTAGCATATGCAAACACAAGTGTTTCGTGCAAGATTTTATATCGGGTGCACTAGTTCTTCTATTTAATTTATGGAACACAAGGGTACTTGTTACTCAGATTTAGGAATGATTCACAGATTCATTGTTCTTTTATCAGGATACTTGGATTCAGATTCATAGATGCAATGCAATGACTCACACACAGATTGCCACTAAGCGAGTATGATCATGAATGCACAAGAGTCGCTGGCGTAGCCATTTATGGACATAGTCTCAATAAGACGGTGGTCCCGATGCCCCGGCAACCCGACCGAACTTATCCGTGATAGGAATAAACTAGCACGACTACCGGATCTTCCCCCTAGGCCAGATCGATACCGGTGCCCCGGCGCCCCGTCCGAGGAGATCAAGCTCGTGCCCAAGCATCCGCGACTGAATGAATGAGTTCTTTAGTTGTTCTTTTATTATTCTGAGTAAACGGCAATGGTTGTAGACGCAGGTCATGATCCTCGCTATAAGCCATCCCAGGCTGTTCCTGACTCAGTGGTTCATTTATTCTGAATTTCACACAAGTTGATATAACAATCCATGATTTATTGTTCAGATGTAACTTGACATGATGCATTCCCCTGGTTCAGGAATTGCCTTGGTGACCTAACGGTCCTGGATACTTTCAGTGTTCATACTTTCACGGAACGACTATTAGATAGTCTTTCGGTGGTTTAGATGAAGACAAGGCAAGATAGCACTCACTAGATATTGGCATGCAATTATAAGACAAGCACTGAATCGAGGCAAATATATACGCAGGCAAGCATGCATTTGTATCAACATAAGCATTCACATTAGCTCGGGCCCGAAGGTAAGCCGAGTAGTGAAATCGTACGAAGACTTTTCGAGTGACATGATCTAGAGTCGTGCAGTATAACCATGTGAACAGTGCACTAAGAAGAACATGTACATATCGATCTATCGAGGCATAGCAGTGCACAACGAAGTATGTAATGTTCGTATCGTTCTATCGAGGCATAGCAGGGTCCAGTTGCTCAAGGCAAAGGTAGCATGCGAAGGTCTGAATATAAGCAATATTTCATTTCCATGTTCTAACACAAGTAGTACAAGTTGGGATTATTTCCTTAGCTAGGTGCGTTGGATTCTTATTAGCATGCAGGGGATGATTCACCTAGCGACTAGCATGTATCATTCTGTATTTTAAGTATGCTGGCTAAGCAAAGACAAGTTCACCGTAGCCACCCACCTTAGCGATGATTCGCCTCGGTTGAGCGATACTCCGAGCGATCCTCTGAAAGCCTAAGCCAAACTCCTGTAGGGACAAGTCTAGATATCCTTTGCCTCAAACGAGTATTCTCGCCTGAGCAAAGCGGGTCGGGATATTGCACTTTTGCCGTTTGAATCGGCAGTCCGCTTAAGCAAAATGGGGTATTACATCATACACCACTCAGAAAAAGTCTCGTCCTCGAGACTTACTGAGGGTAGGCCGTACTATCGCATTATGGAATCTATCCAAGCGTAGCAATCGGTACCACTAATTCCAATTAGACACAATCCCCTGCTCGTTCCTTACGTCGTGTCGCGTGTATGCCGAATCAGTCTCATTTGTGCCTTAGCGCGGGACATGTTGCTTAACGCGGAGCACATTTCAATCGATCTTGTTTAACGATCTAAAGCTGAGGCAAACTTATACAAGTCGTTATACTTGTTCAGGTGGATATTCACTTGCACTAGCATCGAAATCAGCATATCACAAGTCTGGATCGTGCAAATATTCGAAGCGCTTCAAGCATATGCATGTCAACCAACTCAACGATAGCAAAGTCTTAGCACTCGAGTTTCACATCTCTTTTAGTCTTGGATCGTGCACACGTTCAAGGCGTCCCTCAAACATATGCATTCAACCAAACTTAGAGATAGTAAAATCGGACAAGCTACTTGCAAAAATCTTAAGGGTTTTCATTTTATGATTCACAAGGACACTCCCAACAGGGTCAATCAAATCCCATATCATTTCCATTCCAACTCAATCTCAGGTATTTGCACTACTGTTAAGCACAATCTATTCGATATCGACTAGCGTCCATCCATTCGGGTCAACTTAGCACGTGTTATCGTTTCCTAGTCTAACCCTAAGTCTTACTGCCCCAGTTGTGACGCTTATACAAGCAATATGGTAAAGTCGGTAGCACATGTTCATTCACTCGGCACTGAGTTGTTTGCCAAATTACTAGGTCAGCTCACAAGGTCATAGGTACCAGTTCAAGCACATTGTAATTCATCGTACAAATTTTTCGCACGATGCTTGCCCCAATTCCTATAGTCAAACCATTGTTCATTTGCACAGGATAATCTACCCAAGCTCGTTACACTCAATTTTTTAAACATCGAGCACAGATTTTCCTATTCTCATCACAAATTTTTTTGTACGGGGGACGAGTCCGTTCAGTAAAATCTACTATATGCGAGATGCAGGACAAGCCTAGTAATTTGCATAGTCTATCCCTCTAAACATGTTTTGATAGAATCCCTATCCATTCCAAATCTAGTCCACCAAGCCAAGATTCAATTTTAAGCCCTTAGTTTATACTTTAAGTCGTCCAACCTGATTTACATATCCGTTCACGAAATCATCCAACGTGATTTATTTCAGGTTCTAGGCTAACTCATCCACAAAATATTTTTCGATCACGTGCATTTCCAAATTTGTCTTATCGTGTCGAACCAAAAGTCAAGACGATCCATTAGTTGTCACGCTCCGGTCTTCCACAAGTTTGATCACCCATGTTGGATGTGAGATCATCACGTCAACGCTCCCGCTGGATAATCGTCCTAACCCGGGCGTGACATATGTATGAGCATAGAATTACGCTCTCACAAGACAAGAACGTTTGAATGTTATGGCTATATTCGGCACGATCGAGACACCTTATATTTCCACCAAGTCATGTCCGTTTATGCAGTAATTATTTTTTGTCTAGTAAAATCATCCAACTTCACTGTTACCATTCGAAAATTCCATAGTCTACTTCTAGTATCCTCAAGAAACTAATTTCAATTATTTAAGCCCAAGTCTATTCCATCTTTTGATACGCCACATTCATCGAGTTCGTTTGGAATAATCACCGAACATATTTCCGTGAGTTCGATCATCCCCGCCGTACCTGAAATCACCACGTCGGCGCTCCCGCAGGATAATCGTTCTCCTTAGGACTGATTTTGAGAGTTATTGTTTCGAACTAGATTTCAAGACCGTTCTTCCAAACTCCAAGCCAAATCCAATATCGTTCATCTCATTCATCGAAACACAATATTCATTTCGGGCTAATTCTATTCGAGCGATATTGTATTCAAGTTTAGTGTGTTTATTTCAATCCGAAATCGCTCGCATAATTCTCCATGTTTCCAATAAGTTTCCTTAACGAGATATTGATTTCCATCTTCGGGAATCCCAATTCGATATAAGCCTTATCATTTGGTTCAAGACATTATGAAATCGTTCAATCCAATTATCGCACGAGACCTATGAATCCGTTTGGACATTTCTAAGTGATCCATATACCACTCGGAATTGAGTCATCCAATCAAATCCATATTCGATTTGTGCCTTCCAACATGAATACCGTTCTAGATATTTCTTAAAATCCAAGCAGGATTCTCTATATTAGCCTAAGCGATAAATCCGAGAATGTTTCTATCGGTTGGCATTCTAAGTCTGACTTGCCTTATTCCTAAATGATAGCCCAACTCGTTGCAACTTAGCTTGCACCATAGGGTCTTGGCGCGCGATACTTGGCACAACTTAGCCAAAAGGCTGAGTGCATAGCTAACTGTTCGGGATAATTTGATTCCGTGCTAACCAGTTTGGGCAAAGATGTATAGGCAATTCAGGTTTGCACATAAGTCCCAATTCTGGCATGAGTCAAATCCTGAAGTCCAGCACAGGTTGGCACAAAGGCCCTTGCAACACAATTTTCGTACAAGCAATCATAACATTTACACGCGCTTTTTGAAAATATTTAGACTCATTGTTGGAACATTCCGTTTAGGACATTGAGAGAGAGTGTGCACATAACCCACGAACGAGCTTTCGAAACTGATAAAAATTAAAACGAAGTCCAATGGCGTATAAGCCAAGCTCTGATACCAATCTGTCATGCCTCGATCTTCTGCAGGCTAAATCGGCCGTCCCCGCTAGGAGAGAATGACCACGCTAGCGCTATCACAGAACGATCACTTTGACCCATCCGGGTGTGATGTCGCACGAGCGTGAGCCGCGCCCGTGGTTCATTGGCTGGCGATAAGAGTTCTAAGCCATAGAGTCGCACAGATTATCCGAGTGCAGCGGGTTTATAAACGCATAGGCGATTTGGTAACAAGTTCACTGAGTCGACAATAGCGGAAGCAACGAATAACACAAGTAGAAATAATACAAACTCTTTATTGATATAAAAAAATGTTACAGGCGGCGTATAGCCGAGATTACAAGTCGCTCAAGTCTCTCTCTCTAAAATAGTAAAATCGTACCAAGTTGCTACATTTATGGAATGATGTACAAGCGATGTTCAGGGGATGTTCAGGCGATGTTCCAATATTATGTCTTGTATATGTGCTTCAGTTCCGGACACAACGCTCCAAGGCTCCGGAGTGAACTCCACGCCTTAGCACGCACGAAGGACGCATCCGTACCGAACGAGGTTCTCCCATACCCTGCAAACGATTTGGTGGATTATCAGTACATTGAATGCACTGGTGGGGAGGCTACTCGCCCGCTCGACAAATCCAAACACGTAATATAGGTTCCGTGCACCAACTACTTGGTTGTCTTTCTAGTATTGCCTTAGGATCAGTTTCATGAAATAGATGAATAGCCTACATGGTGTGGCAGTGCGCCGTACAATATAAGAGGAAACACGACAGAACTTACCAACTTACCAATTGTCCTTCCCTATCCAAGGCAACCAAGTTAATTCAAACACGAGCATATATAAGATGAATCAGGGCATTAGCATATACAAACACAAGTGTTTCGTGCGAGATTTTATATCGGGTGCATGAGTTCTTCTATTTAATTTATGGAACAAAAGTGTACTTATTACTAAGATTCAGGAATGATTCATAGATTCATTGTTCTTTTATCAGGATACTTGGATTCAGATTCATAGATGCAATGCAATGACTCGCACACGGATTACCGCTAAGCGAGTATGATCATGAATGCACAGGAGTCGCTGACGTAGCCATTATGGACATAGTCACAATAAGACATTGGTCCCGATGCCCCGGCAACCCGACCGAACTTATCCGTGCTAGGAACAAACTAGCACGACTACCGGATCTTCCCCCTAGGCCGGATCGGTCCCGGTGCCCCGGTGCCCCGTCCGAGGAGATCAAGCTCGTGCACAAGCGTCCACGACAGAATGAATGATTTCTTTGGTTATTCTTTCATTATTTTGAGTAAACGACAATGGTTATAGACGCATGTCATGATCCTCGCTACAAGCCATCCCAGGCCGTTCCTGACTCAGTGGTTCATTTATTCTGAATTTCACACAAGTTGATATAATAATACATGATTCATTGTTCAGATGTAACTTGACATGATGCGTTCCCCTGGTTCGGGGATTTCCTTGGTGACCTAACGGTCCTGGATACTTTCAGTGTTCATACTTTCACGGAACGACTATTAGATAGTCTTTCAGTGGTTTTGCTGAAGACAAGGCAAGATAGCACTCACTAGATATTGGCATGCAATTATAAGACAAGCACTGAATCGAGGCAAATATATACGCAGGCAAGCATGCATTTGTATCAACATAAGCATTCACATTAGCTCGGGCCCGAAGGTAAGCCGAGTAGTGAAATCGTACGGAGACTTTCCAAGCGACATGATCTAGAGTCGTGCAGTGTAACCAAGTGAACAGTGCACTAAGAAGAGCATGTATATATCGATCTATCGAGGCATAGCAGTGCACAACGAAGTATATAATGTTCGTATCATTCTATCAAGGTATAGCAGGGTCCAGTTGCTCAAGGCAAAGGTAGCATACGAAGGTCTGAATATAAGCAATATTTTATTTCCATGTTCTAACACAAGTAGTACAAGTTGGGATTATTTCCTTAGCTAGGTGCGTTGGATTCTTATTAGCATGCAGGGGGTGATTCACCTAGCGACTAGCATGTATCAATCCGTATTTTAAGTGTGCTGGCTAAGCAAAGACAAGTTCACCGTAGCCACCCACCTTAGCGATGATTCGCCTCGATTGAGGGATACTCCGAGCGAGCCTCTGAAAGCCTAAGCCGAAACTCCTGTAGGGACAAGTCTGGATATCATTTGCCTCAAACGAGTATTCTATCCTGAGCAAAGCAGGATGGAACATTGTACTTTTGCCGTTTGAATCGGCAGTCCGCTTGAGCGGAACGGGGTGTTACATAGTGCACTAGAGCTTGTGCACCAACTGGAGATACTCACCCCACCCCTTATTTGATACCAACAGGGCACACAATTTCTCATCCAGTGTTTCAAGTCATTCATGACACTACTATTGTTGTTATCTACTTACTTCCCCAAGGTTGAACCTGGTATTACACTGATACTATAGCTTACATTCCTTATAATTAGCTCACTGATATCATATATACTCTAACCTATCTTGCAATATTAAATAACTGGCACTTGTATATAAAACTAACTGATATCAATACCAACGAATACTCTAATATAGAATCAAACTGAACACCACTTGTACATTAATATCTGACCCCAAATCACCCTGACATTGATCTCACCTAATACCTGAGACTGATACCCGTGTACTAAAACTCTAATGCACAGACAAGTTTACACTTCTATACCTTAAGTCTCTATACTCTAAGGACACCAAGATAACCAATCCGCAACTGCTTTCTTCCTAAATGCACTGATAAACTTTCTAAGTATCCCATATGGTACACCAAAATACTTTCATATATCTCTAAACACTCAACCAACTTGGTACTTCTCCAATGAATCCACACACACACACACCCACAGTACCTGCATCAGGTATGTACAACAAACTCACTGACTAGAGCTTGCTGTACTGCTCGGGTCATGTTGCAGTTGGCAACATACCCCACTGCTCCAACTCAAAATCCTGCAACAACCCGAGTGCATTTCCACCCCTTCAAATTGCTGCTACTGACATGTTCCTCTTCCTAATGCACTTGCACCTAATCACCTTCATACACACATAACAGACACAACTGGAACCCCACACACAGGCACACATATAGTCACCCTCTCTAGTGAACCAGTCCCCCTTACTTCATTGTGATGCATGAATGAAACACACAACACACCAACACAGATAGGGATATATATATATATATATGTATATATATATATATATATATATAATATGTAATTATATACTTATAAAGTTAGAATGCCCTACATATTTTATGTATATACTCACCACAACACACATGGCAAAACACCAACCACCTACTATACACTAACCCAACAACACAACACTAATAACCAAAATACCAAACACGTGGTGTGCACAAATTATGATATTCATGATTCACTATCCCTTATCCATCTACCATAATTACAACCTTCAATATCATAATTAGGACACATGGACACAAGTACAACACTAAATTAGGCTAGAAATCATATTGAGACCATTCTACAAACACTTTGTGTGCAAAAAATTATATTTCCCCCAAAAGAACCTTAGAAAACACTAATACAATATTCAAAAGCTTAGATCTAATATATTCAAGTCCTCTAACACCTAGATCTACCATTAGAAGGTCATTCCCACCTATGGGAGGGTTTCTATTGGCTCCATTTGAGTTCCTACAATAAAAAATAGAGAAAAAAAGGGATTTACCTATTGGGCGTTAGATCCCAATGAATCTTCATGAATTTGAGAGAAGAATGGAAGAAGAAAAAGTGACACAAATCCTCTTGATAATACTTCTCCTTGTCTTCCTATTTGAGCTCCAAGCACTAGGTCTCCATATGATGAAGTTGGAAAGGTGGGATAATGTGGTAAGGGAGAAATTTCGGATTTGGAGTGGATGGAAAATTAGGGTTTCTCCATTCTTGAGGATATGGAGAAGATGAAGTGGAGAAGAAGAATAAGTGATGGAGAATAAAATAAAATAATATAAAGAAGGCTTGAGGAAAGAATTTTGTCATATGGGTTTGGTCTATTTACAAGTTTGTCCTTCCTAATTAGTCATGAAGAATATTTATTAAAGATGTTTAACTAAGGAATGTTCTAATTTAATTAGGAAGGGATTACTAATTCATTCTCCCTAATTATGAGTCAACCAAACCAATAAATTAATTAAACCAATGGTCATGCCAAGTCTAGTTGGGTCCACATAGGTTTACTAGCACTAAGTCTAACTAATAGGCTAACCACTAACCACTAATATAATTCTAGGCAATCACTAATATATAATAATATATAAAAAATTTAACAACATACAAAATTATAAAAATATCCCTCTCCGAAAATCCTACCCTCCTTAGAAATTTTTTGTCCTCATAATTTAAAGATGGTCGGACTCTTTCTACTGGCTAGTCCCAACATATTCATCATACTCCTCACTATGGTCAAAACCCCCATCTAAACCTGATATAGAAAATTTCATAAAGAAAATCATACAAGCATACAATTCTAATAACTATCCTATATAATTCTAAAAGTATGGTTATGGTCTCTATCCGTTATGAGGTGGTAATCTCTACAAGGGTCATTACTACTAACTACACTAACTATATAGCACAAGCAACTATAGGGTACCTATTCAATTCTCTTCCGCTATCTACACAAGTTACTAACTCCTAGAACCAATAGTTGATATACTACTCACCCAATATAGCAATTATCATTCACAGGTAAGGGTTACAGGTCTAGTTATTAGCTCTGTCTACTTAATACTAGAATACATCATATATCAGGCTATAATCTAATCACACATCATCAACTCATCTCAAGAAAATTACTAGAATCTGGGTTAACTACTCACCTCTAACTGGGTCTAGGTGGCTGGAATCCCCTCTCTGAACTGGAGCCCCAGCTAGATGAGGAACATTGGCACAGTCTTGCATCTGGTGTGCAGCTGATCCATAAAACATGCACAATCCCTTCATCTTCCTATAGTCAGCCCATACATGCCCCAACTTTCTACAGCATGAACAGGTAGGCACCTGCTCAACTGGCCTTTGCTAAGTAGGAATGAAAACTGGAATGTATAGCATAGGCTGAGGGATTGGGCGCTTCTGAAGCCCAGGGTGGATGCTGCTCTAGTCCCTCTTAAGACTAGGTTCTTCTCCTCGAAAATGTACCAGGTCCCACAACTGCTGTATCCTTTGACTCTACTCTCTCAAGATCACAGTCTGAACCCTCTAAGTCTCTACCAAGACCCGAAGGTGCCCAAATATCTGAGTCCCATCAATGGGCAAACCTCCTGAGAAGATGGTATGGGGTATTACTCCAGGAGGCAGAGGAGGAGACGGAGGAAGGCTCTCGGTCTCAGGAGGTGGAGTAGGACTCTCTGGTAAGGCTGCTACCACCTCCTCAACAGTAGGAGGTGCAACTATCTTCTGATCAGCGAAAGGAGTAACTACCTCCTGAACAATAGGAGGTTGAAGCACGTCCTCAGCCATCTCCGGAATTGTAGCTGCTCTCAGACGACGGGCTCTAATTATGGGTGCCATTCTGAAAGATAGATGGAAACAAAAATTATTACAGGATACAAGACAAACTAACGTTCAATACAATTATAAAAAAATAGCAACTTATCAGAATAAACAGAAGGCTAATTACAATGGGTTACTATTTCTAATACTAATGATACACTATGATTCTAGGACAAGAGCATACTAACTTACTGGCATACACTACTTAGGGTAATATAGGAACACTCCTAGGATACTATCTTCTGTCTTAATTCTTGCAATCACCTAAGAATTGTTTTACCATTCTCTAGCAATGAATATTTGTATTCACTCTTCAATCAGGGTTATATTGGTACACTCTTACCAATCTAGAATACTCTCTATAGGGTGCCTACCCAAGTCTTGACACTATCTTCCTAGATACACATAACATATGCACTTGATATCCTCGAACACTAACTTCTTAACACTCACAACAACTATTCACATACTACCACCTCTCGTGATAACATTATCTAACGCACTAGTTATTTACTTCTATAATACCCATTACTAGACACCTACTGGTGCACTCATTGTAGAAGCATAAAAAATACGCTAAGGATTATATGCGTAAAACCCCCAATATACAGGAAGCCCGCGTAAAACAGAGCTCCAGCACTGGGTGGCATAAAACATGACTTCAGAGCCATTGGCGTACAGCAGAGCTTCAATGTTGTTCAGCAAAGCTCCAAAATAACCCGCGTAAGGCAGTATTTCCAGACTGCTTTGGCGTAAAAAGGTTGCTACATCGCCACTTCGACGTAAAAAATATATCTGCTTTTAATGCAGGGTGCAGTTGTACGAGAAACGATTCGTATTCCTCGAATGAACCTGTCAGACATAACAGTGAACTTGGCTCCTGACAAAGAGTACTGCACGACGATCGAGAGGACGACTGTTATGATGATTCAGCACAGAGACCCAAACTGTCGTTTAGTGACATAATCCTCGATATAAGACGTTGTTTATGCATTCAAGGAATACGCTACCTATTTTTACACAGGAAAATAGGAGTTTTTACTCTCCAGATGAGACAAAATCAGATGCCACGCCAAAAGCTGTTCTTCGTACAGAACTCGAGACACGTCTCTACAGTTAATGCGCGAGATGGGGGCAGATCTCTGCATTTATTGCACGAGATTTGGTTCTACTTTTAATGACTGGGAGATCTAAAATTAGGGCTAATTCGCTCACGTCACCATCCTGGCATTTTACGCCAACCCGGCTATTTTCAACTATAGGAGCACGCCGTATGCTATCTCCTCGAAATACGTCGACCTGGCTATTTTCAACTATAGGAGTATGCCGTATGCTATCTCCTCGAAATACGCCAACTCAGGCTATATTTGTAAGGGTGCATGATAAAGCTATTCGGCCCAGAATACGCTCAAGACCCCCGTCAAGGGAGGATAAATTGGCTATCTTTACGCTGATTACCTATCCATGCAGCATCAAGCTTTACGCAGAACTTGGCTTTTACGCCAACAAAATAGCTATTTGGCTTTTACGCCAATATGACAGCTACTTGTCTTTTACGCCATCAGAACAGCTATTTGGCTTTTACGCCAACAAGATAACTATTTGGCTTTTACGCCAACGAGACAGTTATTTGGCTTTTATGCCAATCTTCTCTACGCGAGGGGCAGTTACCTACGTGGCTTGCATGCCGTGATCTTCGATGAGCGATTATACGTGTTACCTCATAATGGGACACGTGTCACACGCAGATTCACGAGATCATTTAGACGTGGGTAGCAATTATTATAACCGTCGCATAAAAGGTGCAGCTCTCTCCGCTGTTCGGTTTCTACGCCGACTGGTCAATTACTGTGACCGTACTCTATAAATAGAGACTTTTGGCCACAGGTGAAAGAGAGGCAGAGTTCGGATTCGGAGTGGATATTGAGGTCACATTCGGAGAGCAAGAGCAGAGGCCAAGGTCAAGATCAGAGAGAGAGCACATCTAGAGAGTGTTGATTGACTACTTTGGCAACGAGAGTTCAATCCCTCCTGCAGTCTTTGATGCTTCTTCTCCGTCTTCTACAGTACTTCTTCGTCATCGTGTGGTCCAAGGGACAAAGTGATCGACCGCAGATCAGACTCTTATAGCAATATTTCCCCAGAATCAAGTTTTGTACTTAACATCCTCGTATAGGATTAATTGTACTTCTTTTTCTTGTTTGTATACAAAGAAAGGGTTTCGTATAAACCCAATTTTATTTCTTTCGTTTATTATCAAACACAAGATGACGACTCTGCTGGGGACTACTTTCTCATCTGATGAGAAAGCCATTGCTCAATACGATGATGTATCCATCGGATCAACGAAGAAGACTCTGGTCGTCCAATTCGACAAATCTGCTTATGAAGACATGCTTCGTGAAGGGGGTGGCTCTCGTTCCCTCTCTGTCCAGGACAACAGGAAGCTGCATAAAGTATGGATGCCCCGGACATCCCCTACCCTTCCTACAGGCTCTCTCTCTCCGACCAATAAGGTTGTAACATCACAACCTATGCGCCCTGCGCGTAAAACTTTGTCTCCCGTCTGTGATGTGGCAGACAAAGCTTCTGGCAATGCCTTATCACCAATCCAGAAGTCTACACCGCGCCCGGCACGTAAAACTTTGTCTCCCGTCTGTGATGTGACAGACAAAGCTTCTGGCAATGCCTTAGCGCCAATCTAGAAGTCTACACCGCGCCCTGCGCGTAAAACTTTGTCTCTTGTCCGTGACATGGCAGACAAAATTTCTGACAAGGCCTTAGCGCCAATTCAGAAATTTCAAATGCGCACCGCGCGTAAAAATGCATCTCTCATCTCTGATGAGGCAGATGGACCCTTGGATCACATAAAGGGAAAACAAGCGACAAATCTCCCGACCTCTCGGCCTGTACGCCATCAAGAGAAGAAGTTGTCCACTCTTCAGATTACGCGGGACGCTGGAGGCAGTTTGAGGTCTTCCTCAGTTTTACGCCAATCTGTGCAAAGATCCAGATTACGCCAGGACAAGCCCCTCAGCGTAAAGAAGACCCGGTTCACGGGAACATACGCTCCTCAGACGGATGACGGATCATACGCTACTCACATGGCTGAACTGTTGTATTCTTATGGCAGGGAGAGAGTTATGATTCCCAATCTCCATACCCCAACTGATGTAAAAAGGCAAAATAAGCCTTCTTCTTCTTTTGATCCTGCTAATCCCCCTGATTTGCGTAATTTCTTGATCTAGAAGTGCAAAGACAGGGGATCTTCTAATAGGCCTATTATATCTCCCAAGGAGCATTGTTGTAATAGTCATAAAGTTGTAGTTAACTACTGCTGTTCAAAGGCAAAATGGTCAGTTTTTGACCAGTTGAACTACTCTTGGCCTTTACAGGAAGAAGAGCCTACATTCGCATCAGGGAACATGGCTTCACACATTCCTAGAGGAAGATCAAGTTTAAGACATCATCCCTCTAGAACTCCAAGCCAAAGGAGATTTGACAGATTCCTTGAGAATATTGAAGCAGGTGTCTTTCGAAATACCCGCTCGAGGTCGCGACAATCAGCTTCATATTCCTCTGATTCCGACACTTGGGATCGCCAGTTTCCTGAATGTGATACTGACAGTATAGACTCAATCTCCACAGAGATCTATACTAATTCCTCGGTAGCACCCAGAGAAATGGGAGTTTATGCCATCGGAGATGAACATGAAGAAGCTTCCCCGTCAGGGAATACTGAGCAACGTATCGCTGTATTGGAAGCATCGCTTAAAGAGATGCATTCCATGATGGAGAATATGCACCAGATGATGGTGACTCAACATGCAGTTGTAATAGCTCAAGCTCCAGTTCTTCTAACTCAACTGCGTGTGGGGGTGGACATGCCACCATCCAACACAAACCAGGAGCCTGCTCCAAATCAAGATTCAATGGCTCCTCCACCTCTGAACCTGGAGAATATATTGCCTCCTGTTGGAGTTACAATACAACCGACCTCTCACATCTCTGCGGTCCCTTTCCCAGCTGAAGATCCGATGCAGGCAGTTCGGGAATTGAAAGCCCAATTTGATACCTTGAAGCATAAGGATCAGCTCAAGAAATTGGGAATCAACCAGCCCTACCCAACTATCTGGGACGAGATCCCTTTCCCACCAAAATACAAACCACAGGCTATGGTTTTGTTTAAGGGAAAGATGTCACCAAGCTAGTACATGAACTACTTCATCATCATGACGGTGTTGCTGCAAGGGAATGATGCCCTTCTCACTCGAGTATTTAAGGGCTGTCTGTCTGGAGTGGCCTACCAATGGTACCGTAGTCTTGCAGACAACTGCATTACTTCTTTTGAAGATTTCAAGACCCTGTTCTTCGCTCGATTCTATGAAGGAGGGATGGACATGTCTATGTCCTCGCTCATCGAAGTGAAGCAGAAGGAGAAAGAGAATGTTCGTACTTTCATTGAATGTTTTCGTCAGGCCACTTTGCAGATGCCTTCCGGAGTTCCAGATTCAGCCTTGGTAGATATTTGCAGGAAGAACCTTCTTCCATTGATCTCGGTGTTCACAGGACCATATCAGTTCCATGATTGGCTCTCGTTTATCATCTCAGCAGTAGCCGCTGAAGATAACAGTCGGAAGGCGCGTGACAATGGAATCATGATCTCTACCTCTGAAAGAGGGAAAAGGTCATCTTTCAATAGCGACCATCCTCGCGGTTCCAAAGGAAAGGAAGCTCTGGCGATCAACACGTCCAGGCAACATACTCCAAGGACTACGCAGACAAATCCTGGGACTTCTAAGCCTAAAGAAGAATATTCTTTTGACGACGACGATATTCCGAGCATATTCGATTGTCTAGTCAAAAGAGACAAGCTCACCCTCCCCGAGGTAAAGCGGCCTAATAAAGTCGGCAGTACCAATAACCCTAAGTACTGCATTTTCCACAGGTACATACATCACCCTACAAAGGCGTGTTATGTACTAAAAAGAAAAATCCAGGAGTTGATCGACGCCAAGGCCATAACTCTGCGTAATAGCGAGAAGACGGTCACCGCCAATATGATCTCTCTCCAATTCGGCAATCTGCTCCCTCAAGAAGTACCGGATGGTGTAGTACCTATTCCCCGGACGATGATGAATATTGTTAATCTCCCTCCGACCAGGGGTCAAAACCATGACCTGGTACCCCTAACCACTCAGCATGGTGAGATTATGTGGGTTCATTCTGATCTGGTGTCAGAGATTGAGAAAGAGACTCAAGCTGCTAAGGCTAAGTCTAAAAAGAACTTAAGATGCAAACTATGCCATATGGTTACAATATCCCCGACATCAGAAGAAGAGGCTTTGGCTACCGAAACCCGTTCAGGGAAAGCCTACCTCAAGGACTATGGAGGAAATCAGGAAGAAGCAACGGTAGACGCCTCGGCTGCCAAACTTCCAGAACCCGAACCTGTCATACCTGAAGCAGGTCCTTCCAAACCGACTTCGGCGGACAAGGGCAAGCAAAGATAAGTTCGTTTAGATAAGCCTTTGAAGAATATTCAAAACAAAGGTTTAGAGAAGCCATATAACTTCGACATCTTGGCCCAGTTGGCCAATAGTCCAGCCAGATTGTCCATTTTTGAGCTGCTTAGGCTATCCAAAGACACTCGTCAAGCCTTGAGCGAAGCTTTCATGCAGGCGGACGTATGCTTGACTCAGCTCAAGTCCCCAGATAAAAATCCTGTGGCAAGTCCTCAATGCCATAGTGTAATGGAAGTGGTCCCTAGCATCACTTTCACTCCAGAGGACATGTTGCTAAAATATAATAGATATGACAAGCCTCTTTACTACACCGGGTACGTCGGCTCTATGGAGGTAGACCGAATTCACATAGATCCGGGATCGTCGATCAATATTATCCCCCACAGTCTGCTAAGACCGTTGAGGATTCCTACAAGCGAACTGGCTTACACCACACTACAATCGTGGGCTTCAACGCCAGGAAAAGCAAGCCGCTGGGGAAGATTCGTCTGAGGATCCAGATTGATGACCTTAGATCAGTGGCTACCTGCTACGTCATTGATTCAGAGGTGTCCTACAACATTCTGTTAGGCAGACCATGGATCCACGATCACAACATTGTTCCTTCGACTCTACATCAATGCTTCAAATATGTAGACCCTCAAGGGACAGTAAGGATGGAGTTTGCTGATCTCAACCCTTTCAAAGGAGTTGAGTCCTACTATTCCGATGCCATGTTGTACACCCAAGACTACATGAAATAGATGTCATGCAAGACGGAGGAGGAATCCCACCGGGAGCCAGGAGAATCATCTGCTGAGCAACCTCTATCAATCTAGGTGAAAGGGCGAACTACCCGTCCGAAAGTCATGGAACCCATGGCTATCCACTTGGGCAAAACCAAGTCAGGAGGAGCAAGTGATCCCCTAGTGATCACTCTGAACCAGAAGCCTCCACCTTTGGTCATCAACCTTAGGCGCAGCACGCAGCAGACTGATGTAAATACAACCGGAAACGTGGTTTCTGACGATAATAAAGATTCTTTTTTCCAGTATACTGACGCTCAATTTCCAAATCAGGAATCCTCCCCCCATAACGATATAGAGCCTATAGCACAAAAATTCTTGGAAGCTATAGATTCTTATCATCCGTATGTGTGGGAAGTAGCGTCAACATCTAATGTCATCACAACATATGGGCCACATGAAGATTCTATCTTTATTATTCTACCTACTTGCAACAATCAGCATCCAATAGTCTTCGGTCGCGTACGGAACAGACCGATTGTACAAGAAGATTCTCACGAGTCCGATGCTGGAAAAATGCAGGTTCACATATATAGCCCACAAGCTTTGAAGATTATGCAAAGCATGGGTTATGATTTAAAGTTAGAGCCAGGCCTCAACTATGGAAAAGGCAGGCGAATGCCGTTACGTGGTGATTCCTATTTTCAACGAACTCACTTCGGGTTAGGATATACCACATCTTTTGCAATTTCTGAGTCAAGTGAGGAGACCATTCCTTCTTCTCAGGATGATTCGTCGTCCTTTGACTCATAGGATGATCTTGAATGAGCATTGTCAGCAAATACGGTATTGACAGATTCTCTCGAAGCAGACGAACAAGAATCTGAACCGTTTGAAAATGACTCCTGGGCACAGCAAATGGATACACAATGGGAACTCCGGTTCGAACAGAGAGAACCGCCCACTGAAGATAAAGTTATGCAAATCGATGTTAGGGATAAATTTTCACCGAAGTCGATATTTATCAATAATAATCTTTCCGAAGAAGAAAGGGAAGAAATGATCCAGCTGATAAGAGAATATATCGACGTCTTTGCATGGAATTATGAGGATATGCCAGGTCTTGATCCAAAAGTGCCTACCCATGAACTCAACATACTGCCCAATTCAAAGCCTGTAAAGCAGCACCAACGCCGGTTCCGCCCGGATATGATGGATGTCATTGAAGCTGAAATCAAGAAGTTGGTAGCCTGCGGGTTCATCCGAGAATAATAACATCCTGATTGGGTCGCCAATATTGTCCCAGTCATGAAAAAAAGTGGAAAAGTTCGCATTTGTATCGACTACCGAGATCTCAATGCGGCTTGCCCCAAGGATGAGTTCCCTCTTTCCATCACAGACGTCATGATCGACAATACATGCGGCTTTGAGCGCATGTCTTTCATGGATGGATTTTCAGGGTACAATCAGATTAAAATGCATCCTGAAGATGAGAAGCATACTGCCTTCTGTACACCACTGGGGGTATATTGCTACACAGTCATGCCTTTTGGATTAAAGAATGCTGGGGCTACATATCAGCGAGCTATGAGTAACATATTCCATAAGTATCTACGCAAAAAAGTGGAATATTATGTAGACGACATCGCTGTCAAAAGCCATCTCAAGGGTACTCACATCCAAGACTTGAAGACAGTGTTCGAGTTGATGCGCCAACATCAACTCAAAATGAACCCTACAAAGTCCTTCCTCGGTGTATCCAGTGGCAAATTCTTGGGATTTGTCATTACCACTAAAGGCATTCAAGTTGACCCTGATAAAGTAAAGGCTATCCTAGAAATGCGACCGCCCCGTAATCTGAGAGAACTCAGGGGATTTCAAGGTCGTCTAGCTTATATCAGGAGATTCATATCCAATCTTTCTGGGAGATGTCAACCTTTTTCCCGCCTGATGAAGAAAGGTGTATCCTTCGTATGGGACGAAGCCTGTCAACAAGCGTTTAATGACATCAAACGCTATCTCACTAATCCTCCAGTTCTGGCGCCTCCCGTCATAGGAAGACCATTTTTGCTGTATGTTCGAGCAATGGATCATTCTTTAGGGGCTCTCCTCGTACAGAAGAACAATGAGGGTCATGAACAGGCTGTCTATTATTTAAGCTGGATGATGGTCGGAGCTGAACACCGGTACACTCCAGTGGAAAAAGAATGCTTGGACCTAATGTTCGCCATTCAGAAGATGCGACATTATATCACAGGCCAAACTATTCATGTCATCTCCAGAATCAATCCTCTTCGGGTATTGATGAATAAGCCGAGTGTCCTTAATTCCCGACTTACGACTTGGGCGATGTTACTAACAACGTATGATATGGTGTACGTCTCTCAGAAGTCCAGAAAAGGTCAGGCCTTGGCTGATTTCTTAGCTGCTCATCCGATTTCGGAAACCTCCAAACTATACGAGGATATTCCCGATGAAGTTGCAGAATGTAACTCTGCAATGGAAGGTGATATATGGCAGCTATTCTTCGATGGCATCTCCAGGACTGGTCCCAAGGGAAACATGGTTTCAGGAGTAGGAATTGTTCTGGTAACTCTTGACAAACTCGTCATCTATCGGGCATATTCTCTTAGCGAACCCTGCTCTAACAATGTGGCAGAGTATAATGCTCTACTAATCGGGATTCAAGTCACTAAAGAATTAGAGGCTGAATACCTAGAAGCTTTTGGTGATTCCCAGCTGATCGTCAATCAGGTCAGAGGAATATATGAAGTCCGCAATCCAGACCTCATTCTTTATCACCAAGCAACGATCGAGATAGCCATATCTTTTAAAGGATTCTTCCTAGAACATGTGCCTCGATCTCGAAATTTGGAAGCTGATGCACTGGCCAGTCTAGCTGCCGATCTAGCCATTCCTATAAGAAGGCAGAATGCGGTGACCCTTCTTAACAGGGATTTGTTTTGTGTGAAAAATAACTTTCACATGGAACGCAGCTACACCGTAAACACGGTTCCTCCTAAGAGAGACTGGAGAAGTCCCTTTATAGACTTCGTGTCCTACGAAATCTTACCAGAGGATCCTAAAGAAGCAGTATCTATCAAAAGACGATCATTACGCTTCTATTTTGATGCTTCTTCACAAAGTATATATCGTCGAACATACGATGGACTACTGTTACGGTGTCTCTCTGATGATGATGCAAAGCGGGTTATCCGAGAAGCTCATGACGGTGTATGTGGAGCACATCAATCCGGTCCTAAGTTACAGGATCGTATCAGGAGGATGGGCTACTACTAGCCTACTATGATTGCAGATGCAGTGAAGTATGCAAGACAATGCAAAGCCTGCCAGGTTCATACAGATTTTATACATCCGCCTTCTGAGTATTTACATCCTACCATTGCATCATGGCCCTTTGAAGCATGGGGTATGGATATCATTGGTCCGATTCACCCATCATCTTCTAGAGGACATCGGTTCATATTGGCTATCACCGATTATTTCTCTAAATGGGCGGAGGAGGTCCCTCTTGCTGAGGTAAAGACATCCAACGTGATCAGCTTTATCAAGCACCATGTAATTTATCGCTTTGGGATACCCCGAAGGATAATTCATAACAATGGGCCCCAATTCATCAGCCAAGCGTTTCACCGATTTTGCGATAAGAATCGGATACAAAATATGGCCTCCACGGCATATAATTCGGCTGCTAATGGTTTGGCGAAAGCCTTCAACAAACCATCATCAAACTCTTGAAGAAGTTCATCTCTTCGAACAAAAGAGATTGGAATGAAAAGCTAGGAGAATGCCTCTGGGCATATTGTACAATGGTACGAACACCGACGGGTTGTACCCCATTCTCATTAGTCTACGGGTGTGAAGTAGTTCTCCCCATTGAAATCCAAATTCCGTCACTCAGAATAGCAGTGGCT
This sequence comes from Iris macrosiphon, assembly GCA_036927795.1. NCBI lineage: Eukaryota > Viridiplantae > Streptophyta > Magnoliopsida > Asparagales > Iridaceae > Iris > Iris macrosiphon. Next base: position 36,869,070 of record JAYESA010000002.1, on the reverse strand, counting down.
AATGAGTTGACTCAGGAAAATAATGATCGACTACGGCTTCAAGAGCTAGAAGGATTAGACGAGAAACGCCTTCAAGCTCAACAGCACATTGTGTTCTACCAGGCACGCATTTCCAGAGCTTTTAACCAAAAAGTGAAGGAAAGAGTGTTCAAAGTTGGTGAGCTAGTTTTAGCTATGAAGAGGCCAATGATCATCACGCACAAAAGTAAGGGTAAGTTCCAGTCCAAATGGGAAGGCCCTTATGTGATTGAAACGACATTTTCAAACGGCGCTTACAAATTAGCCAAGCCTAATGGAGATCTGATAATGGTTCCTATCAACGGCAAATTTCTGAAGAAGTACTATGCTTAATCTCCCTTGCTTAAACGGAGTATGGTGAAGATCTCATTCTGACGATACTACGTACAAATACTGGTTGGATCATATTCTATCATGTTCTTATGACCTCTGAATAGATATGTTTAACTAATTTGAAACTTCAAAACCTATCACGTCCATATTACCTCTGATAGTATTTTGTATACAAATTTAGTTTGATCATATTCTATCATGTCCATATAACCTCTGAATAGATATACCCAACTGAAGCTTACCGAAAGTATATCACGTCCATATTACCTCTAATATCACTTTCACCCTAGACTATCATTTATATTCAAAAATGATGGGTCCACAAAAGTCAGAAGCCTCTTTATTATCTCCGGGAAAGCAAATTACATAAGAAGCAAAAAAATACATCATTGGGGAGGAGCACTTAAATCGCGAATCTGTCGCGCCAAAGCAGCCATCCTCTCATTCCTGGAGTTCAAGATATTAGCGCGAGCCTGTTCCAGTCGTGCCTCGTCATCACTCAAGCGAGATAGTTCGGACCGAGCATCAACAAAACAGGTACGGATGACACTCGCCTGTGCCAAGTTCTGCTGAGCTGTCTTCATTTGGCCCTTCAGCACATCTCGAAATGCTGATGTCTTGAGAGCCCGCTCCATTGCCTGAGCGAGTTTAGCTTCCAATTTGCGAACCCGTGCTTCATTTCCTGCACATTCAGCCTCGCGAAACGAGTCAAATCTGACCGTTTCATGCTTCATTCAAAGTATTTCAAATTACGAGAAATTTGAAAACTTTGAAGGGGGTCTTGTAGAAGCATAAAAAATACGCTGGGGATTATACGCGTAAAACCCCAACATGCAGGAAGCCCGTGTAAAATAGAGCTCCAGTACTGGGTGGCATAAAACATGACTTCAGAGCTATTGGCGTACAGCAGAGCTTCAATGCTGTTCAGCAAAGCTCCAAAACAACCCGCGTAAAACAGTATTTCCAGACTGCTTTGGCGTAAAAAGGTTGCTACATCGCCATTTCGGCGTAAAAAATATATCTGCTTTTAATGCAGCGTGCAGTTGTCGAGGAACTCTTCATATTTCTTGAATGAACCTGTCAGACAGAACAGTGAACCTGGCTCCTGACAAAGAGTACTGCACGACGATCGAGAGGACGGCTGTTATGATGATTCTGCACAGAGACCCAGACTGTCGTTTAGTGACATAATCCTCGATATAAGACGTTGTTTACGCATTCAAGGAATACACTGCCTATTTTTACACAGACAGAGAGGAGTTTTTACGCTCCAGATGAGACGAAATCAGATGCCACGTCAAAAGTTGTTCTTCGTACAGAACTCGAGGCATATCTCTACAGTTAATGCGCGATATGGGGGCAGATCTCTACATTTAATGCACGAGATTTGGTTCTACTTTTAATGACTGGGAGAGCTAAAATTAGGGCTAATTCGCTCATGTCACCATCCTGGCATTTTATGCCAACCCGACTATTTTCAACTATAGGAGCACGCCGTATGCTATCTCCTCGAAATACGTCGACCTGGCTATTTTCAACTATACGAGTACGCCGTATGCTATCTCCTCGAAATACGCCAACTCAGGCTATATTTGTAAGGGTACGTGATAAAGCTATTCTGCCCAGAATACGCTCAAGACCCCAGTCAAGGGAGGATAAATTGGCTAACTTTACGCTGATTACCTATCCATGCAGCATCAAGCTTTACGCAGAACTTAGCTTTTATGCCAACAAAACAGCTATTTGGCTTTTATGCCAACAAGACAGCTACTTGTCTTTTACGCCATCAGAACAGCTATTTGGCTTTTACGCCAACAAGATAACTATTTGGCTTTTACGCCAACGAGACAGTTATTTGGCTTTTATGCCAATCTTCTCTACGCGAGGGGCAGTTACCTACGTGGCTTGTATGCCGTGATCTTCGATGAGCGATTATACGCGTTACCTCATAATGGGACACATGTCACACGCAGATTCACGAGATCATTCAGACGTGGGTAGCAGTTATTATAACCATCGCATAAAAGGTGCAGCTCTCTCCGCTGTTCGATTTCTACGTCGACTGGTCAGTTACTGTGATCGTACTCTATAAATAGAGACTTCCGACCATAGGTGAAAGAGAGGCAGAGTTCGGATTCGGAGTGGAGATTGAGGTCACATTCGGAGAGCAAGAGCAGAGGCCAAGGTCAAGATCAGAGAGAGAGCACATCCAGAGAGTGTTGATTGACTACTTTGGCAACGAGAGTTCAATCCCTCATGCAGTCTTTGAAGCTTCTTCTCTGTCTTCTACAGCACTTCTTCGTCATCGTGTGGTCCAAGGGACAAAGTGATCGACCGCAGATCAGACTCCTATAGCAATATTTTTCTAGAATCAATTTTTGTACTTAACATCCTCGTATAGGATTAATTGTACTTCTTTTTCTTGTTTGTAAAAAAAGAAAGGGTTTCATATAAAGCCAGTTTTATTTCTTTCGTTTATTATCAAACACTCATACTACCCTCACCAATGCCGAACACATAGCACAAGTCATAACTCACTCTAACACTGTCACACTCTCATATACTTATAGGTACCATCCTATTATGGCATACTCACAAGTAACTCTCCTGGATACACATTTTTCTCTTTCTTCTATCATTGGAACCAATTCTAACTATACTGATACCTACCATAAAACTATTACTACAAGGGTACTGTACTATGAGTTACCTCTCTATTGATACATATAATTCACATGCTCTACCAAAAACTACCCACAGTTCACAAACTACACTCTAAACATTTAACATTAATACTCAAGGTCATGAACCTAATTGCAAGTTACCAAACTACTACATTATCCCAGAAATATCTAGAACTAATGATATGAAGCTCTCTAAGAAAGAAACTAAAAGAACTAGAGGTATCTCTATCCTAAACTAATAAGGGGATGATAAAGAACTCAATAATAACATAATTGAATGATAGAGACAATATATTAAGAACCAGTTTAAGATATAATCTGATAATCATACACGTCCATCCATAACCATGTTATCCAGAATTCTCGCAACGCCAGTAAGCATAGCTGCGATAAACTATAGAGTCAGTAACTAAAGTACACGCCTCTTGAATCATTGTATCTAAATTTTTTGTCCTGGCCCATGCTTGGCTACGAAAACTATAAATTTCATAACCAAGAGGAATATATCCAAAATTAGGCTGTATGTCTTAGCCACGCCAGTTAGTATGGCTACGATAAACTCAAGACTCCATAACTAAAGCAGACAGTTACCTTTCTCACTGCTTTTATCCATTTATGTTATCAGAATATACCTTAACTTAGTCCATAAGATTCATCTCGATACAAAATCAAAGTCAACAACAAACTTCAAGAATCAGATTCAACAACAACAAGCGAGAGTGAACGAAAATAAGAGAAAAAGATCTTGAAATAGAGCTGGTAATAAGATCCTCAAAGGCCATCCTAGGAATCTCTCAAGAAATCCTAATTTTTGATTGAATATCCTCTCATCCTAATATCCTATACCTTATATCCAATTGAAGGCTCGCAGTAGTACAACTAAGTCATTGTACTACCACAACATCGCACTAATTGTGACTCTTGACATTCATGAGCCACCACTAAAAAATATTTCACGACCCGCACCCGGAGTAGGGGCACGAGTACGTAGACAACACCCAGCCTACGTCGTAAGAACAACGTAGAACGCTATTTAGGTCAACAATATTATCTAAATATTTCACATAATATATATATATATATATATATATATATATATATATATATATATATATATATATATATAAGGTACCTGTCAATGTCATTTCAAATTTGAATGGAGAAATAATATAATGACAGGATAAAAATAAATAATACTCAATCATAATATCAAACTAGAGAAGATATGGTACGACATATGAAATAAAGGAAGGAAATACAAGGAGTCACAAATAGCTCTCAAGTCTAAGTCTAAGTCTAAGAGTCTAGCAATAACAACATAAAGTCTAGGAGTAAAATAATACATCTCAAGATCTAAATGTTGGAAACAAATCCAGTATAAACTCCATAATAAAATACTACACTAAATAAAGGCTCAGTCTCTCATAATACTGCAAGGTATCACTCTAGTCGAGCTAATCGATCTGCACTGTGGCACTATCGGCTCCCCTGAAAAATTTTATCCAATCAGGATTGGAGCGAAGTACACCTCTAACAGCAGTTCCAATAATTGACAAAAACTATGAAAAAAATAATAACAATGATAATAAATAATGGGAAAACATCTCAAAGGGGAATATCATGGAAGGTAATAGAAATAACTGAGAGCAAAAAAGATAAGTAATATCACTGAAATGAACTAGAATGAAAGAAATGTAATACTAACTTGTACCTTAAAATATTATCAAGATATGTGATCGGCTTGGACCTACCGCGGTCTATAATAATAAAGAGGAGCTAGCGTGACCACACGTGAGTTATAATGGTCTGCTAGCTATCATGGTCTGTACTTCTGCATGGACGACATCACTGCACGGTCTGTAAGGTATGATCACATATCCACTAATACTTCCCCCAATCACCGACTAGTACACGGATCCAAATTATGACACATTCTGACACGATAATTACTATGCACAGTCTATAATATCATGCATACTGATCACGGTTTAATCATCTCATCCCGAAGTAATAATAAAGTGGTCACGGAGAAGAACATCCCATAACGGGGATCCAAGGTATACCAATCCGTGTCAACATCGTGTCAGGAATTAATTATCTCAATACTAAATACATGAAACATAGAGACTGTCAAATAAGAAAACTATCAGAGAATGTACTCGCCTCTGTCCTGAGAAAATGATGTTACTCGGTGTCCGAGCTGGTATCGCATACACCTAATTAGGAAATATCATTTCAATAGGTGTAAATAAGAGAGAATGAGTTAAATCACACTAATGCATGCTTCTAGGTCAATTTCTAAGTCATTCTCGCTCAACTAAATCATACTAGGTCCACACTATGGTATGAGCCTATATTGGTTACTAACTAGTCAATACTAGCTTGTAATGGTTAAATAAGGTGATAACCTTAGCTAATAATAGTAGCCAATTATCTAATTGACTTACTGCTAGAAGATACTTACATATATATACACTAATAGATATCACTAACTAATACATTAATTAACTAACTATATATATATATATATATATACTTCTAACTGATACAGGTTCTTACTAACACACAAGTGATGATACTCTGACCTCTACTGACTGATACACATTCAATAACTAATACTAACTAATACTAAACTTTTAACTTAATACCTAACTTCACCCTGTCTACCTTGGGTCCTGAGCACCCTTAACTTGCACACAACTAACTTAACTCCTATATTTACACTGCTCTGCAACCCCAATAATCCAGTACATGCAGATGAATTTCTGCAGCATACCACTCTTCCCAGGTTGATGTCATTGACCCCCAATCTGGATAGGCATTTGCAACTCATTTCACTGATACTCTAGTATCAGTGCACCCCCAAATCTAATATCTGACATGTATACTAACTAATACTACTGATACCACCACTACTTATATCACTATACTGACTGATAATATACCCAATTACAACTGATACTAACAATATCCATCAACTTTTATTGAAATACTAATAATTATAGTTAACTAATACTAACTATTTTCACCACTAAAATAACTCATATCAGTACACAAACTGAATCATTAAGTTAAGACACTAACAACTGATACTACATCCAATCAAATAACAACTGACACTATAGCTAATCACTCACCACCTCTAACCTTAAGCTCACATTCACTAACTAAGACAATATTACATACAAGTATTAACTAACTAACTAACTGTTATCTAATATTACTAACTGCTACTTACTTATTCTAAGGACACTATCATCAATATTTTAATATACCTGACTAACCGACTAATCCCTCACTAACTACTCAACCAACATCTGAACCTTTAACTAATAACTCACCCGAATAACTAAAACTAATACTAACTGATACAAATTACAACTAACTATTACTACTATTAACTAACACTAACTTCTATATACTCTAACTAACGCATATCCTGCACTAAACATTAATACTTTACCTAACAATACAACTCACACCCAATTACTGATACTACCCTGGCCTTGATATTATCATCAACCAATCACCACACTAGTGCACTAAAGCTTGTGCACCACCTGGAGATACTCACCCCACCCCTCATTTAATACCAACAGGGTACACAACTGCTCATCCAGTGTTTTAAGTCATTCATGACACTACTATTGTTGTTATCTACTTACTTCCCCAAGGTGGAACCTGGTATTACATTGATACTCTAGCTAACATTTCTTATAATTAGCTCACTGATATCATATATACTCTAACCTATCTTGCAATATTAACTAACTGGCACTTGTATACCCGTGCACTAAAACTCCAATGCACAGACAAGTTTACACTTTTATACCTTAAGTCTCTACACTCTAAGGATACCAAGATAACCAATCTACAACTTCTTGCTTCCTACATGCACTGATACACTTTCTAAGCATCCCATATGGTACACCAACATACTTTTATATATCTCTAAATACTCAACCAACTTGGTACTTCTGCAATGAATCCACACACACACACACCTACAGTACCTACTTCAGGTCTATATAGCAAACTCACTGACCAGTGCTTCCTGTGCTGCTCGGGTCATGCTGCAATTGGCAACATACCCCACTGCTCCAACTTAAAACCCTGCAACAACCCGAGTGCACTTCCACCCCTTCAAATTGCTTCTACTGACATGTTCCTCTTTCTAATGCAATTGCACCTAATCACCTGCATACACACATAACAGACACAACTGGAACCCCACACACAAGCACACACATAGTCACCCTCTCTAGTGAACAAGTCCCCCTGACTTTATTGTGATGCATGAATGAAACACACAACACACACACACACACACACACACACACACACACACATATATATATATATATATATATATATATATATATATATATATATATATATATATACTCATATGTACACATGTAATTATATACTTATATAGTTAGAACACCCTGCATATTTCCATGTATATTCTCACCACAACACTCATGGCAAAACACCAACCACCTACTATACACTAACACAACAACACAACACTAATAACCAAAACACCAAACACGTGGTGTGCACAAATTATGATATTCATGATTCACTATCCCTTATCCATCTACCATGATTCTAACCTTCAATATCATAATTAGGACACATGGACACAAGCACAACACTAAATTAAGCTAGAAATCCTATTGAGACTATTATACAAATACTTGGTATGCAAAAATTCGTAGTTCCCCTAAATAAAATCTAGAAAACACCAATACAATATTCAAAAGCTTAGATCTAATATATTCAAGTCCTCTAACACCTAGATCTACCATTAGAAGGTCATTCCCACCTATGGGATTGTTCCTATTTGCTCCATTTGGGTTCCTACCATAGAAATTACAGAAAAAAGAGAAATTTACCTATTGGGAGTTAGATCCCAATGAATCTCCACGAATTTGAGAAAGAATGAAAGAAGAAGTGACACAAATTCTCTTGTTAATGCTTCTCCATGGCTTTCTCCTTGAGCTCCAAGCACTAGCTCTCCATATGAAGAAGTTGGGAAGTGGGATAATATGGTAAGGGGGAATTTTGGATTTGGAGTGGATGGAAAATTAGGGTTTTTCTATTCTTGAGGAGATGGAGAAGATGAAGTGGAGAAAAAAGAAGAAGTGATGGAGAATGAAATAAAATAAAATAAAGAAGTCTTGAGGAAAGGATTTTGTCATATGGGTTTGGTGTATTTACAAGTTTGCCCTTCCTAATTAGCCATGAAAAATATTTATTAAAGAGGGTTTAACTAAGGAAGGTTCTAATTTAATTAGGAAGGGATTACTAATTCATTCTCCCTAATTATGAGTCAACCAAACCAATAAATTAATTATACTAATGGTCATGCCAAGTCTAGTTGGGTCCACTTAGGTTTACTAGCACTAAGTCTAACCAATAGGCTAACCACGAATATAATTCTAGGCAATCACTAATATATAATAATATATATAAAAAATTAACAACATGTAAAATTATAAAAATATCCCCCTCCATAAAAGTGGTAGTTACATCCCCTACCTAATCAGGCATGTTCATTGCTCCACTAACACTAACTCTGATTGTATTTCTTCCTGCATTCCCCTATTGGAACCCGACTGAACCTAAACAATACCACTGCTCAACAACTCCTCTCTAATCCATATACCAATGTCTACAACACTTCCAATTTCTTCCCAAGTAATGTATTACAGACACAATGCAGTGATACTCCTGACACTAACACTGGACTAAACCCGAGCCCTAACTTGCATCTATTCAAGCATCCACCAGGCAGCCTACTACCTAGCTACCCAACTGCAACACTAATCTGATTCCCTTGAACAGTAAGGCTTGCTAAAGCTGCCCCAAGCATTGTGCAAAATTTGTACTTGCAAGGCCCGAGCTCCCTTCCAGGCAACACAAATCATTAACTGCACATTAATTTACTACAGTAAGCACAGTGATACACAGTCACAATTTTCTCCTATTGTATTTCACTCTCCAAACCCAATACCACCACATCATACCCAATACCACCACATCATATATTCTCAAACACACAATATCCTCATATCCACATTGACTATACTTCACAACCAACCCACTCACACATGTGCACTCCAATGCACACACACAAAATATACCAAAAACTCTATGATACATCAACACATACAACACCCTCTAGTATAGACAAATACTCAAACACCTAGTACACAACCTTGTGATACTCATGATACACTCCTCCAATCACCAATCTACACAACCAAAATATCATGAACATAATTTATATAGGAAATATACCTATAATTAAGTAAATTTCAGTAATTCTAATAAATCTATATGAAATTGACACAATGGAACACTAGTATAAAGAAATTATCAATCTTACACCACCGTATCATGGTGTATCATGATACGCACTCTCCGTATCTAATTTTGAACACAAGAATACCAACACACCACCAAATACACACCAATAGTCCTCACGAGGACACAAATTAAACTCTACATAGACAAAATTAGGATTTTCCTTAAATTGAGCCTCAAAATTAATAATTCTCATGATAAAACATAGATCTACCAAATTGAGGGATCGTTGTGTCTAGATCTACCATTGGAAAGTCAATTCTAACGAAGAGAATGTTCCTACATGTCATGGGGTGTTCCTAACCATAAATTTTATAAGATTGAGATAATTATCTAGTGCTTTGGTAGCCTCTTTGAAGAATTCTGAATTTGGACACGGAAGAGATGGGTCAGACACAATCCTCCAAGAATTAGACCCCTTCTTAAGATCCTACTTGTGCTCCAAGCTCCTTGCTCTCCAATGTAAGAAGAAATAAATGGTTTGGTGGAAAATGATATGGAAATAAAATTCTAGATCTAAATTTAGGAGAAAAATAAAATAATGTTGCTTGAAAAAGAAGTAGGAATAAATGGAGAAAAATTTAGAATTTAAATCTCTCCATGACAAGGTGGTCCACTACATTGACTTATAATTGATTCTAATTACTAATTGTGCCACTTTCTCATCCAACTGAAATTCAAATTAAAGAGAAAAATAAATCTAATTAATTAAATAAAGGAATCTCTACATTAAAAGAATATTCTCTCCATGACAAATAACGAATTAATTAACTAACTATGGTCATTAATTAGCACTAACAAACCACTAACAACAATTAATCCTAGGTAATACAAATAAATTCTATACTAACAACTAACATAATTTAATATAAAAAATAATAGCAACATGTAAAATTATCTAAATACCCCTAAGATGAAAAAGTGGTGGTTACAGAGGCACCGAAACCGATTCAAGCCTAAAAAAAAATTATGCGGAATGTGATTCATACATGAGGTATTACGGGGCCTTCAGTGGGGTTAGCTACCCGGATTGGAAGGGCACGTCGCTATACCACGTGCATGTTAATGAACAATGACCTCAATTAGACATGATGCATGTTAATGACTCTCTTATGTAGGGACGATAAGTATTAAATCTCTGTTTTATGCAAGAAAGAAAATTGATTGTTGGTAAAAATTCACTTATCAGTGATATGATATATGTTTCCTACTTTTATTTTACTTCATTGATTATGAACTATCAATCAACCCTAGTTTTAAATGGAATGATTAGTTAATAATTATATGTTTCACATGATTACAACATTGGATTAGGTGAGTTGGATTAGTTCTGCTCATTAGTGCATTCCCTAATATGCTGAACCCCTTCTTCATAGGGGTTAGAAATAACGCGAGTGCACAAAGATCACAGGAGTTCCATATAGAGACTCAAAGCTCTTTCTATTTCTTAAAGTAGTTTAAAGATGTTTCTTCTGAAGTCAGTTTGATTTCAATGTATATAAAGGGCACATGATACATAGAATGTTATTATTATTATTTCATGAGAGCTTGTTAGTCATTTTTTATATCATGGAATGTAAGCCGAGATGGTATTTTAATTGTATCAAGATCTTATACTCCATTTAATGAAAAGCTATTTTTTTCTATATTGTATCTTCAACTTCTACTGCTATATTGTATTAATATTATATTCAAAATTAATTCTCACTTGTGTACGTTTATATCTTGTACAATTAAAATTTAGACTTGTACAGAATCACGCCCGGTGGCGACTTAACAATTAGTGGAATCGGGACATGATATAATGATACCAGATCACAACTTCCCTTATTTGGATTTCAAAAATATATATTTTCTTGTTAGAAGTTTTGATATAATTTCTCGATTGAATATTTTTCGATGTGTATTGCATGAAATAATAGTTTCATACAATAAGTCCATTAATATTTTATGAATACTAAGAAATTTTTTTATTCCTTTGTAGAAAAATGACTAAAGCAAAAAATTAAAGCACTATGAGTAGCTCAAGTAAATCCAAGGAAGTAGCCCCAATGATCTAATAGAAAGTATATTGTACATGATGGAGGCACAATAAAAATAGTATGAAGGCTATCGACGGGATATTGAGCTCAACAATAATAGATTCTGGTACAGATTCAACCCAACTTGATGTACAGTAAATGAAAATGGACACTCTAACACAAATAGTTACTTCCTTGGTGGCCAATAACAATACTAACGTATTGGCCATAACTCAAGAGAGTAACGGAGGAAGTCCAATCAACGATTAAGATGTCGGCTTTTAAAGATTCTGAATTCAAAAAGATGACACCCTAGAATTCAGTCGAATCGGTGAAGTAATAGACTAGATAGCCGAAATCGAAGGCTTGTTCAAGATTATTGGCATTAAAGGGTCCAAGAAGGTAGCATGTATGTATGTTCAGATACTCTAGGTCACATAATTGGTGGGAGGATAAGAAGAAAATAATCTGCATCACCAACCAAAATACTAGAATTTATTGGGAGACGTCTAAGCAAGCATTCCTTTAATAGTTCATTCCCTGAGAAGTCTTCCAGTAAGAAGAAGATGAATTCACTGTTCTTAAGAAAGGGAGCATGTTAGTAGATGACTAAGATACAACATTCGTAAAACTTGCTAAGTTTTCCAGTTCTTTTCTACCAGACAAGAAGATTGGTGCCAAAGATTTCAATAAGTCCTGAATGATGTTTTACGAAAGAATGTGGTGAATCAAAGATGTCAGACGTACCGAGAATTATATGAAGCCACTCTTGAATGTAAGCGAAGATTTTGCTGTCGCGCACAATGAGGAGGGAAGAACAACTGTATCAACTTTAGTAAAAGGCCTCATGAAGCCGGAGGATCCGGAGTGCCCAAGCGTCAGAACATGGTTGAATATAAAGTATCAAATCCAGATTTTAGTATTTTAAAAATTATGGTCATAAGGCAGTAGAGTGCCGAGGATGATGCTTCAAATATACTTGCATATGTCACAAGGCTAATGGATGTCAAGTTGGTAAGGTGAATTAGAACCATCTATGGGATTTCCAAAACCAGAACCGTGAGTAGGCACCACAGTCTCCGCATACGACAATGATAAACGCTCAAAATCAATGATCTGATGTACAAGGGAGAGTATATTCTTTGAATCAAGAGAAGGCTCTCTCTTCCAATACAGTCATATCAAGTAAACTATTATAGAAAAAAATTCCAACAAAATTTTTATTTGATTCTGGTGCAATACATAGTTTTATATCCACTAATTTTGATAAAGAAAATAAATTATGTAGGATATTGTTAGATATGAATCTTAGTGTTAGCACTCCATAATGAGTGGATATACCCGCTAGCTTAATTTGTAGGGATGGTTATATTTACATTAGGGGAAGAAAGTTATCTTTGGATGTTATAGTACTAGACATCAAAAAGTATGATATCATTCTTGGAATGGATTGGCTTGGTGCATATTATACGACAATCGACTATACGAATAAAAGAGTTGTCTTTTGTCTACCATGGAAAATAGAATTCTCCTATTCATGTGGCTCAGTGTCAAAGCTAAAGATGGTGATATTGGTGGTGACATCAAGGTGTATGTTGTATTCTGGATGTGAAGGGTACTTGGCTTATATCAGAGACACTATAGAAAGGAATGTGCATGTGTAGTTCAAACTGAAATTATGACATAATTCCCTATATATCTCCAAACGAGATACCTGAAATGTCATCAGATCGAGAAATTGAATTCACTATTGATACCTTTCTAGATACTTGGTCGATAGCCAAAACCCGTATAAAATTGCACCAGCTGAGTTAAAGGAATACAAAGTACAACTATAAGAATTATTAGACCGAGTATACAATCGCACATGTATTACTTTGTGTGGACCTTTAGTACTGTTTGAAAATAATAATGATGGATCGTTGTGTTTGTACATGAACTACAAAGTGCTAAATAAAGCTACAGTTCAGAACAATTATCCGTTGCCAAGGAGGAACAACTTCAGGAAGCAACTGTATTCTCGAAAATATATCTTCGTTCGGGCTACCATCAGCTAAAGATCAAGCTAGAGGATGTTCCAAAGTTAGATATCCACACAAGATATGGGCATTACAAATTTTTGGCCATACAATTTGGTTTGAACAGTGCTCAAGATGCTTTCATGGATATGAGGAACAGAGTCTTTCATCCTTTCCTGGACAAATTCATATTCGGGTTCATCGATGATATTTTGGTCTATTCAAGGAACAAAGAAGAGGATATAGAACACTTGAGGATTGTGCCGCAAACTCTACGTGACTAACAGTTATATGTTAAGTTAAACAAGTGTAAATTTTGGATGAGTAGTGTGTCATTCCTTCAACATGTAATTTCGACGAAGGGTGTCGTTGTTGATCCAAAGGATATTGAAGTAGTAGTGGATTCGAGATAACCCACATCGGCTAGCGATATTCTAAGTTTGCTTGGTTTAACAGGTTACTACCGAAGATTTATGAAAGATTTTTTGAATATTACAACCCATATGATGCACCTCACTCAGAAGGGAGTAGAATTCAAGTGGACAGATGACCGTGAAGCTACTTTCCAATTAAAATAACAGCTCGTTCTATCTCCAAATCTTTATCTTTTAAAAGGAGCAGAGGAAATTCAGATTTACAATGATATTTCCAAATTATCTTAGGGTGTGTGCTCATATGTAAAATGGAAAAATTATATCTTATGCGTGACGATATTTAAAATAACACAAAAAAATACCCTACATATGATTTGAAATTGGCGGCGATTATGTTCGCTTTGAAATTATTGCGGGACTATCTTTATGGTTTGGTGTGCAATCTTCACCGATCTTAAGAGCCCAAAGTATATATTTACCTAAAAGAAATTAAATTTAAGGCAGAGGCATTAGTTGGAACTGATTAAGGATTACGGCTTATTTATTGCATATACGACATGTAAGGAAAATGTTATAGCAGATGCTTTCTATAAGATTTAGAATAAATGAGTATCAAATTCCAAATTTGAACCAAGGGGTACAACTGGCTCAATTACAACTAGAAGCTAAGTTGAAAAGAAAGGATAATGGCCGTGCCAAACGATGACATATTCATGTTGAAGATGCTTAATTAGTTGATTTCAGCAAAAAAAGGTAACCAATTTCGTATAGCCTGAGGATAGAACATCACATGTGAAAGGAAGACTATGCGTTCCTGAAGATGAAGAGGTAAAAAAAAGAAATATTGACAGAGGCTCATTATGCAAAGTATTCTTTATATCCGGTAAGCACAGATATGTATTAGGACCTACGCACAACGTTTTGGTGGCACGGTATGGAGAAGGATCTAGCTCTCTTCGTCTCACGATGTTTGATCTGTCAAAGTGTAAAAGCAGAACACCAGAGGCATGGAGAGGAGATAAAAAACCTTGTCATCCCAAAGTAGAAATGGGATCATATTTTGATAGATTTATAGTGTGCTCACTGAAGACGCAACAAAAAAATTATATAATTTGGGTCATTGTTGATCAATTAACCAAGTCAGCTCATTTTATCGCCATCAAAGTTTCTTGGAGCATTGCTATTTCCCTTTCATATTTAGAACTTGGACAGGGATTATGACTAGGGTTTGTTACTTATTTTTCAAACAATCTAAGCTTATATAAAAGCATAAAATTTGGTTGTCTTCAATAATATTACTCTTTTTAAATTAAGATTGATCTATTTCTAGTGCTCATGGGTTCGAGGAATTATTCGTGGATTAGAACACCTATAAAGTTCATTTTGATGGTGTTGATTATCTTTTCCCTATCAATTTGTTTATTCTCTACCGCTTTCGCAAGCTTTCTTCATTGTAGAAGATAACTATTTTATCTACTCAACATCACACGTCAAAGAAGTATTGCGACTATATAAACTCTTATGCTAGATATGCACCCTTAACGAACTTACATCGTAACACCGAACAAGGTGATTGACTTTTGCAGAAAATAAAGTCACAGGATACATGACAAAGAAGCGAGAATATAAGTGAAAATTCATTCCCAGTAAAAATCACTAAGAGAGCAAAATTACCTTTAAATAAAGTTACAACGCCTTACGAAATCGCTACAACTTTTGTGAGACTCGTCTCACAGTATCTATATTAGTATACGTATTTTGTACTGTATATTATATTTTTCTGAATTTTGTGGAGTATAAAAATTTTTGAAGCTAGAGACTTTTTTTCCTGACCAGCATATTGTCAGTATACTGGTCCATGTCGCCGGTATACCGTTTGGGATGTCTTCCGTTTACTTTTAGATATTTTCAGGAATAGTATTTTGATATTTTTGTGAGTGTCGGATTATCCTATTATCTAATGGATATTTAGTTTTTTTTTAGTGGATGAGATTGATTTAAATCGAGACGTGGATCGCTAACGTAGCAGATCCAATGGTCACGATTAATAACCAACCTCTATATATACCACTTGATTTTCTCTCTCTTCTCTCTTTTCTTTTGTTCTTCTCTCTCTTCATTTTCTTTCCACTTTTCTTTGGAGCTTGGAGCTTTGTCTTGAGGCCTAAGAGTAAGGTTTCTAAACTCCTCTTGGTGGAGGAGTAGAAAGTTTAGGCTGAGAGCTCGACTTTAAGCAAGCACCTCTTGCCAAACTCTTGAACAAATATTATTTTATTGTCGTTTTTTTTCTTGATTTTAAATGCTTAGAATTTCTTGAAACTTGTTTTGTTAAATATGTTTCTCTCCTGATTTTCATCTATGTACATGTTTCTGAAATTGGTTTGAGCTAGGTTTTGATTTTTCTGTAGAAATCTTGATATTTACCTGACAGGAAACTCATTGTCGAAAATGATTCCGAAGTGATTGCCATGAGACTTAGTATATACATTATATGAGACCAACCCCTAGTCTTGACATCTTGCTAGACCAGTTTATGTTGAGTTTTGGGACATAATTTTGGCCCCAAGATCCGTCTTTCTTGGACTTTTTCCTAGAATTTCCTACGAAAACTAGCATACCGACGGTATACTAGAGTGTACCGACGGTATACTAGAGTGTACCGACGGTATATCGATTTGGGACTGACTTGGAATTGAAAAACCTGATGTGTTCTAAATCGACATACCGACGGTGTACTGGTTTGTACCGAGGGTATACCGATTTATTGGAATCCGAAAGCTGATGTGTTATTTAATGACATGTCGCCGATATAGTATAGTATACTGTCCGTATACCAGTTTTGTGCTCTTTTTCATATGCTTTATTTTTATTCGTATTTTCTCCATTGCTTCTTACATGACACCTATGTGCTTATTGATTTGACATGATTACTTATGATTTTGCATTGCCTAGACTTGACCTTAGTGTAGCTCTTGTCTTGTGTCCTTAACTTGTATAGTTAGGGATGATTTATACCCTACATATACTTGACATGATTACATGACCAGATTATCTTGTATAATTAGGGGATAATTTATACCCTATATATACTTGACATGATTACATGACCAGACACCCTTGTATAGTTAGGGGATGACTTACACCCTATAGACATCTAACATGAGTACATGCTTACATGCTTGATAGTGACTCATAGTAGTGCACCCATGATCCTTGACCTTTACATGCTTGATAGTGACTCGTAGCAGTGCACTCAAGATATCTGACCCATATATTACATGTTGTGGCTTGTTATAGCGCACGCTAGGCAAGCCTATAACTGTGCGGTTGTATTCTTGTCATGTCTTGTATTTGTGTTTGTCAAATCATTGTCTAGTCTTGTATATCATCGAGAGGATTATATGTCTAGGATGAATTCTGCGGAATGCCACACCCAAAATCCTATATAAAATGTTAAGGATTAACAACTAGCTTGAATCATTAGAGCATCGGAAGGAGAGAATCTCTAGGTTGCATGCAGTCCAGTTGTCTAGCCACCTTTCTTGAATGAATTTGGAGTTCTCCATCGTGAGGGGCACATTTATAGAACACCGTTGAGTGGAGAAACCTTGTATGTATACATGATTATTAGCTCACCATCGTATGGAGCAGACATGGCTCGTCGTTGTGTGATGCAGACATGGCTCGTTATTGTGTGATGCCATCTTCTAGGATACAAGCCGTTAGGTTGGGCATTCCACTATATATATTAACTTAGTTCTGGTTGGATTCAACTTGGATAGTCTGCAGGGCATGTGACCAATAGAGAGGATCTCAAAATTATATTTGTTAGTAATTAAATTTTGTGATAACCCTAGTTAGCTAATGATAGCAAGCCGTAAAAAATGCTTGGACACACTTTCTTGGTTGTGTATTATTTACTTTATGCTTGCGTAGTGTCTTTTCTTTCCTCGTAATGTCATGTGTATCGATAAATGTCCAGAGACTAGGTTCGACTCGGGAAAAGATTTATAACCCCGGTCCTTGTTTGGTTTAAGGGTTATAGTTCCGATTTTGAGAAGTTTTCAAGTTTTCTTGTTGCTTGTCGGCTTATCCTTTTTCTACAGATATTGTTCCTTCACATGACTAATGTTTATGCCGTGCTTTATGATTTCGTACTTACATGTTCCTGTTTACTTGACATGATCTGGTATATTTTTACATGATTGTTGTACATGTTCACGTGCTCAGTTTTACTTTACATGTTACCAGTTTTCTTTCATGCATTTTACATTCCGGTGGTTAATTATTGTCGTAGTATATTGTTATATTGTGTTGCGTGCTAGTTTTTAGTTCATAGTTTTAGGTCCACTGGTTTTGCATGGGGTACTTGCTATTGGAGGTTTGATCCCACTGATTTTGCATGGCCAGATCTCGTAGCGGAACCAGATGATCTTTCTTACTTTTTGCTGGATGGTGACAACCCGGAGCACCAGACTACCTGAGTGGGTTCTCCTTCCTTTCTGCACTAGATCTTGTAATTGTATATTCTTTTGAGGCATTTAGCCATCAAGCATGTGTTAGCTCGTGTTTTGGATTTGACTTCTATCCAACGGACATGACATGATTAGCGTATTCTAGACTATAGCTAAAGTTGATCATGTATGACTATTACTCTTGCTAGTTCTTCATTTTATATAACTAGCTTCATGACAATCTATGTATACATGGTTTAGGATGCTTTACTATCCTCTTCTGATGATCATATATCTTGTATATTATTTTATCTGCTTGTGATTGAGACAATAGAATTGCTTGACATAGGTTAACTGTTGGCTTGTAGTATTAACCTCCAATGTCTATTTACAGCCGTGACCGTATCTCGGGGTAATGCAGTACTCTGGTATGTGTAGCTGACCGAGTTTCACCTCCGCTCTCCAGTATTCTGATCCTGGGATGCGACAAATTTGTAACCCTAATACCGGAGAAATCAAAGAAAGAGAATCCAAAAAAATTCAGAGATTACACTCAAGATGATTTGACAAACCCAATCTCTCACTTCTTCAACCTGCTTATTTCTTTCCTCTTTCTTTCTCTCAACTTATTGGTGGCTATCCAACACCACTTTTGAGCATCATAATCTGCGAGGGAACTCTAGGTCCCTTTATGTAGCATGTTACATATGTCTACAAATATAGAATTTCAATCCTAAATTGGAATGGCATCGATTTTCTTTGGAGTCCGAAAATAAAGTTTTTGACCAATGTTTTAAAAACTGGACCGGACCGACCGGTTGACCCATGAAGTGGCCACTTTTTCGATCCAGTTTAGTGTTGACCCAGTGTTTAAAAAAAAGGGTTCTAAATGAATATTTTTTGTAAAAATCAGTGTCCATTAGAGATTGAACTTGGGCCACATAGGTTAACCTAGTGGTTGAACCACTGGTTTAACCAGTTTGATTCGACCCAGTGCCTTGTCTGGGTCCATCTGCGGTCCGGTTTTTGAAACACTGGTTTTGACTGACTTTTTTCAATCCTACTATTTATAAGTTTACTGACACAAGGTACACCTTAGGACCAAAGTAACATGGAGAAAAAAAAACAATTACTAAAACAAGTTGATCATATAAGAATGATATAGTGTTCAAACTAATAACATAAATTGATAGTGAACTTTGAAGGGTAAGTAGGAACTGGACAGACTCTACTTGTTGGAAAGAGTAGGAGACCTGGACTAATGTATATTTACCATTATCATATAAATGGAGTGGGAGAACATGCGCTTGTAATAATTAGTTTAAAGGGTGATGAGTTGAATACGAAGCTAAGATGTTTATTAGTAAGAGTGCATTTTTCTATGAAGATGACAGTATCCTTGCAGAATCTGTGGATTTTCGGGCTTTGATCACATGTTGTTTTGGAACAAACTCTAAAAGAATGATCAGATGACAGTGACGAAACCGCAAAAAAAAAGTAAATATGCGCGGTTCTCTCTGAAATAACAAACCTAATTTGTTTCGTTGCGTGTCATATTAACACGGTTGTTGATATCGTCATCCTATACTTGTGGTCTTTGAGAACGCTCGAAATTGGAGGGAATTGACCAATATAACGAAAGTGAAACAAAAGTAGATATATTGATAGTGAACTATTGGAGCAAGTGTTGAAATAATATATATACGCTTAAACGTTGGAAGAAGGTACAGGTGTGAGTTTCTTTATTAATACCAAGACTATATTTGGTTCAAGAATTTAAGAAATTGGGAAAAAAAGAAGTTATTTGGTAGTCACCGGAAAGATGTTTCCTCCCCGAATCTAGGTGATTGGTTTATTTTTTCTTTTCTTTTTTCTGTCTTTATTATGAAAATTTAGCACGAAAATAGTTTTACTTAAATATGTTATTGTCTATTTTATTCATTATTTTGGATTTCCACAATATTATTTTTATTTTAAAATACAAAAATATTATTGGAACATTTATATTTTTTTTTTTTCTTTACCCAACTAAACACAGGAAGAGAAAGCAAATTATAGTTTTTGAATATTATTTTAGTTTTACCAAACACACAAAAATATCTGACATAAATTTTATTTTTTTTATCCTCGTAAAAGACAAGAAATTAATTTTAATCATTAAGATCTTGAACGTATTCTAAACATTATGTTGCAGGAATATGCACTACGCTACGAATAAGAATATAATACTACCATTAACTAAATAATTGGTATTTAACTCTGCTACTACTAGATAAACAGAGTGAACATGTTGCAGGAAAATCTTGGGCTCAACTTGGGAAGGTGGTGTCGATGATTCCGGAATTTCTTGACTATGGAAGGAGAGTCTTCCTTAATTCATGAGATACTATTAAGAAATGATTTTTAATCAATAGCAATACAATAAGAGGATGTTTGATACCCGGAATACTATATAAGTCAAAAAAAAAAATATTTTTGAGATTTTTTTTTTTGGAATTAAATTTAATAAAAATATATATTTCAAATGAATATATAAATATTTTCCAATTAAAATAAAAAGGATAAAAGAACATAAAATAAAATGGGATAAAGATTGGGAAAAAAAAATGTTGTTTCAGATAGATTTTAAGGTCGGTATGAGTACTTCGAGTGCTACTATTGTGGAGAATATCCCGGAGTGCGACAAACGTCTTCCATGTGTCGAAGAAGCTCTATTAAGTTCAGCTTTCATTATTCCTTTCTCGATTGAGTTACAAATAATCCTAAAGACTCAATAATAAAAAAAGATTACTGAAACACGATATCTTGAAAGATTGGCTTCTTTCTGTGTAAGAATGGTGGATTTTCTCTTTCGGGGACTTCGCTCCAATCCCCACAAGGGAGGCTTCCCCTCGACCCCTGCCCGCAAGTGCGTTGTCCCGAAGATGTCGTAGGTGATTCAAAAAAATCTTCGGGTTGGTCTGTCTTTGGCCTACATTGGATATGTCCATGATTGATCGTGCTTATTGCTTTATGCATATTCATGTTAGATGAAAGGGTTAATTATATTAACTATTCCTATGTTTTATGTTTATTACATGGGACACCCTTACTTTGAAACTAATTACAATGGGGTACTCCTCTCCTTTAAAAATAAATAAATAAATAAATAAATATAGGGGTAGTTAGTGTTATATCTTTCTATAGAAAATATAAAACATAGGGATACCCCGTGTAATTAGTTTCAAAGTAGGAATACCATGTGTAATAAACATAAAACATGGATGTAGTTAACATAAATAACCTAGGTGAAATAAAGCAATATATATAGTAGCATGTATGATATCATTAGTGTAAATTAAGACTATGTTAAGTTTAAATATAAATTATATTATAGTGATTATATGATCATTAGTAATTTTATAATACTAAATTCAATCGATTAACCATAATCAAAAACTCAGTTTAATCACTGGACAAAGAACATGGTGTTTTACCAATCGGAAAAGGATTTCGTACAAGGAACAACAACTTGGGCTGTCGTGGGTATATGTCCTAATAGGATCGACTTCATATTAAAAGGAAAGAAACAATGCAACTTTGGGAATTGAGTGAGGCAGCTTGGGCTCTATGGTCGGTTGAATGAAATTTTTTTTTTTTTTTTTAAAGTGGGCTTGGGCTCTATGGTCGGGCCTCTCTCTCTCTCTCTCTCTCTCTCTCTCTCTCTCTCTATCTATATATATATATATATATATATATATATATATATATATATATGGACAAAGGTAATTGTATTAATTCAAAGAACAATCGTACAATCCATCTAATTAGATGGTGATATTCTTTTAGCCATCAACACTCCCACATCATGCTTAAATTATGTATAATGTCTATGATAGAAGTCTCAAGCCCCTCAAAGACACGTCGATTTCGTTCCTTTCATATGTGTCAGGCCGCGGCTGCTAGACGGATCCTCGCTTCTTTAAACCATTATGTACCCCTGCTCCGTGCCCTCTTCAGCTCATTAATCACCCTATCAACATTCCAGACATCATCGAATGCCAAGTTTATCCTTTTACCCTGCTCAAGCAAAATCTGGGTCATGATCGGACAGTTGAAGAACAAATGCATCAAGGACTCATTGGCATTCAGACATAAAATATATCCTTGGCCTTCAACACGCACGCCGAACCTCGTCAACCGGTCCAAAGTCAGTAAGCGACCCTGCCGTAACCTGTACAAGTTGGCCCATCTGGTCATGGTCAAACTGATTTTAATAATCGATCCAAACTACGAGTCGATACATTGCAACTCTGATGGATTTGAGAAGAAGGCGCCGCATCACTTTGCCACAAGCTACGTCTACAAGATGATTGTGTTTTGGTTCTTTTTATGTTTTGTTATATAATTTTTATTTTCTTGAGTCTAAGGACTTATGTGAGTCGGAACAAAAATTTAGCATTTAGATTGAACCTTTATCCAAAGTCCACTCAAACATAAGCCTACCTAAACCATAAATTCGTTTGGATTCGAACCTAAACCCAAACTCACTCAAACTCAAAGTCAAAACAGTCTGAAAAAGACCAACCGAACTCTGGACGAGTTCCAACCGAACTCGGTACGAGTTCTGCCCGAACTCGGTTACTCAAAATCGATTTCCTAGTCAGACTCATCTCATGAAGACAAGGCTCCCAACGTTCAAAATTTTGAACGTTATGCATCCGAACTCGGCCCAAACTCTGTCTAAAAAAATCCTATAAATAAAGAAAAATTTCTCAATTTCTATCACTCAATCATTCTTCTTCTTCTTCTTCTCTATTCCTAAAAAGAGCATTATCCTTCTCAAATCTCAAGACAACTCTCTTTCCTTCTAAGTGCCCAAGTGTCATTCCAATTAGAAGTTGAGTCGAGTTGTACAAGCTTGGTTAAAAAGCTGGTTTTTAATTCATGTCTGAAGTCTTCGAGCTCTTCGGATCAAAATCTCGTGTTCTAATAAGTTGGCTTGCTCTTCGGATCAAAGGCGCGTGTGTACCATATTCCACAAATAGTGGATTAACACCGACCAAGAGTTCTTGGGCCTGGACTAGTCCTCCACGAGAGAAACGAGGATAAAAAAATTTGTGTTTGAGTTTGCTATTCTAAACTTTACTTATACTCTACTTATTCCATTTCATATATCGGTTACTGCAGTTTATAAGTTGACCTAAAACTTAGAATTTTTAATTAGTGATTATTTTTGTTGCACACGCACTTACTCTATTCACCCTCCATTTAGAGTTGCTACATGATCCCACAGTACATGCACAACTGCATCTTTCTGGACGCCTCCTTCACCCATATGATCTTCGCATCTGCCATGGGTGCTTGTTGGCCCCCTACCGCCTTATAAACTCTGTTATGCACAAATTTCCCACCTGGAGAATCTTTCAACATCCATGAGTCCGCCTGGGTATTTGCATCTATGTGTAATGCCCTGATTATTTCACCAAATTGCCTCACCCAAGCGTGATGCTCAGGATGCCAAACGTCGTCCACAATGAGGCTGCTAACTCTCGGATGACCGGTTACAGGACCACGTACCAATCGACCACATCTGTCTGCCAGACTCTTGTGTTGAACCAATGGATCAAACCACAAATTCGTATTCGTCCCATCCTTGAAAGATCTGAGCACCTCCTTTTGAACTGTCTGTCTATGAAGTAACATTATTTTGAACATGACAGAATCATTACTATTTCCACGGTGTACCAAAAAATTAGCCCCCTTCAAGTACCTGCTCTCCATCCATTCGGACCAAAGTCACTTTTGAGATATGAATTTCTAGGTCAACTTTATCCCAGCAATGTCACGCATAACTATCAGGGATCGAAGTCTGACTCCTCCTTCATGTCATGGCCTGCACAAGTCCTCCCAGTTGATAGCATGAATACCGTAGTGCCAGACAAAATTAGCACATATCCTTTCTATTTTCCTGATAGTAGCAGTGAGGATCATAAGTGCCTACATCCAATACATCGTGATAGCTGTAATAACTGATCTCATTAACTCAATACGTCCTCCAAATGATAGGCTCTGAGCATGCCAGCCCTCCACCCATCGTTTGGCATAATCCACAAGTCTCTGGCACTCTATATCTTTCGCATAATTGACCGATAGGGGGATACCCAAGTACTTCACAGGAAGCTCATCATTTTTTACTCCCAGCACATTAGCCCGCTCTTCCTTGTCTGGACAATGAAGGTTAAGGTACATTGTACTTTTGTCCCTGTTAAGATGCAGCCCAGTGATCCCTACAAAAGTCTATAAAATATCCTCCAAGGCAAATAATCTAGCGAACGATGGGTTCAAAAATACCAGCAAGTCATCCGCATATATCAAATACGAGATGTGTGGCCTCACCTTCATGTGTATGGGGCTGATACGATGCTGATGAACCGCCACATCCAAAAGGCATGTGAAATATTCCATCATAATGGTGAACAGATACGGAGACAAGGGGTCCCCCTGCCGAAGGCCTCGATTCCTATGAATAAATCCATGTGGTTGCCCTTTGATCAATATAGAGAATGTCGTTGTCATGATGCACTCCCGAACCATCTCCACCCACCTCCGATCAAATCCCATAGCACTCATAATATGACAGACAAAGTCTTTATTGACCACATCGTAGGCCTTCCGGAGGTCCAACTTAATGCATGCTTTCTTTCCCCCAACCTTGTTGAAGCTCCGGACCATCTCATGTGCCAGGAGGTGGTTGTCCGCTATCGCTCTTCCTTTAATGAAAGCTGCTTGGTTGGATGAAACCTTCTATGGCATGATGTCTTCCATACGCCGACACAAAAGGTGTGTGATCAACTTATACAAGTAGTTACAACACGTTATCGTCCTAAAATCTGACAACATAGTAGCACCCTCCTTCTTGGGAATAAACGTCAAAAAAGTATGATTAAGTTGCCGTAATAAACGCCCATTCACAAAGAAATCTAGTATAATCTCCAACACATTGTCCTTGAGCACCTCCCAATGCACTTTATAAATTTTGCTTCCAAATTCGTCCGGCCCTAGCGCCTTCGTCGAATCATCCTTGAGCACAATTTCTTCAACTTTCTCCATCCTAACGGGGGCCAGGAGACCCCTGTTACCAAATCTGTAACCATCCGGTTACAAAGTTATATTAGGAAAATTAGTCGAGTAAGTATCCTGATTAAATAAGTCAGAGTAATACCTGATGGCTTCTGTCTGCAAGTCACTTTGGGAAGTAGCCTCAGTACCATCTAGCACAATCAGCTTGTTGATATGGTTGCGATATTGCCTCATATGCACCACATTGTAGAAGAACTTGGTACTCTGGTCACCCTCCTTCAGCCATATGCATTTTTCCTGTTGTGCTAGGTCTATCTTCTCCTAAAGACGCAGTAACCCAACCTCCTGTCATGACTCGCTCCCGAATATTCGGATACGAGTCGGACACATCTAGCCTACGCTGTGAGACACCGCGTAGTAAGCTATTCTAAACCTTTAATTATCATTATAATATATTGAATCATAATAATCACAGCATCTATATCGAGATAAACTAGAATAAGTCTAAGATGTCATTTTAGTTACATTCCCAAAGCAAGAGTAACAGAAGACAAATCCAGCAAAATAAATGTTAACTATTTATTACAAACCAAAATTAAATACTAAATGTAAGCTAAGCTATAGGATATTCCTTAGCAAGGACATCCTCTGGGATGTGAGCTAGCGTCTCAGGAGCATATCCATAGTATGAGTTGCAAAGCAACTCCTCCTCAGTCAATTCACCTACAATAATCCAATCAAGAAAGGAGCAAAGTACAACCCTACAATTTACGTATGCTGTAACATAAAACTATCAAATAGGGATATATGTAAAGAACTGGTAATAAAGAAAGGTACAACAAAATAGACTGTAACATGCTTAAGCAAAAAGTAAATGCAACTGAAAAGATAGTAAATACATGATCGACTGATAGGATGGTAAAAATAAATGCAACTGATATGGCATATAACCGATCCGGCAAAATTCACAAGTGTGTCATGTGAATTAAGCAATCCACCCATATTACACTATGGGCTTTGATCACGTATTTAGCTATTCTTTTCTCTAATCCCATGTATAAAAGAAAACATGAATAAGTAAAGACGCAACTGTAAAAAGTATAGGCAACTGGTGTAAAGTGAAGCAAATTGCGGAAATTAAATATAACTTATTTTGAAAAATAAATGCAACTGGTAATAAGAAGAAAATATGTCCTGAATGTTCAACATACAAAGTTATAGTTCATGTTCAATTTAATAAAAGATGTAGTGTACTTGCCTTCTCCAAGATAGGGTTAGAGCTAAGAAGAGATAATATCATGGGCCCTCTCACTGTATCGAAAGACAGTACAACTTAGGTTCCACAATTAGATAATGTCTAACTAATACTAGCTTGGTAGTTTTTGTTGTATGAGAACTCTACCAAGTGCAGATGATCCTCCCATGATCAGCCAAAATCCAATGCGCAAGTCCGCAGCATGTCCTCCAAATTCTGTATCATCCTTTCAGACTGCCCATCTGTCTGAGGATGGTATATAGTGCTGAACTTTAACTGAGTACCAAGTCCTTCCTGCAGGCTCTTCCAAAAGTGCGAAGTGAATCGGCTATCTCTATCAGAAACTATGCTTACTGGGACTCCATGAATCCGCACTATCTGTCTCATATACAGTTCTGCCAACTTCTCAGTGGAAAGTCCTACTTTGAAAGGAATAAAATGAGTTGATTTGGTCAGTCTATCGACTATGACCCAAATGGCATCCTTCCCTCCTTGGGATCGAGGAAGTCCCGAGACGAATTCCATTATAATGTATTCCCATTTTCACTCCGAAATGGATAAAGGCTGTAGCAATCCAGCTGGTCTCTATCTCTCTGCCTTCACTTTTTGGCAGACAAGGTATCAAGAAACAAATCTGGCAACGTCCCTCTTCATACCGTACCACCAGATATGTTCTCGAATATCCTTGTACATCTTATTGGCACCGAGATATATGGAATACTACGACTGGTGAGCTTTATGCATAATCTCCTCTCTCAAACTGCCTTCCGGTACACACAGTCTGGTGCCATGCCTCAACGATCCATCATCAGCTATACTAAAATCATCTAGAAGTCTTGTATCTATCTGTGCTTTTAGTTGACGAAGCCTAGTATCAAGGAAGTGAGTCTCCTTGATCTTCTCTATAAGACTGGACTGGATCTGCATGCTCATAATCTGCATTTCTACTCCAGGTAGAATAATCTCTATATCGAGCTTCTCCAAGTCCTCAAGTAGATATATGTCCCTAGTCAGATACATAGCCACTGGGTATTTGCTAAGTGCATCTGCAACAACATTGGCCTTTCCAGGATGATACTGGAGGTCAATGTCAAAATCTTTCATCATATCCAGCCATCTCTGTTGCCTCATATTCAGCTCCTTCTGGGTAAACACATACTTTAAGCTCTTGTGATCTGTGAAGATTTTTACACGCTCTCTATATAAATAGTGTTTCCAAAGCTTCAGAGTGAATATTACTGCTGCTAGCTCCAAGTCGTGGGTAGGGTAGTTTTTCTTGTGAGTTCGTAATTGCCTAGATGCATAAGCAATTACTTTCCCATTATGCTGGATAACGCATCCCAACCCCTTCCCTGAGGCATCATTGTAGATAGAAAATCCTCTGGTACCTGAAGGTAATGCCAACACTGGTACGGCCGTCAATCTTTTCTTCAGCTCCTCAAATACAGTCTGGTACTCCTTTTTCCAGATGTACTCCTCATTCTTCCTTGTTAGCTTAGTCATAGGCTCAGCCACTTTTGCAAAGTCCTTCATGAACTTTCGGTAGTAGTCAGCTAAGTCCAGAAAACTCCTGATCTCTGCAACTAATTTTGGAGTGGTCCACGTCTCGACTGCTACAATTTTCTTTGGATCCACTGCAATACCCTCTCCTGTGACCACATGACCAAGAAACTCCACTTGGTCTAAGAAGAACTTGCACTTGAATAGCTTGTCGTACAACTTCTCCTTCCTTAGAATCCCCAGTACTATTCGTAAGTGCTCAACATGTTCCTCAGGAGTCTTTGAATAAATAAGTATGTTGTCAACGAATACTACAACAAACTTAACCAGATACTCATGGAAAATCTTGTTCATAAGGTTCATGAAGATGGCAGGTGCATTTGTGAGTTTGAAAGGCATAACTAGGAACTCATACTGCCCGTATCTGGTATTGAATACAGTCTTCAGAATGTCTTCAGCAAACACCTTCACCTGATGATATCCTGATCTTAGATCTATCTTCGAGAACACCTTTGCCCCGCTCAACTGATCGAATAAATCATCTATCTGAGGCAAAGGATATCTATTCTTGATAGTAACATTGTTCAAGGTCCTATAGTTGATGCACATCCGAACTGGGCCATATTTTTTTGGTACAAAATGAACTGGCGCTCCCCATGGTGACGCTCCAGATCTGATGAAGCCCTTACTCAGCAACTCGTCGATCTGGTCCTTCATCTCCTTGGATTTTTTGGAATTTACTCTTTAGCAACTCTGGGATATCGGTTTTGATCCCGGAATTAGATCTATAGAGAACTCCACATCTTTGTTAGGCGGAAGACCTGGAAGATCTTCTGGAAACACATCTATGAATTCTATGATGATAGGATGGGGAGGTACTTGCTCTTTAACTGTAGCAGCGAAGTTGGTCTCGCACATAATCTCTGGCATAGCTCTTCTCACTCTAAACTCCTCCTTACCTGGGGGACAGAACAATATACTACCCCCGAAATAATCTATGACTGCATGTGAGTCACTAAGCCAGTCCATTCCCAATATAACATCATACCCGGGAAGAGGCATTATGAAAAATTGTGACCTAAACTCTCTCTCAGCTATAATGATAGGGTAGCTATACATATCACTAATAGATATTTCTCCCCCTCCAGTTATGACTCTACTAATTACCTTAGTGGGTCTAGTGATAAGATTATGTCTATGTACAAACTCAAGCGATAGAAAACTATGTGAAGCGCTAGAATCAAATAATGCAATAGCTGGATAAGAATGTAGTAAAATAAGACCTGTGATAATGTCATCTACTAGCTCCTGCTCTGGCTCCGATACTATCTCCAGTACTGGCTCTATTGCATCAATAGCCAGAGCATAGGCTCTCCCTTGAACAGCTCTCTATTGCTGCTACTGTCCAAACCGCTGCTACTGAGTCGTGAGCGGTACTCTAGGTTAAGGTTCAGCATGTCCTAGTGGTGCTCCTCCTCTGGGGTAGGCTGATGGACATTCCCGGAGCTGATTTACAGAAGATACACAAGCAAGACATTGCCCGAGTTTCTTTCGGCAGATGTCAGCTGCATGTCCTGGCCTCTTACAAAATGCACAAATTATGGGAGCCTATCTCTGCTGCTACGGTGCTGAAGCTCTGATCGGTGGACTGTACTGCTGCTGCTGGGGTGCAAGTGGGCGAATAAGTTGCTGCTACTGATGTACAGGTGGTCTAGACTAGAATACAGGGCGCTTGGCAGGGCTCTCATAGTGGCTGGTGCTAGCATACGACCTCTTATTACAGGCCATCAGACGAGCCTCTAAATTCTGTGCTAACTCCAGGCCCTGATAGTAGTTCATAGCTCCACTGGCCGTCAATAGGACGCTAATCTCTGGAGCAAGTCCGTAGCGGAACCTACTCGCCATATCCTCAGGGTCTGCAACTAAGCTGGGGGCAAAACGGCTAAGACGGCTGAACTCTGCAGCATACTCCTCAACTGAGCGGTTCCCTTACTCTAGTTTTTGGAATTGACGTCCTAGTGCCCCCCTGGCTGTAGCAGAGAAGAACTTTCTCTTGAATATACTCTTAAACTACTCACAGGTGACTTCCCCTATGGTGAAAGATGGTTCATTCTTGAACCAGGTAGCAGCTAGGTCTGTCAGCACAAACCCTACTGCCTCGACTTTGAGGTCGTCAGGCAGTCTAGCTCCATTGATCTTCCTCTCCACAGCATCTAACCAATCGTCGGCATAGATGATGCCTTTGGTTCCCGCAAACTTCTTCAGTCCCAGCTTTATAAAGTCTTGCATGGTCCCGACTCGGGGCTGAGACTCTCTAGGTGGTGGTGGGGTAGCTGTACGCTCTAGGCTTTGTCTGAGCAGGGCAGTCTTCTCCTGGTGGGTCGCCAGGAACCCCTAAAATAAACCAAGGAGTTGGTTCCCATCTAAGGTGACAGTAGCCTGTGCTGGGATAAGGCCTGGGACAGGTGGAAGAGTAGGTGTAGGTTGAGTATGGGCAGTCTGGATGATAGGATCTATGGATAGAAGGATAGCAGGGACACCAGGGATGGCAGATGGTGGGATAAATTGTACATCCCCTTGTAGTCTAGGACAAGCAGAAGAAGCCTCACCATTAGAAGCTCGCGAAGTAGTCATTCTCTGGTATGCAAAGAAACAAATAAGAATCTATCTAGGCAGAAAAACTAAAATAATAATAATCCTATGTATATATACTACCGGTCCTATGCTGTGATGATTCTTCTTAATCTAACAAGTACCCTAATTAAAACTATATCTCCTAAGTGTTATTAGGCTGACCTGCATGGGCTACCACTAAAAATATGTCATGACCCGCTCCCGAATATTCTGATACGAGTCGGAAACATCCAGCCTATGCTGTGAGACACCGCGTAGTAAGTTATTCTAAACCTTCAATTATTATTATAATATATTGAATCATAATAATCACAGCATCTATATCAAGATAAACTAGAATAAGTCCAAGATATCATTTTAGTTACATTCTCAAAGCAAGAGTAACTGGAGACAAATCCAGCAAAATAAATGTTAACTATTTATTATAACCCAAAATCAAATACTAAATGTAAGCTAAGCTATAGAATATTCCTTAGCAGGGACATCCTCTGGGATGTGAGCTAGCGTCTCAGGAGAAGATCCATAGTATGAGTTGCAAAGAAACTCCTCCTCATTCAATTCACCTGCAACGATCCAATGAGGAAAAGAGCAAAGTATAACCCTATAATTTACGTACGCTGTAACATAGAAATATAAAATTGGGATGTATGTAAAGAACTGGTAATAAAGGAAGGTGCAATAAAATAGACTGCAACATGCTTAAGTGAAAAGTAAATGCAACTGAAAAGATAGTAAATACATGATCGGCTGATAGGACGGTAAAAATAAATACAACTGATATGGCATATAGCCGATCCGGCAAAATTCACAATTGTGCCATGTGAATTAAGCTATCCACTCGTATTATACTATGGGATTTGATCACGTATTTAACTATTCTTTTCCCTAATCTCATGCACAAAAGAAAATATGAATAAGTAAAGACGCAATTGTGAAAAGTAAAGGCAACTGGTGTAAATTAAAACGAATTATGAAAATTAAATATAACTTATTTTGGAAAGTAAATGCATTTTGTAATAAAAAGGAAACATGTTCTGAATATTCAACATACAAAGTTATATTTCATATTCTGTTTAGTAAAAGATATTGAGTACTTACCTTCTCCAAGATAGGGTATAGAGCTAAGAAGAGATAATGTCTCGGGTCCTCTCACTGTGTGTAAAAGAGGGTACAACTTAGGTTCCATAATTAGATAATGTCTAGTTAACCAAATCTACCCTTAACCCTTATTTAAGCACTGTTAATTCTATCTTAAATCAATAACAGCCAAACACTAGTTTATTTATTACTATTAACTGTACAATTATAAACCAAATTTGTTTCCAAAATATACAAATGTTCCAACTCCAAAAACATGATTATAAGTTCTGTAAATTAAAGTAAAAATTTATAATTTCCTCTATTTATCTTACTATTTTATGTATTACAAAATAATAAAATTAAGCTAGTCGGTATAGACTAGTTTTTAGCACATCTTTTCAATGCAAACTCTTCATGAATTCTTATGCATAACACCCTTAAAAATTTTAATTAAAATTCTGAAATTAACTAAAATATAATATATAATTACTTTCTTAACATAAAAATTAGTCCTTCTAGTGATAAAAATATAAACTAGTTACATTAATCTAGTGTTTACACATGTTCAACACTATTACCCTTATGAATTTCTACCAATCTTAATTCTAAAACAAATAATTTCTAATATGCAAAAATATGTAAAATTAAGTATAAATCAGAAAATAATTTCTACCTATCTTAACTCTAGATCAGCAACTTATTTCTCGACGATTTCAGCACTTCCAATAAAAATTGACAAATTGTCAAACTTAGCTGTCCCCAAGCAAAATTTTACTATTGGAAGAAGGCTATGTCTGCAGATATCCATCAATATGGGATGTGGAATACCTGGTGGCAATATGAGAGTGAGCCTTCGGAAGCGTTCGATGAAATCTCGTGCTGACTCCTTCTCTTCCTACTTTGTGGAGATCAGATTTAAACTTTTAACGTCATCCTCTCCATCGAAGAATCTAGCTAGGAACAACCGCTCCAGATCTTTAAATGTTTTGATGGAATCGTTAGGGTAGATTCCAGAACCATTCAAATGCCACTCCTTATAGTATCCCAATAAATATCTTGGTCAAGAGATCATCATTTCTAGGTATATAGAACGTCATTGAACTGAAGTAGAACATATGTTGTCTGAGAGATGAGAGTCCATCGAAGGGCTACAAAGATTGAGTTTTAAAGTTAGGCGTCTAGCTGCGATACCCCCAGTTTTAAAATATTGTCTTTGTTGTCCATACAGGCAACCTAAGATTCAAGGCAAGAAAAGCCTCTGTGTCGACCGGTTGTGCCGTAACAGTTAGTTGATAACAGTATGCTAGGCACTGATTAGTTGAGGTACAAATTTTTGATGTACTCTATGTCCAGGATTTGCTATGGAGTTTTGATTATCTTCTACCATCGGAGGTGGTTGTACCTGTGGTGCTGGTATAGCAGTAGCATTTGTAACCAGGAGCTGTTGTATAATCTGTAACATTGTATGCATATCTCAAACTGTAGCTTCAAGAGTGTCCAGGCTTTGCTCGGTGCAGGCATCACTATTACCTTCTGGTTCATTACCAGTTGCATACACACTAACTTCCCTGTTATCAAAGGAAGGGGTAGTGGACTGGAATGTGTACCTAGAGTCCACACTTTCTCCTTCGGATTTCTGAAAAATGCTATCCTCAAGTAAAATAGCTATGTTATCCGCTACAGCTTCTGGGTGATTACTACCCCTAGCTTGTAAATCTTTATCTTCTCGCAAAGACCTGCTCCTGGAACAAGCATATGATATACCCCATCTGTAGAATCAGCTCGCTGGCTAATTCTTGGTCTTCCTCTACCACGAGAGGGAGATGATGGAATGATTATACCCCTCCAAGATATGCTAAATGTAGTGGAATGAGTATTATATCTTAGATTTTGTCCCCCATGAGGAGATCTCCATGCCATGTAAACTAAGGCAATGGACATGTCCTCGTCATCTTGAATATTTATTCGTCTTCTGAAACGTTGTCTAGTTGATGAAGTATAGTAGTTGGTCGAACACAGATTGATTTGTTGATGATTCAACTGCTTCGAACGACAACAATGGATTACAATGTTATGACAATGATGTTTGTAAGGAAGCACCATTATTGCAGTAGAAGATTCTTTTTTATATATTTTTTTTGTTGAGAACATACATAAATCAAGAGGAGAAGAAGGCAAATTTTGTCTTATGGCTACTTTCTACGTGCATATTTTTTGTACGTGAGGGTCCAATTGAACAACTGCAACTCTTGGATTGAAAGTACCTTTATTCTGCAGTCTATACAACTGCCATTTTTTGCACGTATAATTTTTATTGAAGTTTGCTGCTTCTTTTCTGCACGTTGAAAACCGTAGCTTACTGCATGTGCATGCTGAACTTGAGCTGCTGCTCTCTTTTGTGTGTGCATTTTTGCATGCTGAGACACAAAGTTTATGTCTCTATTGAATGATAAGTTGGAAGTTGGATGAGAAATATCTCCAACTCCAGAATTTATTTGTGGAGTTGGAACTTGAGTTTGCCCACAACCGTTGTTTGAACAGAATCTGTGCGCAGATTCTTCTTTCTGGCAACATTGGCCAGGAATGATGAGTCTTTCTTTGAAACATTCTGCATACTTTGTTGGGTGTATATAATTTAATCTGGATTCTTGTTAGCAACACTCTTGGCATCGTACAGAATTTCTCTGCTAAGAATATTCTAATTTGCACCAAGCTTGTTTTTGCGAGAGCATCGTAATTCCTTTTCCTTGGTGGGCACACTGACAAGACCAAGGATGTTGTCCACAGAGTTATGGACTGAAAGCATTGAAGTAGGATCATAAATGAGTTGGTCCCTCTGAAAGCATGTATTCATAAGCATCTTGGTTTAACTCAATATAATGTCCCGCTCTGATCAGCTCAATGAGATGATTCAATGGTGCAACAAAGTTCGGACTTCGCTTATTCAACAGCTTGATAGGAGTCACGCTCGGTCGAGGCGAGTCCTCTTTCTGGTGGATGGCTCCGATGAACCTATCTTTGCCAGGCCTTCACACTTAATAAATGGACGCTAGTTCGCTAGACGGTAACTTGATGCATGATAATAAAAGAGATGAACCAACATAGCTAAAAAAAAATCCTATCTTAATCACATTGCATAGAACATGGAAATAAATAAACTTGTTGCTATAGAATATACTTTCACACTGCTGCACAGATATGGATTCTTTACTTATTTGTTCCAACTTGTGCAATATAGAGTTTTTTTTGCTATCAACACTTAGATTATATAAACTTGCTGCCACACAAGTCGTATTCCTAATGTTGGTATATCTTATCTCACTGAGTATGGAAATGCCCTAGAGTAGTGAGTTAAAATCATGTTTTATCACGTAGACAGGAAGACTATCAAGTACACTTCTGAGTTCTGAGAAGAGTAATATGGAAGGTTTGGGACCTTTGGGTCACCGAGGCAGTCCCTAGACTGAGAGATGCATAGAGATATAAAGTTTAAGACTGAGTGAATAACTCGAGGAGTATGGTTCAGTTTGAGTAAAGACTTGCATGGTCACGGACAACTTGTGCACAAGGTAATATTTGGTTCTCGAACGATCGCTGGGCACCGGGATCATATCAGCCCGGAAGAACTAAATCTAGCCTAGGTGATTCGAGAACATATAGCGAGGCCCGCTACCCGTGCTACAGGGGCCATTGTCTAACCTTGATAGCATAGCCGTGCTAGCTGAAGTAATAGCACTAAGGAACTCGGGATAATTGCAGCAGAGCTCGCTACTCGCGACTACAAGAATCGCCATTTAAACCATGCTACGTTCCAAGATAGGTTGTGGTGCCAGTGATCCTCATATAGATTTAGTCGGCTTGTTTGCGATAATCTGCATGCAAGTTATTTAGTTGCACAAAGTAATGGTGCATGACACACTATAGTTTTTTATGCTAACACTTATCTTCTGTCAAAACACACTCTTGACACCTTGAGTATATGTATTCTAATTCAGTATATATATTTGTTATCGTTTGACATATCTTTTGGCAGGAAAGGACAGATGGTAAGTGTGGTAAGTTAAACCAAAGTTACTCGTATATTGCGTAAAACTTGTATGCCTGTAGATTTTATTAACACATGCCATAAAACTAATCCTAAGGTAAGACTAGAAAGATAACATAAAAATTATGTACAATCACAAAATGGACGTACTACTTTTGTAGAGTGGGTGAGAGGCCTCTCCACCATTGCATTTCTACGTACTGATACCCCACCAGATTGTCTATAGGGTGCGGGGAGTAGCTCGGGCGACGTCAAAGGCACGGATCTTTGTTGGTGACTCAAGGCGTGCGGGCAACGAAGCTTTCTTTTTCATACGGGACATAATGTATGAACATTATCTATTGTATCGTTCTCAAATTGTAAGCTTTAGGTCATGATTCATTGTATTTAGAGAGAGAGAGAGGGGGGGGGAGAGAGCGATTGTAAATCTTGGCCTAAAGCCGTTGTAATATATATTTCAATATCAATAAATAGAATTATTTTATTCTATATTGCGTGTTGGTTCAATTTTTTTGCTTGGGGACTTATGTGCGACTCTGTGACTTAGTTCTTCAATTGGCCATTTTGGTGCTTGTCTTGTGCGAGCGAAACATAGGCTAGCACTGTATCACGTCCAGTAAGGACGTTCAGTTCTACGGAACTGGGGCATGACATTTTTGGTATCAGAGCATAGCTTTAAGTCCTTTGACACGTGTTCGATTCTCTTTCACTTTAAGTTGTTGTCGTGATCGATGTCATTGACTCTCTCTCTCTCTCTCTCAATGTTCTGTCGAATATTCCATATAATAAGTTAAATATTTTATGAATCTCATGCTAGTATTTTGTTGACCAAGGATATATTTGTAGAAGGCCTTATTGGCTGAGTTGTGTTAGGCATTACTAAGACACGTTGGTTGAGCAGTTGGTGTATAATCAGACTATTCTTGTTAAGGATGTATATCGAATTTTGGATGACTATTGATAGAAGTACTTCCGTGAGATTAAGATTATCAATGTGAGTGTGGATAATGTGCACTTGGATTTTAAGGAATGGCCTGAGTCAGATCTCTATATAGATTGGTTGCAATTTGGTCGATGTTATATTTCTGATCGTCAGGATGACTATGTCGAGGATTGTTGAGAAAGAATATTGACTTATATTATGAAACAAATATTCGTTTTAACTTGATTTTGAGGATTCATCAAGGGGTTTGATCCCTAAGTTGTGTATTGGATAGCCTTGGGATGTTCGATCGATTGAGGACTTCGGCATATCAATCAGTCTATCAGCAACGAACATGATAGTACAAAGCCTTAAAAGTTTACCTGGTTAATCATGATTCATAATATTTTGATTGAGATTGGTTCGAACGATTGAGGATAAGTTGGGCATGAGCAAAATAATATCAGATAAGGATTTGAAATGTACGACTTATCAAGAAAATCAATATAGATTATGTAATACAATGCAGATTGAATCAAATGGGATTGAGTTTCAAATTTAGGTAAGAAAAAATTGATAACACGATTGGAAGATGACACGATTGGAGGCTAGCATGATCAGGAGTTTGATTGGAAGATATAAGAATGACCTCGAGGATTGAGAAAGATATTAACGGATAGAATCAAATTGAGTACGATATTGTATCGATTCTCGGCAAATAGTAAGGTATATACATGAAAAGAATCATGTTACTCGAGGAACAGATATAGACGTTATCAGATTTGATCTTGAGTTTGGACAAGATGATCTTGTGTATAGTTCAGAAGATAATATTTGGCTGAGATGAATATAATATTTTACTAATGAAAAATTTTATGGTTATGCAAATATACTTGAGGATATCCAAACGTATCGAGGATTAAGGGATCGTGGCTCAAGGATAGTCTAACGGGATTGGATGATAATCAAATTGCATATTGAATTATCGAATTTTGTTATCGTGATGGATGTTAGATTTTGGACCCTTGGGTGATCGGATGATAACATCAATGTTTTGGATGACTTGACTAGGCAAATATTGATCAAGATATGAATGGTTTTTATATGAACTTGGCTTGATGGATGCTAAAAAATTTAGAGATTGATCATTGACTCGGTGTAACGAATTGATGGATAGAAATAAATATTCTAGTAAATCTATAACTTCTAGGAGATGAATACGTAACAATGAAGTATTCGATGAAATTCGAGATTGCCCTGACTTATGGTTTGATGATAAAGTAAGTTTGAGGATACAAGTGAATCAAATACGTATATCAAGGATGAGTTGATCTAGAACTTGGGGCAAGTCAAGTTTGGTAGATTTGTAAATGAATATATGACTTACGATTAGAGACTTAGAGTTTGCAAATTGAAAATTATGACATAGAATTTTGATTTATGTTCGGTGATCCAAATGGTAAAACTAGATGGGTGGACGCTATCGAATATGTTTGAGGACTTAGACTATGAGAGTTGTTCGAATTTTTGGTTGTCAATTTTGATATATCGAGGATTTAGGTGGACGAATTAAACCTTAGGAATGGCTTTGTTGAACAGACTTGAACCCCTTTGAAATTGAGTACTGATACGGGTAGGATTATCTATGATCGATGTTTAAAAATTTGAGTGAGGCGAGCTTGGGTAGAATACCATGTAGTATCTGACGATGGTTTGACCCTAGGATTAGGGTGAGTGCAGTAAATTTTGATTGCATATTGAGGATAGTGATCTTGATACCTGACTTTGACCTAGTGAGCTGACCTAGCAGTTAGGAAGTTATACCTATTCCCAGAGTTAAAGCTGGTTTGATCGACCTTAGAGACTGGCCTGGGTAGACTATAGAGTTGGGGTAGCTAGTTTGAGAATTAAGACTAGAAATTGATATGTGTTTTAAAGAATTTTGACAATTATTACAATTAGAATAATACATTATAAGTTGGATAGATTGATTACGATCGAAATAAAGAGAAGATATCGAGGAATTTTTGGATTAAATGCTTATGGTCTAACTTACATAATTGAAGATATTCAAGTAAAGTTGGAGGAAATTTGGATGACAAAATAAATCGGGATCAGAAATCACGTGCTCGAAAGATATGTTTTGTGGCAGTACGAACCAAGGATTTGAATTAGCTTGGATTTTGATCGACCCTGATCGAGGTAACATTGTGGTTACATAAGACAAAAATACTTGAGAAACGGATCATGTCATCTTGAGGATTGATCAGAAGGATAGATAGTTAGTTGACAGAACAAATTAGATTTTGGTAGTTTGGATTTCATATTATTGGATAAATTCTTGAAGAGCGTGATGGATACAAGTTGATATGTGAGAGCGAGAGATAAGTTGAAAATGTTTCTCGAGGATTTAATGAAAATGAAGTTATACTTGGTCGGACTTAAACGACTTCGTTGGGATCGAGATCATGTTTGGAAGAGTATGATCGAGGTATGCATAGATGGAATTCAGATTTTTGTCCATTATTTTGTAGATTTTGAAGGTTTTCGAAAGATAGAACGAAGATCGATTCAAACAATAGCTTCGGGAGATAGTAAAATTTCTTGGCGAGAATTGAGTATCGATAGATGATCGGATTTAGACTTTGATGTAGTTGAGTATATATGATTGGTTAGGATTTGAACTGGTATTAAGAAGTGTTCAACTAGTCGTGGTGCAACACTTAGTTTCAATTAGGAGATATCGATTGATCGTATTCATGGTGTTCCTTGGATTCAGGATAGTTGAGTATAGTGTTTGGGTAAGTTTTCCCTAGTTCTAAGCTTGTCCCTTATGCGACGAGTTTTAGCATACCAGTGTGTTGAGTAGTGCAGTCATGCATGAGACGTGGCATGGATAGAGGCAAGACATTTGATTGTTAAGAGTTAGATATAGTCGGATTTGGTTCAGATGGTATAGATATTCGATGAAATTGACTAAAGCATGAGCATGGCGTGGATTGAGAAAAACAAATAGTAAGTTATGTTCGAGCGATCTATAAAGTCCTACAAGGTGGATTTAAGATGGGTATAGAAATGATGTAATGGAATGAGTTATTCTCAGGAAGTTTCGATGACGAAACTTTTTCTGTGTGGTGTATTATGTAATGTCCCGCTTCGCTCAGCTCAACGAGATAATTCAATGGCACAACGATGTTTGGACTTGACTTATTCAGCGGCTCGTTCGGAGTCCCGCTCGGTCGTGGCGAGTCCTCTTTCGGGTGGGTGGCTTTCATGAACCTGTCTTTACCTGGACTTCACACTTAATAAATGGACGCTACATGCTAGTTCGCTAGGCTATAATTTAATACATGCTAATAAAAGAGATAAACCAACATAGCTAAGAAAATAATACCATGTTATATCATATTGCATAGAACATAAAATAAAATAAACTTACTGTAAACCACCTGACCCAAAAATAGGTATCTTGTGTGTATTTTGTATTCCTTGTATTTGTTTTAGATTATTTTCAAATCAATTAAAATCCAATGATTATATTAGGACACTTCACCGTGGTTTGGACATTAATAATATAGGATAGGCCCAAAATCTGTATCGCCCCTCATAGGAAGTAGCCTACACAAGAGACACTACTTGTAGGATCTTTTCGTGGCACAAAAATTCGATCCCTTGGTGTTAGTATGACATTAGTGTAACGACCATAGATTAAGTGTTAAATATTTAGATATATTATATATATAATTTAATTGTGATTATTTTTTTATCCCAACTTACAACAATTAGCATCCTATAATTCTCCGTGCCAAGTTAGGCATTTTTTCTTTTTATAGATGTGCATATTATTTACTATTACCTATTTTGTTGGATAACCATTTAGTTAATTACTTAGTTAATTAGATAATATGATTATTTGATTTATATAACAAGATAAATACCTAATTATTAATTATAAAATATTTTATAAAATATTTTGAGTGTAGTATATTATTAAATCTTTACAAAGAAATTTTCTAGAATTTATTTTGTGTGCAATATTATTTTTGGATTTTTATAACCTCATCTATATATGTAAATATATATGTTAATAAATATAAGATTAGTTATAATAATAATAATAATAGTAATAGAAGTAATGATAATGATAATAATAATAATAATAATAATAATAATAATAATAATAATAATAATAATAATAATAGTAATAGTAATAATAATAAAAATAAAATAAAATAAAACAAAACAAAACAAAACGAAAAAGAAAATAAAATAACTTAATTCCTAAACTAAATTACTAATCCTAATTTATAAACTAAACCTATCCCTAACCTTTTCCCTAAACACTAATATAAAACCTAATTCCTAATTAAACCCCCCTTGAACCAAACTTTCCCCCACCCCTTCAGCAGCAAACCCGCTCGCGGCTCTCCCTCTCCCCCTATATATATATATATATTACACAAAACCCTAACCCTACCCCAGCCCCGTGCCCCGACGACCGACCGTCGACCACCCCTGCGCCGACCCCTGCCACCCCACGCCGCCGCAGTCACCGACGCCGTCCGCGTGTGCGCGCACGCGCGCATGTGCACAGCAGTGTCCCATCTTCACGGTATGTTATCTCTCTCATCTCTCGTCATTTTCTCGAGCGGTTTGTCCGTGTACATTCACAACCTAACCCTCTAGGATTTTCGTTTAAGCAGGACAAGTTTTCGTGCCCTGGATTGGTCAAAAAATCGACCGAAAAATGGCCGAAAACTGACCAAAACAGTCCAGAAATTTCAACCCGAACCCCCATGTTCACACCCAATTTGCCATCAACCTGTTTAATATTTTTAAAAATTAATTGAAGGTTTTTTTTCTCAATATAACCGAGAATTTTTTTGTTCTTTTAGTTTTCATTAATTTGTTATATGTGTTAAATTATTCGGCCACCAAACGACCAAAAACTTGATAATGTAAAACTAAAATTTTGTGATACGGAGTACGCCCCGCCAAACTGGACTGCCTTATCGCATACCAATTACATCGAAAGACGTGTTTGGTATATCCTGACGTGTGGGCTTTCCCGGAAGTTGATTCGGACGTGTGTGCGCGTCGGAATCAACCCGTATCCGTAAAAAGTTCCTGTATCGCAACTTTTACAAAATACCATCCCATTTTGTGTACGTTAGTCGGAATATGACAAAACTTGCGCCATTGGATTCGTGGTATCACCCTGGTCCTGTGACCCAAGTTTTATACGATTCTGAGATAGTTGACCAAGCCGTCTATTCACGGGCCCCATGGTTTGACTTTAAGGGCGAATTTATGATCGGCTCACCGGAATCCAAAATTGGACATACCGTTGAGTTCGTATCGACATTTAGAATTTGGTTAACTTATAATTTGTCCCATTTAGAGACCTTTACCTCTGGCACGCTTTTCGGTGCAAAGTGGCCTACATGTGGACCCACTTTGACCCAAAATTATTGTTGTGCCCCTGTGTCCAAATTGGACGAAAGGGTAGGCTTTTTTGACTATCTCGCTTATTCCGGGAATGTTGGTGATATTTATTTCAGTATCCGGGAATATTCATTCGGAGGCCAAAGTTTTTGATCCCTTGTTCTTGACGTCTGGATGCTTACACTACGCAGCTTTCTGGCCAGGTAAGTATACCTTGCCTTGTTGTACTGTTTAAATTCAGATATTATTTAGTTGCATATTTTATTATTTTAATATTATATAATTGCACGTCCAAGAATAACTTGGTTGCAACGACGGTGGCGTTATATTTTATCTTTATTATATATTATGCATGTTGACCTAGTTTTATGAGACAACCACATTATCATGAGGTATTCTTATATTTCATTGACCATGACACATTTCTTACACGGGTTGTGAGTCTCATGTAGGACACGGACTTGCGTATTCGGTTGGCCACCTGTACGTGTAGGTCGTGAGACGGATAGGGTATAACTGCTAATAGTGATGCATGTTAGAAGACTTAGCAGTTATTAGTAGTCCAAGAACATAGACTATTATAGTACGGTGGTCCAATCCTTGTCCTTGTTTGGTTGTAGGGTTGGTCTATTGTTCTAAGGACAGGTTATGAACCAAAGTTACGACATCGATACCTGCACTCCGTCTCGGCGTAGTAGCTAAAACGTGTTGTGGATACAACATGCATAGAGCATGGGACGGGAAGGAAGACTAGTAGGCGTATGGGACACCCACCTACTTTATACAGATATCGCATTCTTCGAAGCGATACGGACGTATATATTTATGCAGATACCGCGTTCTTTAGAGTGTTGGACGTTACTTGTGGTTTTGCAGATACCACACTCTAGAGAACGTTGAATGTTATTACTTATACAGATACCACGCTCCTCAGAGCTGGACGTTATTATATTGCAGAGTGCCCTTGTTATGGGGACATATGTGGCATATACTAGCCAGTCACGGCGATTGGTGAATTACGTCAGCATATGTCTAGCCTACACTTCCCATATGCACTAAGTTATCCTCAAATTGTATTTCACTTAGCTGGTTAGTTCACCCTCGAGTTTTTACAGTATTTACTTTATGGCATGCTTCTATGTATCTTGTTACGTCCCTCTGAGGACCTGGTCCCTTTCCAAGTATAGACGATCATGACTATTCGCAAGAGCGGGGATCAGGACTTGCTACTCCATTATCTTTCGAGGAGGTCTTCTCTTCGAGCCTCATTGTTCATTAGATGTACTTATTTTGTTTCTCTTATACTCTAGTTAGGTAGTAGATTTGTCTCTACCCAACTACTCGTTCTTATCAAGCATCTTATACTTGATTTAGTTATATAGTTGATTGGTTATTCATTTATATTTGATTCTTTGGATGAGATTTAGTTATGCCCTGTGACTTGTGATAATTATATACCACTTATGAATTATTGTTCATAACACAACATACGTATGTGTTATGGTTACCATATATTGGAGTCTCCATATACATACGGCTGACATGCTTAAGTCTTCCTAGTCCTACATATTTTGGGACTGGGACGTGACATGTTTTTAGTGGTGGCCCATGCAGGTCGAGTTAGCCGTTTCGGTTGCGTAACTAGACCGAGCGGGCCTGCACTTAGGATTAGAGTTTTAGGTCTTATCTACATTTGACTATGACTCACTT
This sequence comes from Iris macrosiphon, assembly GCA_036927795.1. Classification (NCBI taxonomy): domain Eukaryota; kingdom Viridiplantae; phylum Streptophyta; class Magnoliopsida; order Asparagales; family Iridaceae; genus Iris; species Iris macrosiphon. Next base: position 36,825,140 of record JAYESA010000002.1, on the reverse strand, counting down.
TCCTTCCAGTCCGTTCTATTTAAATAATTGCATCCTGCTTGATTCATGTACTTCCCTAATAGTTCCTTGAGTATAGCCTTCTGCTAGAATATAGGAATCCTTGTTGTTAGGATGATAATTAGGGTAACATTCCTACTAAGAATACAACTAGAATATTGACACATCACTAAGTTTAGAATACCTAATGAACCCTAGCATCGCTTACCTGTAGATTAATCAACCACTATCCCATGATATATTTAGGAATGACTTGAGAGTAGTATAGACACTACTAGGGTTAGTTAAAAATTTGACCATATTGTTTGACCCTAGCATTGAGGAACCAATAGAAATCTAAGGTTGAGTATTAGGACTAAACCTAACTTTCATAATGAGGTAGTATTAGAGAACTATAAATTTAGATTCTTGTCTTGATACTAGCAGAATAGTACCTTAGGAAGCCAAGAGGAATGAATAGAATATTTTTCTTGATCATACCTCGAACACAGAGATTAGCATACTACATTTCTTTAGGAAACCATGATATTAACAAGAGTCTCTCTATCTAATTTCATATCTTGTTCCTCCGAAACCTTAACGCTCGCTAATTGTGCGACGACTAAATTTTTTTTTCATCTTTCAGTTCGTGTCACCTAACCCTTCTGATTGTAGGCCAAGTGATTTTTATTTAAGTTAAGGATATATAGTTTGCTAGGATTATAATTGTTAATCTTGAATTTTGAAATTATGTGCTTAGTAGTTAAAACTTGATAGTTCGAGTTGTTCATTTAGATTATGATTTTATGATTATCCTTTAGTTTCAAATCAAGTAATATGTTCCACATATCTCCATATAGGTTATATCCTCTCTCACTTGTGTCACGCCCCAGTCCCAAAATACGTAGGACTAGGAATATGTAACACGCCAGCCGTATGTATACGAACTCCAATATATGAAAACCATATACACACGTATGTTGTACATGAATATCCAACCTACGGTGGTAATATTGTCACAACAAGTCACACGCAAATCTATATCTCATCTACAGCACAAATAATAGATAAATGGAAATCAATAACTGAATATAAGATAAGCAGTCTCAAAGTATGATAGTCGGATGGAAACAAATCCACTGCAAATAGACTACAATAAACTACTAAAGAGAGAAGAGAATAAACTCTAATATAAGAATAATGTCTCTAAAAGAATAGCAACTAGAATCTCTAAACAGCTGCAATGAATCACATATAATCCGAAGGTAAGACCTCCTTAGACTGATAAATAGCGTCAGGTCCAGGTCCATACTCCTGCGGATACTCCTGATCATCTATATCTGAAAAGGTACCAGGTCCTCAGAGGGACGTAATAAGATACATATAAATATGCCAATAAAGTACTGAAATGTAAACATCCAATGGGTCGCCTAACCAACTATGTGAATGCAGTTTGAGAACAACTTTCCACCAAGTGGGCTATCTGGCTAAAAATGGGATTGGCATGGTTCTCTTGGAGATCCAGGGGCCTACAAAGCATGTCGTCTTTTGAACGGCAAAGGTTGCCTGATAATATATAATATATAGTGGTCATCATGACCGCGCATCTCCGGCGGAGCGTACGGGTTACAAGGGAAAAAGTACAAAGGAGCCCAAATGTCTTACTTGTTGTTTTTCCCACCCAATGCTCTAAGCATGTCATGTCCATGACACGATAAAACCTCTAAATAACTTCCAGGTCTACTAGCATGCAAAGTTTCTATCGGCAGTTATCCTATTCGTCGTACGACCTATATGTACCAGTGGCCAGCCGAGTACGCAAGTCCGTGTCCTACATATGACTCACACTCGTGTAAGAATAGTGTCATGGCCAATGAAACATAAAAGACCTCATGAAAATGGGGTAGTCTCATAAAGTAGGTCCAATGCATATACATAAATAAAAACATAGTACGACGACACCGTCGCTGCACCCAAGCTTCCTTGGACGCACAATTTATATAACAGTTAAAATATATGAACTAAATAAGCAGAATAAAACATGCATGCATCATATGGAATGTAAACATAGTACAATGGCAAGGTATACTTGCCTGGCAAAAAATCTGTAAAGTGTAAGCGTCCAAATATCAAGGACACGGGATCTGGAACTAAGGCCTCCGAACAAACGTCTTCGGATGCTGAAATAGACATCACCAACGTTTCCGGAATCAGCGAGATAGCTAGAAATCACTACCCTTTCGTCCAATTTGGACACAGGGGCAAAACGGTAATTTCGGGTAAAAGTGGGGTCCACGTGTGGCCCACTTTGCACCGAAAAGTGTGCCAAGGGTAACAGTCTCCAAATAGGACAAATTATAGGTCAAAAAAACTCTAAATGTCAATACGAACTCAACGGTATATCCAAATGTGGAATCCGATGAGCCGATCACAATTTTGCCCAAAAAGTTAACCGTGGGGCCCGCCAATTGGCGACTTGGTCAACTGTCTCAGAATTGCGTAAAAATTGGGTCACAGGACCAGCGCGTTACCACGAGTCCAGTGGCATAAGTTTTGTCACAATCTGACGAGCGTGCACAAAATGCGCACGACTTTTGCAAAAATTACGACATTGGGTTTGTCCGCGGATACGGGCTGATTTTGACGCGCACACACGTACGAATCAATTTTTGTGAACTCTCATGTATCCGGGTACACTGCGCATACCTTTTGGTATAATTGGTACATAGCGGGGTGGTCCTGTTTGGCGGGGCGCGCTCCGTTTCACAACTTTTGAAAATCTGGAAAAAGTGTATTTTCGGTGTTTTCCAACGAATTTAATTCTATATACAGCAGTTAACAACTTAATGTTAATTAACAGAAATTAAACTAGGTCAAGTGGTCTCCGCATACCAAAAAGAAAAATCATATTCGAATCTCTGTGGTGGAAGATACGAATCCGGGAACATAGGTGGTCATCGCAGTTTTCTGCGATACCCAAAAAGTGGTCTTTTTCCGTCAACTTGGACGTTATTTTTGCCTAGGGTTACGCGTTGTTCGAGATCAACTATCATACAGATATTGGAGAGGGTTAAGTGGTGAACGTACCGGTGAAGACGGGGTCGAGTTTGGTTCTGCGAGGTGACGGGAAACGACGATGGAACACAGGTAAGTTGCTATTGAATTCTGCAGTTTGCAGTGTTGCGCGGGGTCGCGGTCGTCGTGCGATCGGTTTGGGCGGCTGGAGGCGACTTGGCTGGGCGGTTCTGGTCGAGGGCGGCGCTCTCTCGGTTTAGATGGGAAGAGGAGGAGAAAGGATTAGGGTTAGGGTTTCATTGAATGATTGAATCGTATTTATATAAGAGAGGGAGCGGGGGGTTTACGTTCGCGGTCGGGGGTTCGTATCCGAGTTGCTGCTGCTGCTTTTCAAAGGGGTCGGGCGGATCTTACACGAGGGGGGTGGCTGCTGTTTTGCTATTACTAAAGGGGGTGCGGGTAAGTGGGCTAATGGGTTAGGGTAGATTAGGATCCAATAGTTTAATTTTTTTTTTCTTATTCCATTTCTTTTCTTTCCTTTTTCTTTTAAATATATATATATATATATATATATATATATATATATATATATATATATATATACACACATATATACACATAGAAAAATCTAGAATTATATTATTGCATACCATTAAGCTAGTAACTGCTCAAAGGGTCTCCTACATGAAATAAATTAGAAAAAATTCCTAATGGCCCCATAAATCCCCTAAGTTCACTAACACCTAAAATAAAAATTAAATAAAATCTATTTCTCCCAATTAGCCATTAATTACTACAATTAAATTAATAATTAATTAAAAAGGGTAAATACGGTCTTTAGATTTAGGGATTTTACAACTTGAGAGCCAGTAACTTCTCCATTCTTAGTATTAACACTTTTGTTCTATACGCACTATGATTAAGACTTAAGATGACCATTACCTATATAATGTAATAGGATATCCTAATAAGTACCAAAATCTTTTTCTCGTGTACCCCAACAAGTGTTTCTACTTTATTTACAAGGACAAGGTTATTTTGTAGAATCCCCTTAAGGAAGTTACAGTATTAGTTTATTCTTTTAAGTTGGATAGTATGCCTTACAACATAGTATCACAAAGTCCTTTTGACCGATTAATGAAGTATAATCGAATGACACAAACTATAGGCTTGTATAAGAAGATAGTATTTATCCAGACTGTAGAACTTAGAGGCCCATACCCCCATTGGGTTTACTAGAGACTTACACAAGGAGTTAGTATGGCAACTGTAGAGGCACAACACCTGATGAGTCTTATATTCTTGGTGAATTTGAATTATTTTGTACCTTTCGCTCATCATAATCCAGCGTACTTATATTTTCTAGACTACCTCGACTTATGCTGCTATTATAGCCTAGTTTTGTAAGCTTATTCTTTTATCGAGCTTGTTCATGACATATGTGTTATTGGGGTCTGATCAACCACACTTATACATTGTCTAATTAGAATCAGTGTATTACGGTCTGATCAACCTTATTGCGCTTGGTTCGTTCTTCGTATAACTACCTTATGTGGATTGAGATATAGTTGACTCAACTTGTTAGACGAATATACTTGCCCTCTAGATAGGTCAGAGCATATCATATCAGGTACATAACTGTTCTGATATGAGTATGTGAATAAGAATTTACCAAAATAGGATTTTAATCCACAACTGCCTTGACAACTCCCTTTTGAATTCTTTAATCGCTTTGAACCCCGTACTTGTATTCTATCACCTCCTCCTTGAATTCTTTATTATTGTTTTCCGTCTTCCCCTATTTTGGAAAGACGAACGCTCGTGCTTGGTATAAGTTTGATACACGGAGAGTCCTAGATATACCCCATAGGCCAATCACATTACCTTGTGACTATCTTTTGTAATTAAGGGCACACCACATGTGAGATATTTTGTGTGTTAAAATTTTTGAGGATATATTGAACAACAGGATTAAATAATTTGAGGAAGTCTTTCTTAAAGGCATAGTCTTATGTGATAGATCGATAAATTCTAAGTTGGGTAGAAGTTGCATTATCAACTTGAGGTAAAAAAAAATTTAGATTGTGATCAAGTAAGATTAGATTGAGATATTTAAGTCATTTTAATTTTGAGAATGTTTAAAAGAATGATTAAGATGATGAAGATTTAATGAATTTTGAAATCTTGATATTGCGGACCAAATATTTATACTTTGAGCACATGATTTAAATTTTGAATATTGAAGGTTGAATCATCGATTTAAATTTTGGGGATAAATATAGAATTTTAGACTTGAACAATTGGTGAATTAGATTTAAAATTTTACAATTTGATGATGTAAATTAAAAATTGAATGTTGATTGTTGGATCATCTATTTGGAATGTTGATAATGGAAATTGAATTTAAAATTTGAAGTGTATGAAGTTCTTAAGTTGAAAATAGGAATAAGATTTGATTAGAATTATTTATTATTTAAAATCTAGAGGAGATTATAGTTGGAGATCGTGATGTAAAATTTGATGTGAGTTATTTAAATCTTGAAGATGTTATATGGATTTAACTTAAATTTGGATGTTGATGATTTGAAAATCGAGAAGAGACTACGATAGGTTGAATTTTGATTTAAACAATGATTATTTCAAATTTGAAGTAATTGCGATGGATTTGAATAGATTCTGTTATTTAAATTTTTGGAAGAGATTGTAATTGATTTGCCTTATATACGAATGTGAAGGATTTATCAAATCATGCCTTATTTTTAATTTTGAGGACGAAATTCTTTTAAGTTGGGTAGATTGTAAACCCCCTGACCCAAAATAGGTATCTTTTGTGTATTTTATATTTCTTGTATTTGTTTTAGATTATTTTCAAATCAATTAAAATCCAATGATTATATTAGGATACTTCACCGTGGTTTGGACATTAATAATATAGGATAGGCCCAAAATCTGTATCGCCCTTCATAGAAGTAGCCTACACAAGAGACACTACTTGTACGATCTTTTCGTGGCACAAAAATTCGATCCCTTGGTGTTAGTATGACATTAGTGTAACGACCATAGATTAATTATTAAATATTTAGATATATTATATATATAATTTAATTGTGGTTATTTTTCTATCCCAACTTATAACAACTAGCATCACATAATTTCCCGTGCCAAGTTAGGCATTTTTTTTCTTTTTATTGATGTGCATATTATTTACTATTACCTATTTTGTTGGATAACCATTTAGTTAATTACTTAGTTAATTAGATAATATGATTATTTGATTTATATAACTAGATAAATACCTAATTATTAATTATAAAATATTTTATAAAATATTTTAAGTGTAGTATATTATTAAATCTTTACAAAGAAATTTTCTAGAATTTATTTTGTGTGCAATATTATTTTTGGATTTTTATAACCTCATCTATATATCTAAATATATATGTTAATGAATATAAGGTTAGTAATAATAATAATAATAATAATAATAATAATAATAATAATAATAATAATAATAATAATAATAATAATAATAATAATAGCAATAATAATAATAATAGTAATAGAAGTAATGATAATGATAATAATAATAGTAGAAATAATAATAATAATAATAATAATAATAATAATAATAATAATAATAATAATAATAATAATAGTAATAATAATAAAAAGAAAACAAAAGAAAAATAAAATAAAATAACTTAATTCCTAAACTAAATTACTAATCCTAATTTATAAACTAAACCTAACCCTAAACTTGTCCCTAAACACTAATATAAAACCTAATTCCTAACTAACCCCCCCCCGGACCAAACTTTCCCCCACCCCTTCAGCAGCAAACCCGATCGCGGCTCTCCCTCTCCCTATATATATATATATATATATATATATATATATATATATATATATATATATATATATATATATTACACAAAACCCTAACACTACCCTAGCCCCGCGCCCTGACGACCGACCGCCAACCACCCCCACGCCGACCGCCGCCCCCAACGCCGCCGCCATCCGCGTGTGCGCGCACGCGCGTATGTGCACAGTAGCGTCCCATCTTCACGGAATATTATCTCTCTCGTCTCTCATCCTTTTTTCGAGCAGTTTGTCCATATACATTCACAATCTAACCCTCTAGGATTTTCGTTCAAGCGGGACAAGTTTTCGTGCCCTGGATTGGTCGAAAATTCGACCGAAAAATGGCCAAAAAATTGACCAAAACAGTCCAAAAATTTTAACCCGAACCCCCATGTTCACACCCAATTTGCCATCAACCTGTTTAATATTTTTAAAAACTAATTAAAGGTTTTTCTTCTCAATATAACCAAAAAAAATTTGTTCTTTTAGTTTTCATTAATTTGTTATGTGTTAAATTATTCGGCCTCCAAAATGACCAAAAACTTGATAATGTAAAACTAAAATTTTGTGATACGGAGTGCGTCCCACTAAACGGAACCACCTCATCGCGTACCAATTACACCGAAAGACGCGTATGGTATATCCTGACGTGTGGGCTTTTGCGGAAGCTGATTCGGACGTGTTTGTGCGTCGAAATCAACCCGTATCCGTAAAAAGTCCATGTATCGCAATTTTTGCAAAACACCACCTCATTTTGTGTATGCTTGTCAGAATACGACGAAACTTGTGCCATTGGATTCGTGGTATAACGCTGGTCCTGTGATCCAAGTTTTACGCGATTTTGAGATAGTTGACCAAGCAGCCTATTTACGGGCCCCACGGTTTGCCTTTAAGGGCGAATTTGTGATCGGCTCACCGGAATTCAAAATTGGACATACCATTGAGTTCGTATCAACGTTAAAAATTTGTTTAACCTATAATTTATCCCATTTAGAGACTTTTATCTCTGGCACGCTTTTTGGTGCAAAGTGGCCCACATGTGGACCCACTTTGACTAAAAATTACCGTTTTGCCCTTGTATCCAAATTGGACGAAAGGGTAGGCTTATCTGACTATCTCGCTTATTTCGGGAACGTTGGTGATGTTTATTTCAGTATCCGGAGATGTTCATTCGGAGGCCATAGTTTCTGATCCCTAGTGCTTGACGTCTGGATGCTTACACTACGCAGCTTTCTTGCCAGGCAAGTAAACCTTACCTTATTGTACTGTTTAAATTAAGATATTATTTAGTTGCATATTTTATTATTTTAATATTATATAACTGCGCGACCAAGAATAACTTGGGTGCAACGACGGTGGCGTCGTATTTTATCTTTATTATATATTATGCATGTTGACCTAGTTTTATGAGACAACCACATTATCATGAAGTATTCTTATATTTCATTGACCATGACATATTTCTTACACGGGTTGTGAGTCTCATGTAGGACACGGACTTGCATATTCGGTTGGCCACCTGTACGTGTAGGTCGTGAGACGGATAGGGTATAACTGCTAATAGTGATGCATGTTAGAAGACTTAGCAGTTATTAGTAGTCCAGGAACATAGACTATTATAGTACGGTGGTCCAATCCTTGTCCTTGTTTGGTTGTAGGGTTGGTCTATTGTTCTAAGGACAGGCTATGAACCAAAGTTACGACGTCGATACCTGCACTCCGTCTTGGCGTAGTAGCTAAAACGTGTTGTGGATACAACATGCATAGAGCATGGGACGGGGAGGACGACTAGTAGGCGTATGGGACACCCACCTACTTTGTACAGATACCGCGTTCTTCGAAGCGATACGGACGTATATATTTATGCAGATACCGCGTTCTTTAAAGTGTTGGACGTTACTTGTGGTTTTGCAGATACCACACTCTAGAGAACGTTGGACGTTATTACTTATACAGATACCACGCTCCTCAGAGCTGGACATTATTATATTACAGAGTGCCCTTGTTATGGGGACATATATGGCATATACTAGCCAGTCACGGCGATTGGTGAATTACGTCAGTATATGTCTAGCCTACACTTCCCATACGAAGTAAGTTATCCTCAAATTGCATTTTACTTAGCTGGTTAGTTCACCCTCGAGTTTTTACAGTATTTACTTTATGGCATGCTTCTATGTATCTTGTTACGTCCCTCTGAGGACCTGGTCCCTTTCCAGGTGTAGACGATCATGACTATTCGCAAGAGCGCGGATCAGGACTTGCTACTCCATTATCTTTCGAGGAGGTCTTCTCTTCGAGCCTCATTGTTCATTAGATGTACTTATTTTGTTTCTCTTATACTCTAGTTTGGTAGTGGATTTGTCTCCACCCAACTACTTATTCTTATCAAGCATCTTATACTTGATTTATTTATATAGTTGATTGGTTATTCATTTATATTTGATTCTGTGGATGAGATTTAGTTATGCCCTGTGACTTGTGATAATTATATACCACTTGTGAATTATTGTTCATAATACAGCGTACGTATGTGTTATGGTTACCATATATTGGAGTCTCCATATACATACGGCTGGTATGCTTACGTATTCCTAGTCCTATGTATTTTGGGACTGGGGCGTGACACTTACTAAAATATAATAGACTTTCACAATGCTGCATTGATATGGATTCTTTACTTATGTGTTTCAACTTGTGCAACGTAGAGTTTTCTGGCTGCAAATACTTAGATTATATAAACTTGCTGCCACACAACTCATATTCCTAATGTTGGTCTATCTTATCTCACTAAGTGTGACAATGCTTTAGGGTAATGAGTAGAAATCATGTTTCACATAGTATACTTTAGAGTTATGATTAGAGCAATATGGAAGGTTTGGGACCTTTGGGTCGCCAAGGCAATCCCTAGACTAAAAGCGGCATAGAGATAAAAAGTTTAAGACTGAGCGAATAGCTTGAGGAGTATGGTTCAGTTTGAGTAGAGACTTGCATGGTCATGGATAACTTGTGAAGATTTGGTTCTCGAACGATCGTCGGAGCACCGGGATCATATCGGCCCAGGAGAACTATATCTAGCCTAGGTGATTCGGGATCTTGTAGCGGGGCCCTCTACCCGTATTATAGGGAATGTCGTCTAACCTAGCTAGCGTAGATGTGCTAGATGAAGTACTAGCACTAAAAAATTTAGGATAATTGCAGTCGAGCTCGCTACTCGCGACTACAGTAATTGCCGTCTAAACCAGGCTACAGTCCAATATAGCTTGTGGTGCCAGTGACCCTCGTATAGATTTAGTCGGCTCGTTAGCGGCAATACGCATGTAGGTTATTTGGTTGCACAAAGGAATGGTGCATGACATACTATAGTTTTCAATGCTAACACTTATCTTCTACCGAGACACGCTCTTGACACCTTGAGTATAAGTCTTTTGATTCAGTATATATATTTGGTTATCGTTTGACGTATCTTTTGGCAGGGAAGGACGGATTGTAAGTGTGGTAAGTTAAACCAAAGTTACCCATATATTGCATAACACTTTCATGCCTGCGACACAAGTAGATTTTCTTAACATATGTCATGAAACTGATCCTAAGGCAAGACTAGAAAAACAACATAAAATTGTGTGCACTCACAAAATGGACATGCTGGTTTTATAGAGTGGGAGATAGGCCTCCACACCAGTGCATTTCTATGTACTGCTACCCCACCAGATTATCTACAGGGTTCGGAGAGTAGCATGGGCGACGTCAAAGGCGCGGAGCTTAGTTGGTGACTCAAGGCATGCGGCGGCGATGAAGCTTTTTGCATATGGGACATAATGTATGGACATCATCTATTGTATCATTCTCAAATTATAAATCTTAGGGTATGATTCATTGTATTGAGAGAGAGAGAGAGAGAGAGAGACCTTGAGCGATTGTAAATCTCGGCCTAGAGCCGTTGTAATCTATATTTCAATATCAATAAAGAGAATTGTTTTATTCTATATTGCGTGTTGATTCAACTTTTTTTCTTGGGGACTTTCGTGCGACTCTGTGACTTAGTTCTTCAATAGGTCATTTTGGTGCTTTCCTTGTGCGAGCGAAACTTAGGCTCGCACGGCATCACGTCCAGCGAGGACGTTCGGTTATGCAGAACCTGGGCGTAACACTCAACGACCAAATTTTTCTGCTTTATTTCTATCAACGCAACATCGGGTTGAGACACTGCCTTCTAATCGGTGGAGAAGGTCGTTCCCAGCAGAGTCACCATTTTGTTTGCTGGGAACAATTTTTTTTCTAACTTTTGTTACAAACTTTAAGTTATTGAAAGTATAAAGAATCATATACAAGAATTTCTAAGTATAAAATAATTAGAATATTTTGGGAAAGTTGTAGCTATAGAGATCTGATATGCAGACGAACACTTTACTTCTTCGACTACCTGAGGTAAGAATGGGAAACTTTCTAAGTTTCAAACACTGGAGAAACTGACATCAAGAAGGCTCAAGCACAAGACACAAAGCTTTCGATCCAGGAATGACAATGATCCCAAAGTATTTATAGTCGTTAAATACTATAACAGTTTTGTTACAATTATGCGTAGAAAAATAGGCAATATATGCATTGTGTTTGCCCTTTCTACGCAGAATATTACATAAGTGTTACCCACTATGCGCTTTTCCAAGCTTTACTAGTCGCACAAAATTTGGTCTACTTGACACGTGGCAACCGTTATGAGGAATGTATATTAAATTCCAATCATAGGGTAACTATCTTCCCATGTCCATTGAGATCTCAGCAATAAATGAACGAGATTTTCTCGAACTCTTAACCGTTCGCTGGCTACTTAAGAATTTTTAAATTTAACTGAGAAATATACATATTTTCTCCTCTTAGAGAAAACTTACTCATGTGCATAATTTTTTCGCCGAGCTTATCGGTGAGATACCACGTGGCCTCTCTTCTTGAGAAAAGAAGTGGAAAGTCATAATTACTCTGACAAGACAGATATGACTGCTTCGACTTCTGCGAATAACTTTTATACATCTGCAAGAATTGTCAGATGTCAGGCATGCTTTCCAATGGAAGTTGTCATTTGATAAGAGGCTTACATGCTCATATTTACTCCAAATGAGGAAAGAAAATAAATTATGCGCATTCCTTTCTAATCAGGAGATTAAAAAGTATGAATTAGTTTGGATATAGACTCTACGACCAAGTGGAAAGAAATATCTATAGAAGTCGAGATGTGACATTCATAATGGATCTGACCCTAGCCAACACTCGGGATTCCAGGATGCCTTTTGAGGCTGAGGATTTTTCTGACTTAGAGTTATTCAGATTCTAGTTATTTTTCAGAGAACACAATGGATATACCATATATAGGGGAGCAAGTACATGGAGTTTCTCCCAACATTGGTCGTCATCCTGGTGATAATAATCAAGGTGAGCTTCAGGAGGATGAGCATACAGGCGAGGTAGTTCCTAAATGGGATAAGGTTGTAGGTGAACAACCAGCACCAGAGACTCCATTAAAGAGAGGTACTATAGAGCGTTGACCATCTGTGAGGTACTCAGCTGATGAGTACTTGGTACCGACTAACGGGACAAAGCTCAAAAGCTTCACAAAGGCAATAGAAGACAACAATAGGCAAGAGTGGATGCATGCCATGGAGGAAGAGATGATTTCTTTGTAGGCTAATCACACTTTTGAGATGATGTGATTGCCTAAGGGCAAGATGCCCTTGAAGAATCAGTGGTTGTTTATGTGAAGCAAATTAACGATGCTACTCGCCCTCGATAGAAGGAGAGCCAAGTAGTCAAGGGCTACAATCGCAGACATGGCATGGATTTTGATGAGATATATATTTTGCTAGTCTTCAAGTTTTCATCTATCCGCGTGGTGCTATGCTTAGTAGCTAGTTTTGAATTTGAGGTCAAGAAGATGGATGTCAAGACAATGTTCTCTCATGGTGATTTGGAGGAAGAGTTGTACATAGAGTAGAGGGTTTTTCGTGAGAAGGGCAAGTGACACTTGGTTTGTCGATTAAAGAAGAGTCTCTCCGGTCTGAAGCATGCTCTACAGTAGTAATACATAAAGTTTAAGTCTTTTATAAGGGAGCATGGTTATACTCATAAAACATCAGATCACTGTATTTGCGTAGTATTTTGCCAGGGACAATTTTGTCATATTGTTACTTTATGTAGATCATATGCTATTGGTGGGATAAAATGTCACCAAGATAGCGAAGGTAAAGCGTCAACAAGGTGCCGACTTATTTATAAAAGATTTAGGTTGTAAACCCCCTCGACCAAATTTAGGATTAAATTATTTTAAATTGAGAGACTAGGATTAATTTGGATACAATTAGAATTAAGGTGCAACAATTATTCTTCTTAATACACCTCATCGTTGCTTCAACGTTTGGAGCGCTGCACTAGTAGCTACCTTCAAACAAATTTCATACTCAACTCTTAGACATGCCAGACTACCCATCTGACCCTTGTGTAACTTTTAGATACTCAATATTGTGCTTCATTTGAGCTGAGCAATATTCGTCAACCGTCTACGTATAATTCCAATAAACCCAAATTCCTATAATTGGCCCTTCCTATTTTAAATTTGAGGCACAACCTCAACCCAATTCCATAAAACCCAAATTAGGGTATTAACCTATTCTGAGCCTGCTACACACATGACTCTTGCGTCCCACCCAATTTTAATTCTATATGTCTTAAATTTATTAAAGAACGATGCGCGCTTTATTTTTTTAATTAAATTAAATTAGAGGCAAAGTTCACCAAAACAGGACCTGACCAAGCCCATGTACACCCTTTCATGTGGACCAGCCCCCACCCCAAAGATACCAGACAGGCCCAAGTCCCGAGGTCAGCCCATAATCCCCTCCTATATATAATACACAATTTTCCTATATCGAAACCCTAGATCATAAACACCACCACCACCAAATAACCCTAGCCGACCTCCCTTCCTCTAACCCGAGCTCCCTACCTTCCCCCGACTTCCCAACGCCATCACCACCTCAGGCCGCCACCCCCTCGACGCCGGACTACCACCCCAGCCGCCTGCACAGACCGCTAGCACCTTCATCCACCATCGTCACCATCTCCTTCACCATCACCAATACCCTTCATCAAACCCGACCCCCTTTCTGACTTCCCCCAACCAACACTGCTGCCTGAGTACCACCGCCTCCGCCTCCCCATGACCTGGCCGCCATCCCAACACCATCCCAGCCCAGCAACCACCAGCACCGCCGCTGCTGCCGCTGCTGCAACTACTGCAGTGCTGCCACTGCCGCTGCTGCCTTGCTGGCCGCCCGACGCCGGAGCTCCTCCACTAGCCGCAGTATGTGCAGTCGAAGAGCACAGGCCCTCTCCTATTCAACCACACCTATGTAACCATTGTATTGCCCCTCTTTCCTTCTTTGTATCGTTGTGTATTAATATTATTGCATCGTCGTGTCTGGTGTCGTGTGTCGACACGAACAAAGTAATATAAAATATATTTGTGTATGTAGGTATGTAAATATATTAGAATAATAATTAATAAGTTAGTAATTAATAAACTAGCAAATGACCCTAATAATATGACTTGTTATAAGGACTTGTAATTCACCAAAATCTAGACATTGATCAAACACACAGTAACATGAGGAAGAAGGACATATGATTGTACAAAACACAAGCAGTTCGTAAAACCCATAACTTCGGTAAATTATTGTCGTGAGATACACGGTGACAGAGGACAGGGCACATGTTCATCTTAGCTACGTGCACACGCGACTCTGTAGTCGATCAGCCATGAACTTGCGTCAATACCTAAGAGCAACGTCGTAGTTTTGTATGTATTGCTTTAGTGTCTGATGCTAGATTGCTATATTATATTGTATGTTTAGGGTCACTGGACCAGCCAGGAGATACTGCAGGAGCAGGCTATTGGCATTCACAGCTTGAGGACTCAGGCAAGATACCTTGCCATATTTACTGTTTAAATTAAATGATGCATATGTTGTATGATATCTTGTTGCTTTATTTCATATGACTGTGCGCGTCCGAGATTGACTCGGGTGCAGTCGACGGATGCGTCGATGAGTAGTGTACTTGACCTAGTCAGTAGCAGACTCACCCCATTGGTAGGATACTCTGATATCTTCCAAGACCTGACACTCTTACACGTTTCATGGTGACAAATTTATGTTGGGATGCGGGTTCGCGTACTCGACTAGCTATCGGTGAGTGTGACATGCATCACGGTTAGTACGTAATTCAGGATTTTGTATTAGTAGAGACTCGGCATATAGATACGTGGCATGCACGTCGAGTATTCGACTTGTATATCTACATTGGGCGGGGAGGACAACTAGTAGGCGTATGGGATACACACATTGGAATTCGTAGCATCCGGAGGAGCCACGGATCCAATGACTCCCTTTATGCAGATTCTACGTTCTTCGGAGCGATATAGACGTTATATTCTATGCAGATTCCACGTTCTTCGAAGCGATATGGAAGTTATATATACTATGCAGCTTCTACGTTCTTCGGAGCGGTATGGACGTTATGCCTACGCCTACCCATACGTACCAATGTTGTCCTCACATTGCATTCACTTAGATGGTTAGCACACCCTTTATTGTGTTTATTTTATTCAGTATTTATATATATGGCATGCTTCTATGTATCTTGTTACGTCCCTCTGAGGACCTGGTACCTTTCCAGATTTGGACGAGGCATATTACCCCATAGTGTATGGCCCAGGACAGGAGACTAGGTACACTACAGCGGAGGAGCTAGAGGTGCTACCGTCAGAGTTTTCGTGATCAGTTGGTAGGCCTTCTGCCTAGGATCGGGAGCATCTTTATCTAGTCAGTAGATGCCCTAGTCATTACTCTTTTTATCTGTCATTCAGTACTTTATTTTTGTCCTAGTAGTGGGTTTGTTCCCACCAGACATTCTTGGTTGCACTACGATATTTGAGACTGGCGTTTATGTTCCAGTATTACTTTAGTACTTCTTGCTGTTTATATTGTGGATGAGATTAGATTACCTGTTGTTGATTGATATTTGACATGTTAGTATTTTAGGACAGCGGAGCACTCTTTGTCAGGATCCATTAAATTGGGATATCCTCGGAGATGTGACAGCTGGCTATTGCCACGTGGCCTGGTCCCGTGTATTTTTAAGACTGGGGCATGACATGGTTTTAATGGTGGCCCATGCAGGTCTTTTTTTTCGCTTGTGGTATGGTAACATGCTCAGCGAGCCTGCAATAGGATAGAAATTACTAGGTCTCATCCACTTTGATTATGTCTTTGAACTTCCTTCGTATTACTTCTAAATATCTGCATCCTGTTTGCTTGATTTCGTACTCTTTTAAGGAAGTCCTATCTCTTGCAGCAAGATGAACTTGCGCAGTGGACGAGGAGCACCCGGTGCCGTAGTGCCAAACGATACCACCCAGATAGAGGAGATACCCCAGGGACTATCTGGAGAGCAACCACCACTACAGGCCCCGCTGATACATTAGCGCGAGACTTCTCAGGGCGATCCTACACAGCAGCACGAGGGACAAACTTCCAGACGATCCCCACGCAGCATTTTGAGGGCCAGACTTCAGGGGCTACACCGATGCCGCAAACCGAGAGGCCGACATCTGATGAGACACCTACTGTACAGCCAGAGGTTCCATTACCACCACCCCCACCTTATCCACCTCAGATGCCATAATTAGATGGACAGCCACAGATGCTTCAGTTCTTCCAGACTATGATGCAAGCATAGTGGCATCAGACCGAGACGTTGAGACAGAGTTTGAAGGCAGTACTAGAGAGGACACATGTCACAGCACCAGTACCAGTACCAGCACCTCCACCAGCCCAGACATCTGGCATTGTACGATGGTTCCGACAGATGGGACCAGGTACTTTTTCAGGGAACGAGACTGTAGAGGAGATCTCCGATTGGGTCGCCAACACGGAGATGCTACTAGAGGCTTCACAACTGCATCCAAACCTTTGGATGACCGCAGTGAGGGCCCAACTGAAAGGCAACGTCCATCACTGGTGGGATTCTATTGAGCGCAGTGTAGGCAAGAACCAGACATGGGAACGGTTCTTAGAGTACTTCAATACGAAGTATTTTCCAACTACAGTCAGAAATGCCCTGTACTCCCAGTTCCTACATCTAGAACAAGAGAATATGATTGTTGACGCATATGACATAAAGTTTAGTCGTCTTAGCAGATTTAGTGTCGTCCTGATACCCAATGATCTAGAGAAGGCCCAGAGGTTCCATCACGGCCTCACTTTCGAGCTACAGAGGTATACCACCACACAGGCGAGGATTTCTTATAAGGAGGTACTTGCAGAGGCGAGGATCCAGGAGGCTATCCGCAGAGGAGCAAGATGTTCCAGCACGATCATACCAGCCAGAGCACAACCCGGAGCAGGAGGGCCGATATGTCGCCCCGGAGCACAAACACAGTAGAGGACAGCACCGTACCAGAAAAAGGAGCTTCCTAATTGCCACTATTGTGGTAAGGTAGGACATTTCCAGAATGACTGTCGAAAGAGACTGGGAACATGCATAATTTATGGAGCGAGCCAGCACCACGCTCGAGACTGCCTATAGCGCAGAGACATAGCACCCCAGACCGGACAGAGGCCAGCAGCACCAGTTCCGAGGATACTACTCCCACCAGGAGGACAGCGTCTACCAGCACTTGGAGGATTTCAGAGGGGACCACCCTTGGCCCCACAGCAGGCACAGTTTGATCAAGCCCGACAGCAGACCGGAGGACAGAGGCACGGATAGGCCTTTGCACTAGCATCTACTGAGGAGGAAACAGAAGGGAAAGCTATCACAGGTACCATTTTAGTTGCGTTATTACCTGCAACTGCATTGTTTGATTCTGGAGCTACACTGTCGTTCATATCTAGTAGATTTGTAGCAATGCATAGAGTAGCTACTTCTCCCTTACCTAAGAGTTAGAAGATTCTTACCGGAGGAGGTATCGTTCTGGTTACCAGCACTATTAGAACGTGTTCGGTAGTCGTATATGGTAGAAAGATGAGAGCGCGATTCTTGGTATTACCCATGCCATACTTTGATATTGTGCTAGGCATGGACTGGTTAAGCCAGTATAATGCCGTACTGGACTGCCGGAAGGGTAGCGTCACTTTTAGACCGCCAGATCAACCAAAGTTCGAGTACATGCGAGGGACCATCGAGCAAGGAGTAGGACAGATAGCTGGAGCTTACATGGCTATGGAGATGGTACCCCCACCAATAGTTGCAGAATTTGAGGACGTTTTTCTTGAAGAATTGCCAGGCCTACCGCCAGATAGAGACGTAGAGTTCACTATTGAGCTAGTGCCCGGAGCAGCACCGGTATCTTCTAATGTATACCGATTGGCAAAGAAGGAACTAGATGAGCTGAAGTTACAATTAGAGGAGTTGCAGAACAAGGGATTTATCCATCCTAGTGCATCACCCTGGGGAGCACTAGTGTTGTTTGTACCTAAGAAGGATGGAACAATACGTATGTGCATTGATTACAGAGCCCTTAATGCTTTGACCATCAAGAACAAGTACCCCCTGCCACGGATTGATGATTTATTCGACCAGTTGACAGGAGCAGTGATGTTCACAAAGATCGACTTGAGATCGGGTTATCATCAAGTAAAGGTGCGAAGAGAAGACATTCAAAATACATCATTTAGGACTCGTTATGGTCACTACGAGTTCATAGTGATGCCTTTTGGACTGACGAATGCACCTGCTGTATTTATGAATTTGATGAACAGAGTATTCCACCAATACTTAGACCGGTTCATGGTAGTCTTCATCGACGATATCTTGGTGTATTCAAAGAGCCACGAGGAGCACGAAGAGCACTTGAGACTAGTGTTAGAGACACTGAGGAGAGAGAGGCTTTATGCCAAGCTGAGCAAGTGTGAGTTCCTTCTAGATCGTGTCGCTTTTCTTGGACACGTTATCTCAGGAGATGATATTTCAGTAGATCCGGCGAAGATTTCATCAGTAGAGACATGGCCAACCCCTACTAATGTCTCGGAGGTGAGGAGTTTTCTAGGACTTGCCGGATATTACCGAAGGTTCGTAGAGAACTTCACAAAGATTGCAGAGCCGATGACCCGCTTGACCCGTAAGGAGCAGGAGTTCACCTGGACAGAGGAGTGTCAGACAATATTTGAGGAGCTGAAGAAGCGTCTGACTACAATACCTATCTTGACCATACCTTCTAGACCCGGAGAATTCGTGATCTATAGCGATGCATCCGGAAAAGGATTAGGATGTGTCTTGATGCAGCATAGAAATGTTGTGGCCTATGTCTCTAGGCAGTTAAGGACCCATGAGAAGAACTATCCTACTCACGACTCGGAGATTGCCGCAGTGATCTTTGCTTTGAAGCTTTGGAGGCACTACCTATATGGAGAAAGAATGGAGATATTCACCGATCATAAGAGTTTGAAGTACGTCTACACCCAGAAGGACCTTAACCAGAGACAGAGACGTTGGCTCGAGGTGATGACAGACTTTAAGATTGAGCTGCAGTACCACCTGGGAAAGGCCAACGTAGTAGCTGACGCGTTGAGCAGAAGACCCATGGCATTTTTCTTGACTACCCAGCAACATCTGTTGAGAGATCTAGAGCAGATGGGTATAGAAGTCGTTATGCCAGGAGTAGACGGACAGTTGTCGAGTTTTCAGTTGCAACCGATATTAGTGGAGAGGATCATGGTTGCTTTGCCGATAGACGCCAGATTTCAGAGGCTTCGACAGAGGACAGAGGCTGGAATATAGACAGGATTGCGTATATATAAAGACGGAACTTTGAGATGTGGAGATCGTCTCTATGTTCCAAATGGAGAACTTCGTCAGGAGTTGATGACAGAGGCACACAGTTCAACCTACTCTATTCATCCAGGAGGCACGAAGATGTACAGAGACTTAAGGCAGTACTACTGGTGGCATGGAATGAAGAGGGAGATAGCCCGCTTTGTGGCAAAGTGCCTGGTGTGTCAGCAAGTCAAGGCTGAGCATCAGAGGTCTGCAGGTTTACTTCAACCGCTCCCGATACCTAAGTGGAAATGGGAGCATATCACTATGGACTTTGTTACGGGCTTTTCGAGGAGTCCTAGTGGTCGTAATACAGTATGGGTAATCGTAGATAGACTCATCAAGTCCACACACTTTTTACCCTTCAGAGTTGGGCAATCTATAGAGGTCTTAGCAGATATGTACATGAGGGAGATTGTGCGACTACATGGAGTACCAGTTAGCATAGTGTCTGACAGGGATATGAGGTTTACATCTTACTTTTGGCGGAGTATGCAAGAGAGTCTCTGTACCCGCCTGAAGTTTAGCATATCATATCACCCGCAGACAGATGGCCAGTCTGAGCGCACCATTCAGACATTGGAAGACATGTTAAGGGCGTGCATGCTCGATTTCGGAGGATCATGGGAGGACCATTTATATTTGGTTGAATTTTTCTACAACAACAGCTATCAAGCGAGCATCCAAATGGCTCCCTATGAAGCGTTGTATGGAAGGAAGTGTCGTTCCCCAGTATGTTGGAGCGATATAGGCGAGAGGCAGATTCTTGGGCCAGAGTTGGTAGTTCGTACAGTAGAGAAGGTGAAGAAGATCCAAGGGCACCTACGAGCAGCACAGGACAGACAGAAGCATTGGACGAATGCGCATCGACGACCCCTAGAGTTCCAGGTTGGAGATCATGTGTTTCTAAATATCTTACCTACACGAGGGACTATCAGATTTGGAGGCAGAGGAAAGCTGAGTCCGAGGTACATCGGACCATTCGATGTGTTGAAACGCATCGGAGAGGTTGCTTACAGGTTAGTTTTACCGCAGACTTTGGAAGGAGTCCATGATGTCTTCCATGTATCTCAGCTGAGGAGGTACATGCTAGATCCGAGTCATGTGCTTGACCATTCCGAGATCACAGTCGGCCCGAGCTTATCATACCAAGAGGAGCCTGTAGAGATTCTGGACAGAAGTGAGAAGGTATTGCGAGGTCAGACTATTCCCCTAGTCCGTGTCGCATGGAGGCATCATGCGCCAGGCGAGTCAACCTGGGAACGTGAGGAGGATATTCGACAACGTTATCCCCATCTTTTCGAAGGACTAGGTATGTAGTAGCATTTTATTTTATTCAGTGGTTCTTACCATACGTATGTTTTAATTTCGAGGACAAAATGCTCTAAGGAGGGTAGATTGTAAATCCCCTCGACCAAATTTAGGATTAAATTATTTTAAATTGAGAGACTAGGATTTATTTGGATACAATTAGAATTAAGGTGCAACAATTATGCGTCTTAATACACCTCACCGTTGCTTCGACGTTTGGAGCGCTGCACTAGTAGCTACCTTCAAACAAATTTCATACTCAACTCTTAGACATGCCAGACTACCCATCTGACCCTTGTGTAACTTTTAGATACTCAATATTGTGCTTCATTTGAGCTGCGCAATATTTGTCAACCGTCTACGTATAATTCCAATAAACCCAAATTCCCATAATTGGCCCTTCCTATTTTGAATTTGAGGCACAACCTCAACCCAATTCCATAAAACCCAAATTAGGGTATTAACCTATTCTGAGCCTGCTACACACATGACTCTAGCGTCCCACCCAATTTTAATTCCATGTGTCTTAAATTTATTAAAGAACGTCGTGCGCTTTGTTTTTTTAATTAAATTAAATTAGAGGCAAATTTCACCAAAATAGGACCTGACCAAGCCCATGTACACCCTTTCATGTGGACCAGCCCCCACCCCAAAGAGACCAGACAGGCCCAAGTCCTGAGGTCAGCCCATAATCCCCTCATATATTTAATACACATTTTTCCTATATCGAAACCCTAGATCAAAAACACTACCACCACCAAATAACCCTAGCCGACCTCTCTTCCTCTAACCCGAGCTCCCTCCCTTCCCCCGACTTCCCAACGCCATCACCACCTCAGGCCGCCATCTCCTCGACGTCGGACCACCACCCCAGCTGCCTGCACAGACCGCTAGCACCTCCATCCACCATCGTCACCATCTCCTTC
This sequence comes from Iris macrosiphon, assembly GCA_036927795.1. NCBI lineage: Eukaryota > Viridiplantae > Streptophyta > Magnoliopsida > Asparagales > Iridaceae > Iris > Iris macrosiphon. Next base: position 36,803,184 of record JAYESA010000002.1, on the reverse strand, counting down.
ACCATCACCAACACCCTTTGTAAATCCCCAGATTTTCAGAATTTAAAAATCAATTTTTTCTGAATTTTTCTAGAATTTTTAACTAATTAAAATCGAGGTATACTGGTTTTAAATAATTTTAAATGTTTTTATTAAATATTAAAATATTATAAGAATAATATTTTTGGGTGTAAAATAAAATATTAGACATAGGGTAATTTTCCTGAAATTTATTGGACCCCAGAACCATTTTTAAAGACCTAAAAACTAAGTTATTTATTAAACCAAAATAAACCAACCTGAACCGGATTAAACCAACCGGTTTAATTCTGAACCAAACCGGACCGGCCTGAACCCAATCATAAACTTAACGGGTCGGATCGGATCCTGACCCGACCCGAACCCGACCCGACCCGACCCGCTTTCCCAAACCCCACGAACCCCTCAGCCAGCAACTGCCCCGCTCCCTCGGCCGGCACGACCGGCCGCCCCGCCCGCATAGCCCGCCCATGACCCGCCCCCGCCCCGCCTCGCTCGGCCCCCTCTCCCTCTCCCCTGCCCTATAAAACCCCTCGCCAGCGTCTCTGTCTCCACCGTCGTCTCCCCTCGCTGCCACCACCGCCAGCTCTACCCCGAGCAGCCGCCACCGTCTCCTCCGCCATCACCCTCAGCCACCGCGAGCAGCCGAGACTCGACGACCCAAGCCCGGCCACCCCCTGCTGTCACCGCCTCCAGCCCCGCCGAGCTCCTCCGACGATTCCCCGCCTCTCCCAGCCAGCTCCGCCCCGCCTCCGGCAACGCCTCGCGAGGACGTATTTTCCAGCCTTTTCGTAGCCCTCTTCAGGTAGCTGTTTCTCTCTCCTCGCTATCCTATTTTTTGTTTCGTCTGCTGTGACGCGTAGCCTGCGAGACCCTCTCGATACCCGTGCAACTCGCTCGGGGTATCACGTCCTGTGGCGATCGCAAACTGCGATCCAAAATCAGGAAAATTAACACCTTATTTTTCCCCGAAACTGAGTGTGCCCCGCTAAACGAGATGACTTGGTCATGTGCGGACTTCACCGAAAGGTGCGTGCCGTTAATACGGACTTGTGGGATTTTGCGGAAGTTGATTTGGATGTGCGTGCACACCGGAATCAACGCGTATCCGTCGACAACGTCCCGTATCGGCCCCTTTTTGGAACTCGTTGTAACTTCGTGTACGAACGTTGTATCGAAACGAAACTTGCGCCATCGGACTCGTAGCAATACGCTGGTCCTGTGACCCAAGTTTGGTTCGATTCTGAGAACGTTGACAAAATCGCATATCGTAGGCCCCACTGCTCCACTTGACGGGCGATTTTGTGATCGGCTCATCGGAATCCAATTCTGGAAATTCTGTTGTGTTCGTATCATCGTTCTGGACTTGTTGACACTAAGTTTGACGAATTTGGAGAACATTGTCTCTGGCACATTTTTTGGTGCGAAGCGGGCCACATGTGGACCCCACTTTGACCAGAAATGGTCAATTTTGCCCCTGTGTCCAAATTGGACTCAAGGAGAGGAAATTCTAGCTATTTAATATCTTCTGAGCATGATGGTAATGTTTGTTTCAGCATCCGGAGACGTTCCTGAATATTTCACGAATACCAGAGCAGCAGTTGGAAACCAAACACCAGGCAAGTGTACCTTGCCAAAATTGTAGTAGTTATCTGATATTGTTGCTTGAGTATTCATATATATATATATATATATGATTGTGATGTACATAGTCAACCCAGGACTGTGAGACGTTGCTTAATGTCCGAATAATATTCGGGTGTCGACGCCGTACGCGGAGTCGTGTAACGTCACTAGAGATTGATATCGCGACCCTATACATTTTCGTGCTTGTACGTCATACCTCAGGATACTTAACACTATTCATGTGACAGAATCTTCTGAGTTATTCATGGTGATTCTGTATAGGCTACAGGACTTGTGACATAGATATTACATATGCTTAGCTATCATTATGACTTGCTGCATTAGATATGATCTTGCGTGACATGGACATGAGATGTCGTGGACATGAGACGTGTGATTACATTGGATGGGAAGAGACACACAGGCTACAGGTTGATTATATTATGACGGCGTCGTAGTCTCACTCCGAGCTAGACAACTACATAATACCACTGCTACCGGCTCCCCGACACAGAGCTTGTAGTAGTCTCAGCCTGAGTTCTAGTGATGCTCTCATCTTGCATATCACTTAGCTGGTTATATAGTTTTCCCTATTGTTTCATTTACTATTGTACTGCATTATTTATGGCTTGAGTTATTATTGTACCTTGCTATGTCCCCTGAGGACCTGGATCCGGATTATGTCCCCAGGAATAGCAGAGGAGATCTATCCCGAGGCATACGACACAGGAGCATTAGCAGAAGCAGGAACAGGAGCAGGTGCATACACTGGAGCAGTACCAGATCCAGAAGATGAGTGATCGCCGAGGACTTCTTCTGAGTATATGCTTTATCCATACTCAATATTTGTTGTTGTTATCTTTATTCTTGTATCTTGACTATTGTATCAGACTCATTATCGGGTTGTTCCCCGAGTTATGTTTTATTGAGATTTGATATTGCTTTATACTCTGATATTGTTGTATTCATTTCTGTGGATGAGATTAGTGTATTAGACCCTTATTGTTGTATTACATCTTAAGTACACCCTGATGGGTCCATTAAATTAGGTTTGCCCATTGGTGTGTGATGCTGGCCATTGCCACGTGTCTAGTCCCTCGGTATTTTGGGAGTGGGGCGTGACACCCTTCATCAAACCCGACCCCCTTTCCGAATTTCCCCAACCAACACCGCCGCATGAGTACCACCGCCTCCGCCTCCCCACGACCTGGCTGTCATCCCAACACCATCCCAGCCCAGCAACCACCAGCACCGCCGCTGCCAAGGCCGCTGTTGCCGCTGCTGCAACTACTGCAGTGCTGCCACTGCCGCTGCTGCCTTGCTGGCCGCCCGACGCCGGAGCTCCGCCACTTGCCGGAGTACGTGCAGTCGACGAGCACAGGCCCTCTCCCGTTCAACCACACCTAAGTAACCATTGTATTGCCCCTCTTTCCTTCTTTATATCGTTGTGTATTAATATCATTGTATCGTCGTGTCTGGTGTCGTGTGTCGACACAAGCAAAGTAATATAAAATATATTTGTGTATGTAGGTATGTAAATAGATTAGAATAATAATTAATAAGTTAGTAATTAATAAACTAGCAAATGACCCTAATAATATGACTTGTTATAAGGACTTGTAATTCACCAAAATCTAGGCATTGATCAAACACACAATAACATGAGGAAGAAGGACATGTGATTGTACGAAACACAAGAAGTTCATAAAACCCATAACTTCGGTAAATTATTGTCGTGAGATACACGGTGACTGAGGACAGGGCACGTGTGCATCTTAGCTACGTGCACACGCGACTCTGTAGTAGATCAGCCGTGAACTTGCATCAATACCTAAGAGCAACGTCGTAGTTTTTTATGTATTGCTTTAGTGTCTGATGCTAGATTGCTATATTATATTGTATGTTTAGGGTCATTGGACCAGCCAGGAGACACTGCAGGAGCAGGCTATTGGCATTCACAGCTTGAGGACTCAGGCAAGATACCTTGCCATATTTACTGTTTAAATTAAATGATGCATATGTTGTATGCTATCTTGTTGCTTTATTTCATATGACTGTACGCGTCCGAGATTGACTCGGGTGCAGTCGACGGATGCGTCGATGAGTAGTGTACTTGGCCTAGTCAGTAGCAGACTCACCCCATTGGGAGGATACTCTGATATCTTCCAAGACTTGACACTCTTACACGTTTCACGGTGACAAATTTATGTTGGGATACGGGTTCGCGTACTCGACTAGCTATCGATGTGTGTGACATGCATCACGGTTAGTACGTAATTCAAGATTTTGTATTAGTAGAGACTCGGCATATAGATACGTGGTATGCACGTCGAGTATTCGACTTGTATATCTACATTGGGCGGAAAGGACAACTAGTAGGCGTGTGGGATACATACATTGGAATCCGTAGCATCTGGAGGAGCCATGGATCCAATGACTCCCTTTATGCAGATTCCACGTTCTTCTGAGCGATATGGACGTTATATTCTATGTAGATTCTATGTTCTTCGGAGCGATATAGACGTTATATATACTATGCATCTTTCACGTTCTTCGGAGCGGTATGGACGTTATGCCTACTTCTACCCATACGTACCAATGTTGTCCTCACATTGCATTCACTTAGATGGTTAGCACACCCTTTATTGTGTTTATTTTATTCAGTATTTATATATATGGCATGCTTCTATGTATCTTGTTATGTCCCTCTAAGGACCTGGTACCTTTCTAGATTTGGACGAGGCATATTACCCCACAGTGTATGGCCCAGGACAGGAGACTAGGTACGCTACAGCGGAGGAGCTAGAGGTGCTACCGTCAGAGTTTCCGTGATCAGTTGGTATGCCTTCTGCCTAGGATCGGGAGCATCTTTATCTAGTCAGCAGATACCCTAGTCATTACTCTTTTTATCTGTCATTCAGTACTTTATTTTCGTCCTAGTAGTGGGTTTGTTCCCACCAGACATTCTTGGTTGTACTACGATATTTGAGACTGGCGTTTATGTTCCAGTATTTACTTTAGTACTTCTTGCTGTTTATATTGTGGATGAGATTAGATTACCTGTTGTTGATTAATATTGGACATGTTAGTATTTTATGACAGCGTAGCACTCTTCGTTATGATCCATTAAATTGGGATATCCTCGGAGACGTGACAGCTGACTATTGCCACGTGGCCTGGTCCCGTGTATTTTTGGGACTGGGACGTGACATAGGTATAGCAAAAACTATTCTTGGGATGGAGATCAACCGAGAGAGAGGGTCCAAGTTGCTTTGGTTGTCCCAGGAGAAGTACATTCACATGGTACTTTAGCGTTTTGGGATGGACAAGTCAAAGGAAGTAAGCACCCCACTTGCAACTCATTTCAGGCTTACTTCTTAGCAGTATTCATTGACATAGGAGAAAAAAGAAGATATGGAGAGAGTTCATTATGCTTCAGTTCCGGGGAGTCTCATGTAGGCCTTGGTATGTAAGATGTCAGATATTGCTCATGTAGTTGGATCAGTTAGCGTGTATCTTTTTAATCCAAAAAGGATACATTATAGTGTGGTCAAATGGATTTTACGTTATCTTAGGGTGCTTCCATTTGTAGACTTTCATTTAGGAGTGACGAGCTAAAGCCGGTCGGATATACTGATGTTGATAGGGCTGGGGATATCGACATCAGGAGAGCGACTTCGGGCTACGTGATGATGTTTGTAGGAGGGGCAGTTTTTGGCAATCGTGGTTGATGAAGTGTCATAGATATGGATACTAGGAGATCAACTTCGGGTTACGTGATGATGTTTGCAGAAGGGATAGTATCGTTGCAGTCACGGTTAAAGAAGTGTGTCATCTTGTCTACGATGGAGCAAAATTTATTGCAGCGAAAGAGGCTTGTAAGGAGTTACTATAGATGAAAACATTTTTGCAGGAGATAGGGCTAGATCAAGAGCATTACACTTTGATTTGTGATAACCAAAAGCACAATTCACCTTGGAAATAACCCTACTTTTCACAACCGGTCTAAATAAATTGTAACTCGGTATCATTGGATATTAGATATGCTAGAAGCAAAAGATGCGGAGCTTGAGAACATTCATGCTAATGATAATGGAGTATATATGATCACAAAGATTTTACCAAGGAAAAATTTTGAGTTATACATGAGAGTCGTCGGAATGGCGAGCTCCTCCACCTAATTGGGAATGGAGAGATTGTTGGTGAAGGATGGATTCCTTTTCTATATGGAGAACACCCTAGAGTTCGATGAGCACCATCCGTGTGTCGGAGAGTCTTGAAAAGTTAAAAGGCAACAAAGTGGAGCTCAAATTTGAGCTAATATAGAGTGTATCTTAGCATTATCAGTGTTGGCAGTACTGCAAGTATACTGGAATTTGACAAGAAAATCCATAAGCTTTTCTGTAATCAAAAGTTGTGATCACAGTATAATGGAAATATACTGCTATGAGCGGATTGAGTAGAAATTAGGTTCATTTCTAACAGTTTGATCGTATACAACAGCCATGAATAATCCAAAGTTAGGTAGGGGGTTGTTAGGTAGGGGTTTATTCTGACCTAATTTGGGTATCACAAAATTGGAGGTTGAGTTTTCAAATGAGAGAGTTCTCAACTTGCTATTCTCATTGTAATCTATTTTCGTTTAGTTTTGGGTAGTTCAGTTTTGACTTGGTTATGATCTGTTTAGTCAGTTATAAGAAGTTTCAGTAGCCGACGTAATTCATATTATATTTAGCAACGTATTTTTCGGATTGAACTCCGATTGTTCCGTAAATTTTTCTATCCAAATTTTCTATGTAAATATCGGCGTAGATTGGGCTCAGTTCGGTACAACAATGGAGAACATCAGCAGTTACATATATTTTCCAATAAAATGATAACTGTTCCAATTTGGATTCATTAAAGACTGAGGGTGGGATTGCTTCCCCCCATCCCACAACCCACGGCCATCCTCCTCCTAGCCGCCTTCGACCGGTAACACCAGACGTCAAAAGCCTCACTGAGGTCCGGAAAGTTCAGTTGCTCGGTCCTATTCATCCAGTCCGAGAGTATGTCAGTCTGGTCGCAAGATGGCAGTGCCAGGATCAGAGACACCATCGCCCCTTCGATGTTCTGGCAAAGATCCACATCCATCTTATACATAAATTCCTCACATTCTGCGGATTTTGAGTCCAATATAGGCTTCACCTTCCTGAAGTAGGGAAGCCATGTCTTGAGGAACTCGACTCTTGATGCGGTTGGCAGCACCACATTGCCGAACCCAATGGCCTCCAGGGCCTTCCCTGCCAGTTCTACCAGACGGAACTTTATGCCCCACAAGCTGGAGTCATACTTCTCGTCCTGAACAATTTCCAGCATGCGGTCAGAAATCTGAGTCCACCCCGACACGAATTCCTTCATCAGCTCCATCCTGGGAAGAATGTTGCACATCCAATCGAGGTCCAATAGGATGCTCAGAAGGCGCTGCTCGGCTGCCTCTGGCGTCAGCCCGAAACTCGTAGGCAGTGCTCCGAGCTCCGTCTCCAACGCGGAAAACAAGTTCGCGAGGCCTGCCCGTGCTGCAGACTTGACATCTTCGTCCAGAGCAACAACCAATGGAGTCTCTTCCTCCTCTGCAAGCATGTAATCAACCTGCTCTTGAGCAGAAATTCTCAGTTCATCAGTGAATGGAGGAAATGACTGGTCGATGGTGGTAGCGAAGCGGATTGCAGAGATGAGGACGTTCTTTGTTGCACTAAAATCAGATGGTTGGAACCGCATTAACAAGGGCTTGGCCGACGAACCTAAAGTCAGAACAAGGTTATGTATCTCCTCTTCTTCCTTTTCCTCCCATGGCATTGCCTCAAGGTACTGAATGCAGCTCTCGGTGATAGCTTTGCACTGGAGGGCAACAGAAGCTCGGACAACACCGATAGCAGATCTTACCGAGTCCCACGAGTCTAGCAGTGATTCTTCAGGAAAATATAGGAGCTTCAACAGCTTAACATAGTTTTCGTAGTCTGGCCCGGGGCAGGGAACTTGAATGCAGGTCTCGGATTGGTTTCCCAGAAGCCTGTCTGCGAAGAACCTGCTCTTTTCAATCAGGACAGATTTGTGGCAGCAGAAAAACTCCGGTCTCCCGTCTCTATTTCTCAGGCGGACGGTGACGTCACTTGTCGTCTGGTCGCCAAATTTGTAAGTTTCAGCTACGGTAACTTCGTCCATATGGTCATGAGATGTCTGCAGGGATTCATGCCGAATACCTGTGATGCTACAGAACTGTGGAAACATGAGGCATCAGAATCCAGATATCAGGAAATTTGAAAGATGGCAGAATGCGATAATGTTGAGACATTAAGATGTGTAACAAATAGAATATGCAAAAACAAATGTCATAAAATAGCTAATGGATTATTATAAATTAGATAGTCATTTTATATGGATACTTTGACTAAGCTGAGGAAATCAAATATTTTAGAACATGAATAATCTAGCATTCTTTGGTTTTCCTAAACTCTAGAACCATGTTTTAGAAGCTAAAAACCTTATTGACCAGCTAGCTGCAAAACTTCTAAGTAAATATCTGTTCTAAAAGTCGGCATGTTCTGCTGCCTAGACGCCACCTAGGCACTATACGCCACTAGGCCGAACCGAAAATCTCCTATTCGGCACTATTTATAATACTGTTGTACGGCTTTTTCAAACCAGGCGCCTTGTGCGTCTGTTCGGATTTTAATATTTTTTTATGCTTTTGAGTTTTTGATGCTTAGTTGTATTGTGGTTATGTTGTTTAGATTTAAGTTTCTATTTGGATTTAGATAATTGAAATTTTAAATTTGTATTATGGATATGGTGATTTCTTTATTAAGTGTGTTTCATTATAAAATAATGTCGATGATGTCTTCATGAATCATGATAATGATAGAATACCTGTTGATGAATTCTTTATTAAGTGTGTTTCATTATAAAATAACACTATATAAGCTGTTACAAGGGAGTAGGAGGGGAAAAAAAACTTGTACATGTCCAGCACCTAAGCAACCTAGGCGCTAGGCGCCCCTCCTCCACACCGAATCATCATAGAGAATTTTAGAACATTGATCTTAACATATATTTTAAAGACAAACTCTAGAACTTTCAGAGCATATATATGGCATCTGTGCCTATGAAAAAGTTTCTCCTACTGCTGTTTACACTCGAGTGAATCTATATAGGGCTGAATTGGAAATTGGGGTTGATAGTCACAATGGATAGAGTATCTGCCAATTAATGTGCTGGACTGGGATACTGTTTGAAGAATTCCAGTTTCCCTTTTCTAGACTGCCCTAAAGGACTCTGCAGCTCAAAGTAGTTAGCCTATTCTTCGAAATATATACCATAATCGTATAGGAACACAAGAAGCCATCTCTTCTTATGTATAGGATCACAAGCATCTCTTGGTATGAGGCAGCAATGTCACCTCTGATTGTAGATGGCCGTTAATGGATGAAACCAGTCGCTTGCACTTATAAATTTTTCAAATCTTGCTCCAGTTTGGGTCTAATTGTTTTAACTAGCTAGCAGATGCAACAACAAAAATGACAAAGCCTTTATCTCAAAGTTTAGGGTCCGCTATATGAATTATTTTCTTCCATTCAAATCAGTTAAGGGTCATTTTGTTTACAAGATAACCACATCTTCTTCACAGATTCAGTTCAAGTTTGTTTAGGCCTATCTTATCATTCCTCCTAAAAAATACATATATTGGTCGAAGTTTCACATGTCTAAACCACATGACACATTTTCTCTTATGTTATTCTCAATTGGCGTCATATCCAACTTCGCATAGCCATGTTCACTTCTATCCTATCTTTGAGTGTACTGTCACTCATCCATCTAACTATTCTGATTTCAGATACACTCATTTCTGGATTTTATATTTTCACCTAACATTCTGATCCATAAAGCATCGTTGTTCTTAGAGAAATTTTCTTTCAAATACAAAGGGTATCCCTCGATCATGAAGCACTCTAGAAGCTAACCAACATTTCAAGAATTCTAGTTAAAATTTATGAACTGCATCCTTCTCAATGTCTCCGTTACAGTAATAGTTGATCTTAAATACCAAAAAGTACCAGTGCAGGTACCTCATGTCAATTAATGTTCTCCTCTCCAATTGTTTTTTGACTTATGATCGAAGATACAATTTATATACTATGTTTTCTTCAACTCTTATATTCCAAAACTTTTTTACTCAATCTATTTTAGAATCTAATATTTCTCTACTGTAAGTAGTTTGCATAATATCATCCACAAGCATCCACCTGTGAAATTCTCACACCATGAAATTATCATCCTAAATATGCCCAGTGATTTTACCCATAATTAGAGCAAAAGGAAGGGGGGGGGGGGGGGGGGGAGGGAACTTAATACCTTTACTTGATCCCCCATTCCGAAAGCTAACGAGGCTGGCCATTAGGTTCAAAGTTGTATGCCACTGATGTGGTGCCGATAGATTCACTACTTCAGTGTGTCGATAGATTCACTACTTTAGCGCCCTTCACTACTTTAGCGCCCTTATCGGACATTGAATCCTTACCATCGATTTTTCGATGCAAGTCGACAACCATGGAAAATGGTGTGGTATCCTATCCATTTCACTGTATAGTAGTCGTAACTCCGTTGCATGTATTTTTATAATGTCCATCTAGCTACTAGATACTTGTTTCTTCTTCAAATTCACTACATTATTTCCTAGATACTATACCAGAAATTATTTTTACAAGTCGATAAACATCATATGTACATCTTTCTTCTCTCTAAATTTATTAACCTTCAAAGTACATAGATCACTTACAAAGTAGATCAATTAGGCTATGTTGTCTCCTCGTGATACATATCATGTATAGTATGACCTATTGGTAAATCTAGGCATATACTTCATAAATATATAGGAACATGATTGAAAAAAAAAGAAATATAGGAACATGATTGAATACTGTTCCCTGATGAAAGAAATTATTTCTTTCATCTTACCAAAGCTATTTCTAGTTCCAGAATACAAATGTTTGACTATATATTACATGGACATGAAAGTGAACAGTAATACCAATATTAACAGCTAATAACTCCTAAGGAAATATCAATCAACACATATTATACAAGTATTCATTTTCTACTTGTTGCTGACCGAAACAACAAGATACTAACATCACCAAAGATTGCTATCAAAACCACATGAAGAATCACGAAAAAATGGTACCAAAAACACACGAGAAATCACTAAATAATTGCTATAAAAAAATTATCCACTGCTGAACCAAACATACAAGGATATCAAAACCAGAAGAAGAAGAAATTAAACGTACATTTTTTCTACTGGACCTCCATGGCCCTCCATTTTTTCCTTTTGGTTCACAATATCAAAGTCTGGACGAAGGCTCATAGTATCAGAAGCGAAATCAGTTTCATACCCTCTTTGTGAGTATCATATCGTGGATTCAAATCGCAGTTATAAAGTCCTTCGTTTCAGGAAATCCAAAAATAAATAAATCAAAAACTAAATATTTTCTTTACACATTTAGGCATAATTTTGTAGTGTTCATGTTTCTCGTTAGCTGTGAATGGAATTTATTCAACATTAATGAATCATTCACCCATAATGGATACTTCTTTTACTTGCTCTAAGACAAAGAACAGCCGAAGAACTAGTTTTGAATGGAATTATATTAATGTGGATAATGTTGTAAATTTACATATATAACTACGACAAATTGTGATATTTATAATGTGTAGATTCTTATCAACAAACTATAGCATGTCGATCTCCGGCTCGACCAAATCAGTTTGCTGATATTGTTTTTCCCATACTTCTCCCTTTAAAAAAAAATTTTGGTGAACTCACTGGGAAAGAGAGCCCCATTTGCAGTATTTGCCAGTACGGATCGGAATGGCAAAACTGATACAATATGGCCGATACAATTTGGTATCAGTCGATACTGCAGACCTTGTTCGAGATGTTTGGAGGGCAGACCTTGGTCTACATGCTTGGAGGTCGACGGAGAAGAGTCGATGGCATCTGTTGTTGTGGAAGTCGGTAGCGTTTGGTAGTTGCAAAGTTGTAGAGGTCAGTGGAGATTGTTGCCCCTGGGTTTGGGTTGGGTCTAAGATTGAATAGGATGGGTCAGGTCGGATCTGGTCAGGTAGTTCTAACTTACATACGATGGATCGGGTCAAAGATTTAAATCTGCTATCATCAGGACTAACCCAATAATCATCCATATAGTCTTAAGTTCTGTAAAGGACCATATTACATATTGACGGATTTGTTTAACTTTCCGAAACGAGCAACCGGTACATATCAAAATGGCAGGGTATCACATCGTATCATACAATAAGTATCAAGTATCGTACGAGACTAACAACAGAGCTCCTAGGCGTAAAACCAAATTAATTATATGAAATTCTAATTGTTTCTTAACCTTTGATCAATTACTTTCTCTTAGAGTTTTGTGTTATGGCTCTACGCTTCATTCCTCGATACTTGGACAAACTCTGTATCTCTTCCTTTTAATAGCTTCTAGATACTTTTTATTGGTTTCCATATTTGCCCCTTTCCTTAGATTGCTTAAAGAACATTGTAACTAGTTTCCTTATATGAGTTATTTTCGTATCTTAATCCAAGTTATATGAGGAATAGAATCATGACTGAGTTTAGCATTCTCAAATGGAGTCAAAGTTTACTAAGAATAAAATCAAACTAATTCACATAAGCATTTGAGCTTCCTATTATTTAGATTTAGACAATAGTCTGGGATTCTATTCGATATGTATCTTTTGGTTGGGTATTCCAATAAATATACCAATAACAAGAGATACATAGTTAAAGGAGCTCCTAGTACTAGAAATTCACCTTAACAAACTCGGATTGAGACTACAAAGAAAAATATAGTATTTTCTAATAGAAGGATTGCCCTCAACAGAGCAAAATGTAAGAAAAGGATTCACATAGTCGACCCCAAAATTTTGGGTGAAAGGCTTTGTGGTTGTTGGTGTATCTATCGATTAGAGGGTACTTACAAAGTTAAAAGCCCTAAAAATTCAAGATTGTTGGATTAAGCAAGTAGGCGAACCCTTAATTCTTTGGGGTGAACCCTTGAAGTAATAGTGAAGTCTTCTACTTCTTCCTTTTTCTCTTGTACGCTACACATTCCATCCACGATTTTGTTTTCATGCCTTGAAAATCTGGCTAGTCGTTCTAGCACAACTAATGTCATCAAATCATCAAAATCCATTTCCAGAAAATTCCATAACAGCACAAAACCTTGAATACGAAGCAACATAACATTTGAGCCTAAACCCATGTTTTTCATCTGAAACCACCTCATTAGATCTCCAAAAGCCCTATGTGAAGCAATACAGCCCTTGTGTTTAGCATCTTAAATCTCTGTCTTCAATATTTTATCAGTTACTATTGCAAGTTCTCTGCCCTTTTAATTTTTAACTCCAGCACAACCTCATAGAGAACTCTAAGACTTCTTTTGTTCCTTATAACTCAATGTGTACTACCATCATATAAGAAACTGATCTCAATCAATTGTTGGAACCAAATGAAACGTAGACAAAGCTCTTGAAACAACTAAATTATTATCCACATCATGCCAAAGCTCAAGCCACGTTCGATTCACATAAATAAATAAATAATAAGGACTTGTTGAATATTTAAAATATTGTATTTCCCTCTGGCTAGGCTCCACAGCCCTGTTGTGGAATGGATCCAAAAATATACTCAAACCTACAATTATCTCCGAGGCCATCTCCATTGGAGTCCAGATACACCTAGGGAAGTCTCCTTAAGGTCCGCATCAGCACACCTAGTGACATCTCCCTAAGGTCCAAATAAGTTCGTACATAGAGATAAATAACACAAATGACCTATTTATCAACTCCATGACTTCTCCACGAGTTCACATACACCTGTACTTAGGGATGTCTCTTTAGGAATCACATTGTTTATTTGACTAAGGATTTGTGACTTAGAATAGTCCTTTAGGAATCCCTAGCAAAATGGACAATGTAATTCCTAAAGAGACATCCTTAAGTGCAGGTGTATGTTGACTTGCACAGAAGGTCGTGGAGTTAATAAAAGGGATCATTTGTATTATTAGTACCTCTATGTACAGACTTATTTGGACCCTAGGGAGATGTCACTAGGTGTATGTTGATGCGGACCATAAGAAGACTTCCCTAAGATACTACAAAAAATTTGTTTCAAAAGAGACAAGTTTCAAAATAAAACAAAAAAAAAATATTATAATCCGCATGCAGACAACAATTGACTTAGAATAGTCCCTTACTATAAAATAGCAAAGGCACGTAAATATTAGATTATTGACAGAATTCTTAACATGACTAACTGTTTGCAACTTTCTTCATGAAAGAGATTTCAGCGTTTATATACTATACTATATAATGTTAAAATCTTACAGTAGTTATAACCACAAGAAGAAGAAAAAAATCCTCAATTATCTTTATCGAATAAAGAGTGCTAGTGAATTATGCGCCAAAATTGGCAATGAAAATATGAAAGGACAAGTTAACAAATGACATCTTTCGAAATAAAGGTAAGTTTGATGTCTGAAATTGCACATCTCCAGCAAGGTTCATCTAGAAAGGGTTTGACAAAATAATCTTGTAGCCGTCTATTTAACTAATAAACCAACAATGTATAAGTTTGTGAGTAACAAATTGGCGTAGGTTATGGATTGAGATAAAGGGTTAGTTGCTCCATGGAACTAGTGGACCTCGTACCATATTCAGAAAACAAAAGATGTTTTACTCCTTGTTATGTACTGTTTATGCACTGATCAAACTACTTTCTGTCCAGTAAATTTGTACAAAACAAGCAACATAGGTAGTCCCCTTGGTCAAGGATTCACCTATACTTATCCTACTACAGCATACACCTGCAGGTATGTGGCTATCCACCCCGGTCGAGGATTCAGTATTTACCATGAGCATTATTTAGTAGATCCCCCTTAAAGCTTAACACTTTATAAAAAAGACTCCTACCTAGTTCTACTAATGATAAATTCAGAAGGTTTAAAAAAATACAGGTAATCTGCTCCAAATCCGAACGTGTCCGACATTTTAACAAATAATAAAATCCATCAGCATCCAGTTATAGAAGCAGGTACAGCTTGAACTATGAGATCCATTATGATTCTTATAAATGTTCTGACCATTTAAACCTATACTAAGAACTTAAATTTATCTTTCTAATGCCTCAACATCATTTAGTAACATCTGCTGCATATCTGAATCAAGGTTTACCTTTTCGAACAACTCGGAATTAGAGGGCCCGAAACTGATTGATCCAGAAACAGAGAAGATTACCCTAAAATGCCAAAACCAATACTAATGGAAGGATCGGAACTGATACCATATTTGAATTTTTGAACCTTGCTCCGAATTCGACTTGAAGCTTTAACCAAATACCGATATTGGTCTTTGTATCTGGCTAAATTTCCATATACTGGTAGAAGTATCTAAGAGGAGATATAGTAATATCAATACATGTTTCTTATCCATCCTTATATATCCTTAGGGGAAAAAAACCTTCCCAAAATGATAAATACATCCTAATTAACCTGTGAGGCAAAAATATACTTGAAGGACATTATCTTATTACTATTATAGCAACATTACATGAATAATCAGTGATATTTTAATTGGTAAAATGTTATTTTTAAAACAAAATTTGATGAATTACAAATATAAGGCCCAAAGTTCTTACTACACGAGAAGGCTAGATGTCATAACAAAATTGAGTAATTTGTCAATCTCTTCATATAATGATATATTGGTAGATCAAATCATCTGAAAAGAATGACAATCATGGCTTGAGCACCATACTGATCACGGGGTAATCACGGTCTCAGCCCTGACTGAGATGTGATCACCGTGATATCATGACTTGTCGGGACTAGACTTATAGAGATCTCAACGTGATCACAATCATGTTATTCAAGACCGAACATGTTCTTGACAGGAACGGTAATTGCTCACCGCCAAATCTCACTATGATCATAGTCACGACCACCCTCCGAGATGGGGTTTGTGCGAGTCTTATAGGACTAACAACACTGCTTTGAATCTTGTCCATGAGCGTGTTCAAGATGTTTCAAGTCTTATCTTGTATTTAGCAATCAAGTGTAGTTAGCGTAGTCTATTTTGAGCTACCTCTACCCAATTCAGTTATCATAGTTTCACCATGAGTTTCTTCTTTAGATCTTGGTGCTTTCGCAAAAAAAAGAAAAAAAAATTATCATAAAGGAAAGTAACAAAAATATTAACCTATATTAAATAATCATTTTATTAACTCTTCACCATGATCTACTATGTTATTCCATTACATGTCTTGCCAAAGAAACTACTCAAGATCAAGAACTAATTTAAATGTCCATCGAAAGAACACTATAACAATACAAACATCATGGATTTCTGAAAATCAAGGAACCTAAATATTGGAAGTGACGCACTCGAGCTCTCACACAGCTGATAGTTGGAAGAAAGGAAATTCATGTGGAAAACATGCAGACAAGGGCATTTACTTAAGAGATACATAATTCATAAACTAAAATAAACATAAATTTTGAAAAAATAGTATGACATTGTGGTTAAATCAAGACCTACAGAACCATACTAGGACCAAATCAGTCAGGTAGCATCAGTCAAAACCTCCTAGCTCTAGTGGTCAGCAGGTGGAGACAAAGTGCATCCTGGTTGACTGGGTTCGATCCAACGGAGATACGGATTATTCCTTCCAATTATGATGTGAGAGTTTATAAAAAAAATTATATATATATATATATATATATATATATATATACTACACAGGTTGCATCATAATCCAAACTAACAAACAAAAAAATTATTTATGGAACTGGGAACAAACAACCAATTGCCCACATTATTATGTTAGTCTCTAACATAAATATGAATATGGAATAAGATGGCAATTTATCCACTAATACTCGACAACAACTAAATATTCCAACATCAAAATTCTGCCAGAAAAATCCTCAATCTACTACCCTCCCATCCTTCCCACGATCATAACTTATTCTCCAAAAAATCACTGATTTAGACCAGAAATAGCATCCAACCATCATCATCCTTGCATATAAACAAGTTTTGTTCATAATCGTAGAAAAATATATGTATATATAATCAAGAATAGTCAAAGGCATAGAAAAGAACCCAGATGGGAAAGGAATTATACCAAGTAAATACCGAGTCCCCATTGCTGAACAAATGAAGAAGGGGTCCTTCTTCCTTTCTTTGTGAGCACAGCTGGAGCAGGAGGAAGGAACAAAGAGAGGAAGAAGTAGAGGAGAAAGGAACTACCTGGGCCAACCAGAACATATCCAGCCGTCCATTCCCTTTGTTGTTTTGTACTAGATACGTTGTACTGTTCATAATAATATCAGAAAATTGCGTATAAAATATTAAAAAAATTTAAAATTGCGTCTAGATCATAAATATTTCGGAAAAAAAAAAAGAAAAAAAAAAGCAGCATAGTAACGTCCTTTTTTAGGACGTCTTTAAGCAAAAGTCAAAAAATGTCCTTAAATAGGACGTTTGGGAGCAAAACACTCGGAAGAGGAACATGTCCCGCACCAGGCTCCTCGCGAAAGCTCTCTACTCTGTCGTCGTCGAGGTCACCAACGCCATATCCTGCGCCACTCACCTCCACTGCTCCCTCTCCGACCCCGACCCCGACCCCTACCTCTTCCTCTCCCTCTCCCCTCTGTTGGAGTGGGTAGGATTCCCAACCTATGTGGAGAATATCACAGTGCGACGAGCGTCATCCGTGTGTCGGAAAAGCTCGAAAAGTGCATCGAGCGCCGTGTATTGCAACATTTATAGTAAACAAATATTATATTGGATTTGTATCTTTGACTTTAACTATATATTTGTGATTGGATCTTTCATTTATTAACTTTTCATATAATTGAATTTTTAATTTATGGTAAGCTAATTTATGATTTAATTTTCATTAAATATATGATTGAACGTAATTGGATTTTCATAAATATTTTTGGCTTTCATATAAATATTTCCATATGAGAACCCTAATTCATGCAAGGGTTTATATTAAGGCTCATGCAATATACAACAACATGAGAAAAAAATAAGAGAGAAAAAAAGGTGGCAAGAGTGCCATTGCAACTTTGGAGAGGAGAAAGAAGAATTGGAGGCCATTTCGGAGAAGAAGATCAATTTGGGGTATTTTTTATTGTCTTTTTTCTTCGTTGTTGTAATCTATTTTCTGTTCCAAAGAGTTGCGGTGATCCGTGTTGGATCGGTGAAGAGCTTGTAGAGGGTGTAATCTCTTTATTCCATTAGTGGAGGTTATTCAGGGTTGGACTACGATCGTCCAGTAGTTTTTTTTCATCTAGTTTTTTCACGTAAAAATCTATGTGCCTGCGATTTGTGTTTGGTATTTTTTTTGTTTGTGCGTTTTGCTCGGTTCTCTCGCAGCTACTTTCTGGTTTGGGGAACAATTTTCGTATTTCGTTCCCAACAGTGCGGTATCAGAGCCAAGTTCTGGAATTTCAGAAGGGTGTCAGGAGTTGACAGACAAACCAGGGAGGAGAGATGGACACGAAGCCGATGCGCATGGTAAACCTGAATGGTACCAACTATCACTACTAGAGGAGCAAGATAAAGGATCTGCTATTTGTCAAAAAGCTGCATCTGCCGGTATTTGCTTCTGAGAGGCCTAGTGACAAATCCGAAGAGGACTGAAAGTTCGAGCATATACAGGTGTGTAGGTACATCAGGCAGTTCGTTGACGAGAACGTGTACAACCATATTGCCAGTATTGAGCATGCGAGGACACTGTAGGATAAGCTAGAATCTTTGTATGCGAAGATGACCGGGGTTGTCACGCCCCAGTCCCAAAATGCCGAGGGACTGGACACGTGATAATGGCCAGCAGTACGCACCGATAGACAAACCCAATTTAATGGATCCATCAGGGCATACTTAAGCTGTAGTATAACAATAAATAGGTCCAATGATACATGTCACAGTCTATACTAATCTCATCCACAATAGATAATCACAAATCAAATGCCAGAATAAATGAAAATAAATATAATCTGACATATCTTAATAAAGGTGTCTCGCAGAACAATCCGAGAATAAGTCTGATACATCAATGCAATGGATTGGAAATAAAGTAAATAGAAACAGAAATAAATGAGTATCTAAAGCCAATACTCAGGAGAAGTACTCTGGCATAATCTCGTCCTCGGGTGTCGGTACAGCTTCTGTATCAGCTCCTGCTAATGCTCCTGTACTGTGTAACTCTGGGTAGATCTCGTCTGCAAATCCTGGGGACATAATCCGGATCCAGGTCCTCAAGGGACATAGCAAGGTACAAAATAACTCATGCCAAAATAAATGCAGTGCAGCAAATAATGAAATAAATAGGGTAAGTATGTAACCATCTATGTGAAATACAATATGAGAGCATCACTAAAACTCAGGCTGAGCCACTACAAGCTCTGTGTCGGGGAGCCGGGTAGCAGTAATAACACGTAATGTGCCTAGCTCTGCTGGAGAGTCTGAGGCCTCACAATAGTAGTAGATATATATAAAACAGCCTGTAGCATGTGTGTCTCTCCCCACCCAATGTAACCACATGTCTCATGTCCACGATGCACCATGTCCATGTCACACACAATCATATCTAATGCATCAAGTCATAAGAAGATCTAGCAATATAATGTCTAGGTCATGAAACATGTATCCTATACAGAATCACCATGAATATCTCAGGAAGACTCTGTCTCATGAATAGTGTCAAGTGTCCTGGGTCATGGTGTACTTGATAAGACAAGTACGAGTATGTAAAGGGTCACGAATGTCCATCTCTAGATGATGATACACAACACCGCGTACGGTGGTGGCACCCGACTAATAATCGAACGCTAAGTAAGTCACACGGTCCTAGGTCAAGCATGCACAGCAATATAAATGAAGCAAGGAAAATATCTAACAAGACTGCAAAGTTTGGCAAGGTACACTTGTCTGGGGTTTTGGCTCTAACTGTAACTCTGGTATCAGTGTGATCTGCAGGTACTACCCCGGTTGCTGAAATAAATATTACCATTAGATTCAGAAAATATCAAATAGCTAGAAACGCCTGTCCTTGAGTCCAATTTGGACACAAGAGCAAAAATGACATTTCCGGGTTAAAGCGGGGTCCACATGTGGGCCACTTTGCACCGAAAAATGTGTCAGGGTCAAAGGTCTCCAAATTCGTCCAACTTAGTGTCAACAAGTCAGGAACGATGATACGAATCCAACGGAACTTTCAGAATTGGATTCCGATGAGCCGATCACAAAATCGCCCGTCAAGTAGAGCCGGTAGGGCCCACGATACATGATTTTGTCAACGTTCCCAGAATCGAACCAAACTTGGGTCACAGGACCAGCGTATTGTTACGAGTCCGATGGCCCAAGTTTCGTCTCTATCCGACGTGTGTACACAAAGTTACGACGCGTTCTAGAATGGGCGGATACGGGGCGTTGTCGGCGGATACGCGTTGATTCCGGTGTGCACGTACATCCAAATCAACTTCCGCAAAATCCCACACGTCCGTATCAACGGTGCACACATTTCGGTGAAGACCGCGTGCTACCAAGTAGTCCCGTTTGGCGGAGCGCACTCAGTTCCGGGGTGAAATAGGGCGTTGGTTTTCCTGTTTTTGGATCGCGATTTGCGATCACCACAGGACGCAACGCACCGAGCGGGTTGCACGGGCATCGAGAGGGTTATACAGTCTACGTGACACAACTGATGGAACGGGAAACAGAATTATGAGGAAAAAGAAAATGCTACCTGAACAGGGCTCCGTGAATCTGAATTTTACGTGTCCGCGTCGTGTCCGCTGTGTCCTGGTTCGAGTCCGATCTAGGGTTAGGGCTTGCCGGAGGGAGGCGACTCGAGCGGAGGCTGGCGGCGAAGCGGGCGGCGCTCGGCTCGGGGTCGGCTCTGGCCGAAGGGGCTCGCGGAGGCGGCTGGGCTGGAAGGCGGAGCTGGCTGGTCGGGCTCGCTGGTGGAGGCAGGCGGCGTTCGGGTGCTGCGGGTGGTCGCTGCTCAAGGAAGGGAGGCGGCAGATTCTGGAGGAGGAGAAAGTCGAGGGAGGCTCTGCGGGAAGTGGCTCGACGGAGGCTGCGAGGGAGATGGAGGCGGGGAAGGAGCTGGAGGCGGAGAGGGGAGGCTTCGGGGACTCCGGCGAGGTCGAGGGTGGCTGAGACGCAGCGGGGACGGCAGAGGAGAGCAGGAGGAGGAGGCTGCGGGGCTTGGCTTGTCACGGCGGGGATAGAGCGGTGGTTGGGGTTTCCGACAGGAGGTGGATATGGAGGAGGAAGGCGGCAGCTCTGGCTAGGGTTCAGACGTGGAGCGGGGAGAGGGCTCGGGGTGGCTAGGTCTCAGGCGGCCGGGGTCGGGCTTGGGCGGCGGGTCGTTTGGGAGCAGAGGAGGAAGAGTTGCGGCGGCGGCGGGGCACGAAAGTCGAGGAGAATAAATAGGGCCGGAACAGTATTTCTGGCCCGAATCAGGATTAGGGTTTCGGAACGGGTATGGGTCCAGGTCGAGTCAGCGGGTAGCGGGTTAGGCCCGGGTCAATTAACGTTTAGGTGCGGGTTCGGGTAGTCGGGCTTCGGGTCGGGTTTAGATCTGACCCGACCCGCTAAGGGCTGGGTTCGGTTCAGTTGAACCGGGTCTGGGTTGGTTTGGTTTGGTTTAGTTCAATTGAACCGGGTTCAGTCAGGTTTAATTAGGTTTAAATACACAATAGTTTTTAGGGCTTTAAAAATGCTTCCGGAGTCCAATAAATTCCCGGAAAATTATCCTATGTCTAGTTTTCCATTTTATCCCATAAAATATTATTTTCATAATATTTTAATATTAATTAATAGCAATTAAAAATTATTTAATTACCAAATACCTAGGTTTTAATTACAGAAAAATCCTAAAAAATTACGAAAAATTGTGGAAAATCCAAATTAAAAATTCTTGAAAAATCAGGGGGCTTACAATCTATCCAACTTATAAAAATTTTGTCCTCGAAATTAAACTAGGGTAGGGTCTCCTCTATTAAATCTCACTTGGTTACAGGCTAATAAATTCCTCTCAAGTGAGTCATTGCGGTCTCTACCCAACTTAGAATTTACCCATCTATCATCTAAGGCTATACATCTAAGAAAGCTATGCCCCAAATTATGTAATAATGCTATTGAATCATCAAAGTTTTTTTTTTAACACCAAACATATCATCTATGGTATTCCCTTAATCATTTATAAAAGGGTCATCAAACAATGCGATCGGCCTGTGGGGTACATCTGGTACTGTCTATATATCAAATTGATACTAAACAAGAGGTTTCATCTTTCCGAAATAAGGAAAGACGGAGATCAATAATAAAGAGTTCAAGGGTGAGCTAATAGAATAGAAGTATCGGGATCAAGGCGTTTAAAGAATTCAAATGGGAATGGTCAAGCAGTTGTGGATGGAAATCCTATTCTGGTAATTCCTGTTCACATGCTCGTATTAGTACAGTTATGTAACCGATACGATACGTCAGACATGTCTAGGGCAAGTATATTCGGCTACTAATCACTACATATCTCAATCCACGTAAAGTAGTATTACGAAGGGCGAATCAAGCGCACTAAGGTTAGCTAGACCTTAATACACTGATTCTGAAATGTATTAGTGTACGCGTCCAATAATACATTTGTCGTGAACAAGCTTGATAAAGAATAAGCTTGCAAAACTAGGCTATAGAATAGCATCATGAGTCAAGTACAGCAAATTTAAGTACGCTAGATGATGATGAAAGGAGGTACAAATTAATCAAGTTCACAAAACAAAAACACCAAGCAACCATAATAATAACAGGCTCTACAATCTCTACGGTTATCAATTATTAGCAAGTACAAAATTTACTAGGTTAAGGCTAAGGTCACGACCCTTTAGGCACGAGATAAAATAAATCTATTACAGATAACTACAAAAAATTATGCGTATTAGCTACTCCATGAGTCTGCGTGTCTTCCAAAGTCATTGTTGGAGCTTGTTCACGTTCTAGCGGTCGATTCCTCTGCTGCTACTGGGCCTGCTGGAAGAGTGTTGCTTTTGGTGCCAAGGGTGGCCTCGGCTGATTCCCTCCTGGGGCTGGTGGTCTGACTCCTTCAACTCTCGTTTGTGGTGCTTCCAATGCTGGAGAGGCTGGCCTTGGTGCTGGTAATGCTTGTTGGTTTACCCTTGGTGCTCCTTCTCGATGCTCAGGACATTCCCTCAATAAATGCTGACTGGATCCGCAAGCTAAACATAATTTCCTTTTTCGTCTGCACTCGTTCTCTATATGGCCTCGCCTGCGACAATATGAACAGACAGGTAGTACTTGCGGAGATGCTTCTGGTGGCTGGTGCATGTGTGACTTCTTTGAAGTATCTTCCTGTGGTGCTTCGGCTGGTGCTGATGTGGCTGGTTGATGAATCATCAATGCTTTCTCTCGATGCTGAGGACAATCCTTGGCTAAGTGTTGACTGGTTCCGCAAATTAAGCATAATCCCAATTTACGTCTGCACTCGTTCTCAATATGGCCTCTCTTGCGACAATGCTGACAGATAGGCAGTACTTGCGGAGATGCTTCTGGTGGCTGGTGCATGTGAGAACTCTTTGCAATTTCTTCCTGTGGTGCTCCGGTTGGTGCTGATGTGGCTGGTTGATGAATCATCACTGCTTTCTCTTGACGTTCATGGCAATCCCTTACCGAATGCTTTTTGGATCCGCAAGATAAACATCGTCCCAATTTGCGTCGGCATTCTTTAGCGAAATGGCCTACCTTGCCACAGTAGTGACAAGTAGGAAGGACTAGTACAGGTAGTGTAGATGCTCTCTGCGGTGGATTTATCTGTGGTCGCTTTGCAACTCTTTCTTGTTGTGCTTGGTCTAGTGCTGATGTATACGGCCGCTTCTGGCTGGACTCTATCCTTGTGTTGCGCTCCATGGGTCGTGCTGCAGTAAGAACGTCTGGGTCTAAGGTAGTTGCATTAAGGCTGATTATCTTCCGTAGCTCAGAGCTAAATCTGTCGATGAACTTCTCTGCTTGGTTTTGCTGAGCTTCTTGATGAACCTTCTGATGGGCTTGCATCATCGCGTAGAACATTCGAAACATTTGTTGTTCATCCATAGCCTGCCCTTGTGGAACGGTAGGCATTGGTGGATTAAACTGCGTCGATGGTGGAACATCATCTTGCTGGGTTCTCGAGGCTTGCTGACTTGCTTGACTGCGTTGTTGAGCTGATTGACCTTCATCAACTGGTGTTACTTCATCTTCGTGGGTGACCACAATATCCCGTGGTGATGTTGCAGGAGTCTCGTCGTTCGTTCATGAATCCATTACTCTGTAACCAAAATAAACAATAAGAGGCGTACAGGAATCAAGGTAGGATGCAAGTCAAGAAATAAATTCGAATCCGATATAGATATCAAGAACGTTTCAAGCAAGTGGATGAGATCCTAAAAACTTATCCTATTCTGATTGCAGGCTTGCTCGGTCCCTAAGTTGAAACCGAACAATTTAGTCGTTGACCTGCATGGGCCACCACAAAAACTATGTCACGCCCCAGTCCCAAAATGCCGAGGGACTGGACACGTGATAATGGCCAGCAGTACGCACCGATGGACAAACCCAATTTAATGGATCCATCATGGCATACTTAAGCTGTAGTGTAACAATAAATAGGTCCAATGATACATGTCACAGTCTATACTAATCTCATCCATAATAGATAATCACAGATCAAATGTCAGAATAAATAAAAATAAATAAATCTGACATATCTTAATAAAGGTGTCTCGGAGAACAATCCGAGAATAAGTCTGATACATCAATGCAATGGACTGGAAATAAAGTAAATAGAAACAGAAATAAATGAGTATCTAAAGCCAATACTCAGGAGAAGTCCTCTGGCACAATCTCGTCCTCGGGTGTCGGTACAGCTCCTGTATCAGCTCCTGCTAATGCTCCTGTACTGTGTAACTCTGGGTAGATCTCGTATGCAAATCTTGGGGACATAATCCGGATTCAGGTCCTCAGGGGACATAGCAAGGTACAAAATAACTCATGCCAAAATAAATGCAGTGCAACAATAATGAAATAAATAGGGTAAGTATGTAACCATCTATGTGAAATACAATATGAGAGCATCACTAAAACTCAGGCTGAGCCACTACAAGCTCTGTGTCGGGGAGCCGGTAGCAGTAATAACACGTAATGTGCCTAGCTCTGTTGGAGAGTCTGAGGCCTCACAATAGTAGTAGATATATATAAAATAGCCTGTAGTATGTGTGTCTCTCCCCACCCAATGTAACCACACGTCTCATGTCCATGATGCACCATGTCCATGTCACGCACAATCATATCTAATGCATCAAGTCATAAGAAGATCTAGCAATATAATGTCTAGGTCATGAAACATGTATCCTATACAGAATCACCATAAATATCTCAGGAAGACTCTATCTCATGAATAGTGTCAAGTGTCCAGGGTCATGGTGTACTTGATAAGACAAGTACGAGTATGTAAAGGGTCACGAATGTCCATCTCTAGATGACAATACACAACACCGCGTACGGTGTTAGCACCCGACTAATAATCGGACGCTAAGTAAGTCACACGGTCCTAGGTCAAGCATGCACAGCAATATAAATGAAGCAAGGAAAATATGTAACAAGACTGCAAAGTTTGGCAAGGTACACTTGCCTGGGGTTCTGGCTGCAACTGTAGCTCTGATATCAGTGTGATCTGCAGGTACTACCCCGGTTGCTGAAATAAACATCACCATTAGATTCAAAAAATATCAAATAGCTAGAAACGCCTGTCCTTGAGTCCAATTTGGACACAAGAGCAAAAATAACATTTCCGGGTCAAAGCGGGGTCCACATGTGGTCCACTTTGCACCGAAAAACGTGTCAGGGTCAAAGGTCTCCAAATTCGTCCAACTTAGTGTCAACAAGTCAGGAATGATGATACGAACACAACGGAACTTCCAGAATTGGATTCCGATGAGCCGATCACAAAATCGCCCGTCAAGTGGAGCCGGTAGGGCCCACGATACGCGATTTTGTCAATGTTCTCAGAATCGAACCAAACTTGGGTCACAGGACCAGCGTATTGCTATGAGTTCGATGGCGCAAGTTTCATCTCGATCCGACGTGTGTACACAAAGTTACAACACATTCCAGAATGGGCGGATACGGGGCGTTGTCGGCGGATACGCGTTGATTCTGGTGTGCACGCACATCCAAATCAACTTTTGTGAAATCCCACACGTCCGTATCAACGGTGCGCACGTTTCGGTGAAGATCGCGTGAGACCAAGTCGTCCCGTTTGGCGGGGCGCACTTAGTTCCGGGGTAAAATAGGGTGTTGGTTTTCCTGTTTTTGGATCGCGGTTTGCGATCAACACAGGACGCGACGCACCGAGCGGGTTGCACGGGAATCGAGAGGGTTATACAGTCTACGCGACACAACTGACGGAACGGGAAATGGAATTACAAGGAGAAAGGAAATGCTACCTGAACTGGGCTCCGTGAATCTGAATTTCACGTGTCCGCGTCGTGTCCTGGTTTGAGTCCGATCTAGGGTTAGGGCTTGCCGGAGGGAGGCGACTCGAGTGGAGGATGGCGGCGAAGCGGGCGGCGCTCGGCTCGGGGTCATCTCTGGCCGGAGGAGCTCGCGGAGGCGGCTGGGCTGGAAGGCGGAGCTGGCTGGCCGGGCTCGCTGGTGGAGGCAGGCGGCGTTCGGGTGCTGCGGGTGGTCGCTGCTCGAGGGAGGGAGGCAGCGGATTCTGGTGGAGGAGGAAGTCGAGGGAGGATCTGCGGGAAGTGGCTCGGCGGAGGCTGCGAGGTAGATAGAGGCGGGGAAGGAGCTGAAGGCGGAGAGGGGAGGCTTCGGGGACTCCAGCGAGGTCGAGGGTGGCTGAGACGCAGCGGGGACGGCGGAGGAGAGCAGGAGGAGGCGGCTGCGTGGCTTGGCTCGTCACGGCGGGAATAGAGCATTGGTTGGGGTTTCCAGCAGGAGGTGGATATGGAGGAGGAAGGTGGCGGCTCTGGCTAGGGTTCAGACGTGGAGCGGGGAGAGGGCTCGGGGTGGCTAGGTCTCAGGCGGCCGTGGTCGGGCTTGGGCGGCGGGTCGTTTGGGAGCAGAGGAGGGAGAGTTGCGGCGGCGACGGGGCACGGAAGTCGAGGAGAATAAATAGGGCCGGAACATTATTTCCGGCCCGAATCAGGATTAGGGTTTCGGAATAGGTACAGGTCCGGGTCGGGTTAGCGGGTAGCGGGTTAGGCCCGGGTCCATTAACGTTTAGGTGCGGGTTCGGGTAGTCGGGCTTCGGGTCGGGTTTAGATCCGACCCAACCCGCTAAGGGCTGGGTTCGGTTCAGTTGAACCGGGTCTGGGTTGGTTTGGTTTGGTTTGGTTTGGTTCAATTGAACCGGGTTCAGTCAGGTTTAATTAGGTTTAAATACACAATAGTTTTTAGGGCTTTAAAAATGTTTCCGGAGTCCAATAAATTCCCGGAAAATTATCCTATGTCTAGTTTTCCATTTTACCCCATAAAATATTATTTCCATAATATTTTAATATTAATTAACAGTAATTAAAAATTATTTAATTACCAAATACCTAGGTTTTAATTACAGAAAAATTCTAGAAAATTACGAAAAATTATGGAAAATCAAAATTAAAAATTCTTGAAAAATCAGGGGGCTTACAGGGGTAAATAAATTGTTCCTGATCCGGATGATGATGGGTCTGCGGTACAAAGCTGGGACATCCATTACGGATCATTTGAGTGAGTTCCTGGGCATGGTTGACCAACTATCCTCGATGGGAGCCAAGTTCAACGATGAGGTTCAGGAACTATGGCTGTTGTGTACATTACCAGACTCGTGGGAGATCGTACGAGTGTCTATGATCGCTTCTGCTCCGGAAGGCGTAGTCAGTCTGGAGTTTGCCAAGAGAGGGGTACTGAATGAAGAGATGCAAAGACGTTCTCAGGCTACTTTATTCACATCCCACTCAGAGGCGCTTATTTCAGAGAGCCGCGAAAGGGGTAAAAGCAGGGTTCCAGGCAGTGGCAGAGACAAAAGCCGGGAAAGGTCCAAGGATCGGTACGAGGACTTGGAGTGTTACTATTGTGGTGATTGTGAGAGGAAGCAAGAGGTATAGACTCTACTATATGGAAAGGAGCGCACAGGGGGGCACATGAGGTGAACGTAACTACCGATGCGTCTACCGAGTTATGGCACAGACGGCTCAGCCATATCAGCGAGAAGGGGATGAGCTACTTGGTGAACATGAAGGTGATTCCAGGGCTGAAGTCTACAAAATTGGAGAGGGGCACGCACTGTTTGGCGGAAAAGCAAAATATGGTGTTTTCCAAAGTCACCCACGTTCAAGGAAGCCGGCGTTGCTCGAGTTGATTCACTCGGATGTCTGCGGTCCTATAAAGATAAAATCTATTGGCGGTGCTTATTACTTTGTAACTTTTATTGATGATTATTCCAGAAAGGTTTGGTTCTATGTCTTAAAGACCAAGGATCAGGTGCCACCCACTTTCAAGGAGTTTCAGGCCTCCGTTGAAAGGGAAACATGAAAGAATCTACTATTTGTTCGATCGAACAATGACGGTGAATATATCGGTCCCTTTGATGCATACTGCAGAGAGCAAGAGATACTACACCAGAAGACTCCGCCAAAGATACCTCAGCTCAATGGTGTAGCGGAGCGGATGAACATGACGCTGATGGAGAGGGTACGGGATTTGTTGTCAAAAGCAAACTTGCCGGACAACTATTGGGGTGATACTCTTTACATAACTAATTATATTATTAATTTATCTTCTAGTGCTTCTTTGCAGGGTGATGTACCGGACAAAGTATGGTAGGACAAAGAGCCATCATACAATCACCTGCGAGTATTTTGTTGCAAGGCCTTCGTGCATGTACCGAAGGACGAGAGATCCAAACTTGAGTCGAAGATGAGGCGGTGCATCTTTGTCGGTTACGGTCGGGATGAGTTTGGTTATAGACTATACGACCCAGTGAAAAGAAAGTTCTACAGAAGCAGGGACGTGATATTCGTCGAGGATCAGACTATGACCAACACTCAGGATTTTGAGATGCCCTCTTAGGCTGAGGAATTGCCTGAGTTAGAGTTATTTTGCTTCGAGCAGTTTCTAGAGGACATCACAGAGGATCCAGTTATGGGGGATCCAGTACATGAAGTTGCTTCCAACCTTGATCATTATCCTGCTAATGGTAGTCAGGGTGATCTTCAGAAGGATGAGCATGCCAATGAGGCAGTTTTTGAGAAGGAGGTTGTTGGTATACTGCCAGCACCAGTGGTTCCATTGAGGAGAAGCAATAGAGAGCGTCGACCATCTACGAGATACTCACCGGGTGAGTATGTGCTACTGACTGACGGTAGATAACCCAAAAGTTTCGCAGAGGCTATGGAAGACGAACACATGCAGGAGTGGATGGAGGAGGAGATGAGTTCCTTGTTGGCCAACTCTACTTATAATATGGTACAGTTTCCAAAGGAAAAGAAGGCTTTGAAGAATCGATGTCTGTTCAGAGTGAAGCAGACAGATAATGCTACTCGCCCTCGATACAAAGCGAGGCTGTTAGTTAAAGGCTACGATCAACGAAAAGGCGTATATTATGATGAGATCTTTTCGCCAGTCGTCAAGCAGTCGTCTATTCGGGTGGTGCTAGCATTGGCAGCCAGTTTTAACTTGGAGGTCGAGCAGATGGATGTGA
The DNA here is from genome assembly GCA_036927795.1 of Iris macrosiphon. Taxonomy (NCBI): domain Eukaryota; kingdom Viridiplantae; phylum Streptophyta; class Magnoliopsida; order Asparagales; family Iridaceae; genus Iris; species Iris macrosiphon. The sequence goes on along the minus strand of JAYESA010000002.1, from coordinate 36,773,666 downwards.
AGATGGCATTCCTCTACGGTAATCTTGAGGAGGAGTTATATATGGAGCAACCAGAGGGATCTCTGTGAGAAGGGCAAGTCACACTTGGTCTGCCAGTTGAGAAAGATCTTGTATGGTCTGAAGCAAGCTCCGAGGCAGTGGTACAGGAAGTTTGAGTCGTTTGTAGGGGAGCATGGTTACGCACGGACTACGTCGAACTACTGTATATTTGTGAGGTACTTTGCCGAGGATCATTTTATCATTTTACTTCTCTATGTTGATAATATGCTACTGGTGGGTCGGAATGCTACTAGGATAGGGAGTTGAAGCGCCAACTGGGTGCGGCCTTCTCTATGAAGGATTTGGGCACAATGAAGACTATTCTTGGGATGTAGATCAGCCGAGAGAAAGAGAGAGTCCAAGCTGCTACACTTATCCCAAAAGAAGTCAATTCATCGGGTACTTCAGCATTTCGGGATAGATGGGTCAAAGAAAGTGAGTAACCCCCTTGCGACTCACTTTAAGTTCACTAAGGAGCAGTATCTATCTACCGAGGACGAAAAGAAAGATATGGAGTGGGTTCCATATGCCTCAGCTGTGGGGAGTCTTATGTATGCTATAGTGTGTACGAGGCCAAATATCACTCACGCAGTTGGCACAGTTAGCAGGTATACTTCCAATTCTGGAATGGTACATTGGAGTGGGGTCAAGTGGATTCTACGATATCTTCAGGGCACTGTCGATTGGAGACTTTCTTTTGGTGGTGACGAGCTGAAGCTGGTTGGGTATACCGACGCTGATATTGCTGGAGATGTAGACACAAGGCAATCGACTTCGGGCTATGATGATGTTTGCTGGTGGAGCAGTATCGTGGCAGTCGTGATTGTAGAAGTGTGTTGCCTTGTCGACGACAGAGACATAGTACATTGCGGTGACAGAGACTTACAAGGAGTTACTATGGATGAAGAAGCGGTTGTTGTCATGACCCGCTCCTGAATATTCGGATACGAGTCGGACACATCCAGCCTACGCTGTGAGACACCGTATAGTAAGTTATTCTAAACCTTCAATTATCATTATAATATATTGAATCATAATAATCACAGCATCTATATCGAGATAAACTAGAATAAGTCCAAGATGTCATTTTAGTTATATTCCCAAACCAAGAGTAACTGGAGACAAATCCAGCAAAATAAATATTAATTATTTATTACAAACCAAAATCAAATACTAAATTTAAGCTAAGCTATAGGGTATTCCTTAGCAGGGACATCCTCTGGGATGTGAGCTGGCATCTTTGGCATCTTAGGAGCAGATCCATAGTATGAGTTACAAAGCAACTCCTCCTCAGTCAATTCACCTGCAACGATCCAATCGGGAAAGGAGCAAAGTACAACCCTACAATTTACGTACGCTGTAATATAGAACTATCAAATAGGGATATATGTAAAGAACTGGTAATAAAGGAAGGTGCAACAAAATAGACTGTAACATGCTCAAGTGAAAAGTAAATACAACTGAAAAGATAGTAAATACATGCTCGGCTGATAGGACGGTAAAAATAAATGCAACTAGTATGACATATAGTCGATTCGACAAAATTTATAGGTGTGCCATATGAATTAAGCTATTCACTCATATTATACTATGGGTTTTGATCACGTATTTAACTATTCTTTTTTTCAATCCCATGCACAAAAGAAAACATGAATAAGTAGAGACGCAACTGTGAAAAGTAAAGACAACTGGTGTAAAGTAAAGGCAACTGGTGTAAAGTAAAGATAATTGGTGTAAAGTAAAGCGAATTACGAAAATTAAATATAAATTATTTTGGAAAGTAAATACAACTAGTAATAAGAAGAAAACATGTCCTGAATGTTCAACATACAAAGTTATAGTTCATGTTTAGTTTAGTGAAAGATGTAGTGTACTTGCCTTCTCCAAGATAGGGTATAGAGCTAAGAAGAGATAATATCCCAGGTCCTCTCATTGTGTGCAAAAGAGGGTACAACTTAGGTTCCACAATTAGATAATGTCTATCTAACCAAATCTACCCTTAACTCTTATTTAAGCACTCTTAATTCTATCTTAAATCAATAACCACCAAACACTAGTTTACTTAGTACTAGTAATTGTACAATTATAAACCAAATTTGTTTCCAAAATATACAAATATTCCTACTCCAAAAACATGATTATAAGTTCTGAAAATTAAAGTAAAAATTTATAATTTCCTCTATTTATCTTACTATTTTATGTATTACAAAATAATAAAATTAAGCTAGTCGGTATAGACTAGTTTTTAACACATCTTTTCAATGCAAACTCTTCATGAATTCTTATGCATAACACCCTTAAAAACTTTAATTAAAATTCTAAAATTAACCAAAATATAATATATAATTACTTTATTAACATAAAAAGTATTTCTTCTAATGATAAAAATATAAACTAGTTACATTAATCTAGTGTTTACACATGCTCAATAATATTACCGTTATGAATTTCTATCAATCTTAATTCTAAAAAAAATAATTTATAATCTGAAAAAATATGTAAAATTAAGTATAAATTATAAAATAATTTATTTTAAAGTTATTTTATGAATATATTAAGAATTACAAGTTGGTGCTCACTACGGGTAAAAACTAGGTTGGTATCGGGTTTCCTAGTGTAGCATGCAAAGTATATATAGCAAGTTGATAAAATCTTTATAGAACCTAAATATTATTGTTCAGGATATCTAAGGGGGTTCAAGGATAAGGGTTTTGATCACTAACCTCTTTGAAAGAATATGTTAAAAGTGCCTCGAATTACAGCTTCTTCGAAACAATTCCAGATTTTACTTATCCTCCTTGTAGCTCCTTGTGATGCTTGTGTAGTTTGTTCTAGGGGTTGTGGTGACTATGGAATATGGTAGATTTGTAGGGTAAGGAGATTTGGGGTGCTGTGGTGGTGGTTTGGAGGCTATGGAGGTGGTGGGGTGGTCTGAGAAGTAGTTATGCTGAATTCGGATTAAGCCTGGTAGGGCAGGATAGATGAAGGTGTGGAGAAAAATAAAGAAAGATTTTGGAGATGATTTTTAAAAAAAAAATATGAGAAAGATGGTTAGGAAGAAAGTTCTTTAGGTGGTTTGAATGGGGAAGGTAAAGAGATGGGGGTTATGGCCAGCCTAATGGGGAGAGGAGAAGTTGAGGGTTACAAACTCCTAGTGGGAAGAGGAAAATGTAGAATGTTTTGGTCATGAGAGGGAGGTGAAGGAGTTGTGGTTACAAATAATTATAGGCTAAATTATTCTTCTAAAAATAGATTTTTGTGTATGGTGTTTGGTATTTTGTGAGTTTAGAGAGGGTGTTTGGTGTTCTACTTGACCACTTAGTTAGGTTTTAAGTTAGTTTTGAGGGTTGGGTCTAGGTTGAGTCAAAATAAGCTCACAAAGTGTGAATAGTACCATGTACCATGCATGGTGCATACTAGCTCCAAGCTAGCAAGTTGCTAGGCTTGTGTGGTGTCATGACCCGCACCCGAAATTTGGGCACGAGTGCGTGGGTACGTCCAGCCTACGCCGTAGCATCGGCGGTAGAACGTAGGTCACAATACTATCTAGTCAATCTTACACGAGTATCCAACTCCATAAGGAGACACATATATCACAATATAATATGTAAATACTCAACCATATAACTAAAGCACGATGAGATATCGAAGAAAAATAAATAATCAAATGCAACACAAGTCTAAAAAAAATATTCTAACTCAAATAATAAACCCAAGTCTCAAAGTATGCCGGAAACAAATCCGGTACCAATAATCTGCTAAAAGAAAAACTAACTGAATAACTAGTGATCCCGGCTAGACCTCTCGGAATCACATCTGAGCTACAAGATCCAAGGCTACAGCTACTCTCCCTATGGTCCATAATATGTCGGACACCATTCCTCTAAGTCACAGTCTGGAAAAATATTTCCAGTCAGGATGGAGCGAAGTACAACCTAAATAATAGTTTCAATTAATTGATAAGGACTATAAAATAATAAATAGATGGTGCTATATACTGAGAGAAGACAATAAATAAATGCAGTGGCAAAATAAAGAGAACAGACAATATAGGCAATATGGTACAGTTAGTGCATATATGAAATGAAGAGAAAGAGCTACAATATCATATACGGGTGATGTAGTATATGAACTGAGATGAAGAACTTTAACTATTCTAAGTGTTTGAAATCATAGTTTTGAAATATGATCGGCTTGGGAACTTGTACGATAGCTACATGGCCTGGCTAATCATACGTGAGGTGTATGATTAACACTAACAATATCTACACTTGTACGATAGGGATTTGATCACATCTCTCACTAACAATTTCTCTGCCCCCAATTAGTACAATGGATCCAACCACGACACATCATAATACACGATCAATGTCCAATATATCATGTACAATATCTAATATCAATGTCGTATACAATGTCAATACGATAACCAATGTAACATCTCATGACTAAAGATCCAATCTATATACTAGTCCGTGTAGCACAGTGCCAAGAATCAGATGTAACATTTCTAAATACTTGAATTATAAAAATTATTAAATAATAAAAACTATTAGAGAATGTACTCGCCTGGGGTCCTTAGCTGGTATGAATCAGAATCCAAGTCACAGTCCAAATAGCCTATGTATTACAAATTTACCATGTCAAAAGATAATTTATTTTAATTTATTTAATTCTAGAATAATTAATTTAAAATTTTATTTTAATCTTATTATTCCAATTTTTAGGTTAATTCATAAATTTTGTCCAAAGAAACTAAATTTTACCAATTCGAGACTCATGGCACGCAAATCGAGGCGATTTGTTGACCAAAAAAGTCAACCGATGCAAACTTGACTTTTATGCATGGTTTCCTATATATTTCAGCATCAAAAATATGCTAGAATTTATGGCTCGTCCGAATTTAAATTCGTTTGAAAATTATTGCACATACCTAAAATCGCATTGTGCAACGGTGGTTAATTCTTAACCTAGAAGTTCTATAGAATTAACAGTACAGAAATATTTTGTATTAAATCCTAGGAAAAACATATGTCAATTATCTCTATATTAGCTTTCTGAAACTTCAAACAGTTTAGTGATTCTGATTCCTGGTTCTCCCAGAATTACAAAAATACCGAGACGAGTCTATTTTCGGATATTCTGTGCTCTACGAATTTTCCAGAATTTAATATTCATAATTTTGTGAAAAAATTTATATATTCAGAAAACTAACCTCAATAAGGTTCTAATGTAAGAAACTGGACTATATTTGGAGTCCAGAGCTATGAGATATCATCTTTTTAAGTCGTCATAACTACTAGAAAATGAGGCTGAATTTATAACGTATTTTGACTGATTTTGGACGAAAAAGAGAGGAGTTTGGGGAAGAAAAATATGAAAGATGAGTTTATTCCATAAGTCTACTAAGTATTTATATAGTGGAGACTACTTAATTGAATACGACTAGGATTGGCTAATTTGGATATGATTAGTATTAGTTTAAATAAGGATAGGATATGCATGAAGTTGCTTTCCTAGTAGGTTCATGATTTGAATTAATTTAAAATATAGTTTAAATTTATCTCAATAATTTATAATCTTAAATAGAATTAAATATAATATAAATAATTTATATATAATTTTATTAATATCTATTAACACTAAATTAGCATCTATCTAATATTAAGACTTTATATATCAAAATAAATCCTCAATAATTCCAAAAATCCAAAAAATCCTTAAAATTCTAAATAAATTATAAAAAAATATTTAAATATTTTAACTCTAAAATAAATATTTGGTAGTAACAACATGCAAGTATGATCTCATAGTAAATCATGAAAGTCCTAGATATTTACGATTCCTAGGTTTTAATTACCCAAAATTTCTAGAGAAATCTCCAAAAATCTAAAATAGCATAAAAAATTCTAAATAAATATTTATATAAGTAAATATATCAAAAAATTCATTTTCAAATTAACTAAGAGAATACTCTAAAAAAATTTGTTGAAAGGCAAAAGCTAGTGTAGCGCTCCAAATATCGAAGCAACGGTAAGGTACAACAATCAAATAAAATCACAATAATAAATATAATCCCCAAATAACTAACCTAAAAATACTAATTAAAGTCCATAATCCTATAATTCGGTCAGGGGTTCATCTAGTGGGCTTCTAGGTCTAGTCTACTAACTCATGCATTAAAGAACACTATATATATATATATATATATATATATATATATATATATATATATATATATATATATATATCATGCAATTATTTAAAAATAAATATACATAATACTTATAATAAATAAAAAGACAAAAATACCCCTATTTTAGGATGTGGTAGTGACAAGTCTACCCCCTTAGAAAAAATTTGTCCTCGAAATTTAAGATCCTCAATAGTTGTCTATATATATATCAAAATTTAAATTCATCAAACCATATAATCATGAAGTAAATCCATATTGTTATTTCGCAAAATTTTTAAAATTCTATAAATATCATATTCCTGAAAATTTTTAAATTTAAAATCAAATTCCATTTTTATCATAATCTCCTCCAAAACTTTTAAGTTAATTAACTAAATACTCAAAAATTTAATACCCAATCCTCTAATTTTAAATCCAATAAATGTATATTATAAAATTGAATCTCGCCGCAAAAATTTGAATTCAACACTAATCCATTTGTGTTCTTATTCCTCGATTCTTTTTCCACACAATACTCAACACTGCAATACTTATGAAGTCTTCAAATACGACATTCAATGTATAAGTTTTAAAATTTATATCTTGCAGTCAAATAAATATAATGATAATCTCCTAAATTTTCTCGAACTTTAATGACAAATTCAATCATATCTTAATCTTCATAAAATCAATGATCTAACAAAATCGTCAATTCTGCCATATTGAATTCTCAACTCTTTATTTAAATTAATGTTTATCCTCGAAATTGAAGGCACCTTGTCTCTCTTTGTCAAGTCGTAACCTCTTCATTAATCTTCACTAAGGTCAAACTCCAATAATCACGGTCTAAGAAAATTCTACCTACAGTCATTCAATATGCAATCTAAGAAAAACATGTATGGTTATGGTATCTTTTGTCATGGTATTGCAGTCTCTGTCAGGGTGTACTACTAACTACATTCTAACAAGAAAAATTACTGATACAAGCTATGGTACTAAGGAATCAATCAATCAATCAATCAATTAGAAAGTAACAAAAGGAAGGAAAAGAACCTGCTAACACATCACCTGCAATATCGATCTCCTCGACCGTCATCGCAAATGCCCCGCCCTGCTTGGGTGGCTCCCTTCGCGGGTGCTGAGCAATCCGCGGTTCCATAGGTGGCCTAACTGGGTCTCTATGATTTGGAGCTGCTCGCTGGCCGGGAAGATAAGGAGCCAGAAGATAATCCCTCACTTGATGTCCCGCCATAGTGCAAACAAAGTCCTAGCCTTGTTCTACAGCTCTCCCAAAGGTGACCTGGCTTCTTACAGAAATGACAAGTCTGCTGTCTCTCTCTCGAAGGCTGCTGCTGATCCTGTTGAACACGAATCTGTGCCTGGTACTGCTGTTGATACTGAGTCATCCTCGGCTGTTGTTGAATATGGGGACATTTGGTCGGTCCTGCGCTACCACTTGTATCTCCAGAAATATTGTCACTCCTCTTAGGCCTGAGATCCAGATCCTCTTCTACAATCTGGGCATCCATCAAGATATCCTCAAAGGTAGCGGTACGATGACCAGAAGTGCGCGACCTAATCTCTCTCGTCATCCCCTTTCTAAACTTTTGGGCTCGATCTCCTAGGTCCCGAATTATAGACGATGCAAAATGGCTCAAACGACAGAATTCTGTGGCGTATTCGTCGACCGACATGGTTCCTTGGACCAAGTCATGAAATTGACTCTCTAAAGCTCCCAAGGCCACGTCGGGAAAGAACTTCTCCTTGAAAAGCTCCTTGAAGGTCTCCCAAGTAAGTCCTTGTGCAGTGAGTCTTGGTTCTGTACGATACCATATGAGTGCGATATCGAACATCTGACTGCCGGCCGCCTCTATCTGCAAGCTCTCCGGAATCTGGGTCAATCGCAGGCTCCTCTCTATATCCTCTAACCAGTCGTCAGCGTAGAGTATCCCTTCGATACCCTTGAACTCTCGAGGCATCATCCCCTTGAAGTCCACTATAGTGCCTGATCTCTGCTGTTGCTGTTGGCCAGGAAACTGCTGGACAACTCTCTCAACTGCCTGTAGTGCCATCTGGTGAGCGTTCTCCATGCTCTCTCTCATCAACTCTGTCTATGCTTGGTGCACCTCAGCTTGCACCCTCTGAGCCTCAGCTTGAACTCTCTGAGCATCTGCCATCACTCTCTGGGCATCTACCATGCCCTGGATCAAGGTAAACATCTGTGTCCCGTCAACGGGCACACTTGCGAAAAACGGAGTCGGTGGAGGAGGAAGGTTCCCTGTTACAACTGGGGCAACCCTTGGAACAGGTGGGAGAGGAGGAACACCAGATGTTTGTCCGTCAGGTGAAGAGGTGGCAGACCCTTCTGAAGTTGATGCTCCCACTCTCATAGATCTTGTCTTCAGTGGCATCCTGAAGACAGACCAAAAATAATCAATTTAGGCAACAAATACGATATCATCAAGGAAGGACAATAAAATTCTAAATAAAGCAATATTCATAATATAATATATAAATACTCAACCACATAACTAAAGCACGATAAGATATTGAAGAAAAATAAATAATCAAATGCAACACAAGTCTAAAACAAAATAGTCTAACTCAAATAATAACACCCAAGTCTCAAAGTATGCCGAAAACAAATCCGGTACCAATAATCTGCTAAAAGAAAAACTAACTGAATAACTAGTGATCCCGGCTAGACCTCCCAGAATCACATCTGAGCTACAAGGTCCAAGGCTGCAACTACTCTCCCTGTGGTCCATAATATGTCAGACACCAGTCCTCTAAGTCACAGTCTGAAAAAATATTTCTAGTCAGGATGGAGCAAAGTACAACCCAAATAACAGTTCCAGTTAATTGATAAGGACTATAAAATAATAAATAGATGGTGCTATATACCGAGAGAAGACAATAAATAAATGCAGTGGCAAAATAAAGAGAACAAGCAATATAGGCAATATGGTACAGTTAGTGCATATATGAAATGAAGAGAAAGAGCTACAATATTATATATGGGTGATGTATATATGAACTGAGATGAAGAACTTTAACTATTCTAAGTGTTTAAAATTGTAGTTTCGAAATGTGATCGGCTTGGGAACTTGTACGATAGCTACATGGCCTGGCTAATCATACGTGAGGTATATGATTATCACTAACAATATCTATACTTGTACGATAGGGATTTGATCACATCTCTCACTAGCAATTTCTTCGCCTCCAACTAGTACAGTGGATCCAACCATGACACGTCACGATACACGATCAATGTCCAATATATCATGTACAATGCCTAATATCAATGTCGTATACAATGTCAATACGATAACCAATGTAACATCTCATGACTAAAGATCTAATCTATATACTAGTCCGTGTAGCACAGTATCAAGAATCAGATATAATATTTTTAAATACTTGAATTATAAAAATTATCAAATAATAAAAATTATCATAAAATGTACTTTCCTGGGGTCCTTAGCTGGTATGAATCAGAATCCAAGTCACAGTCCAAATAGCCTATGTATTACAAATTTACCATGTCAAAAGATAATTTATTTTAATTTATTTAATTCTAGAATAATTACTCTAAAATTCTATTTTAATCTTATTATTCTGATTTTTAGGTTAATTCCTAAATTTTGTCAAACTAAATTTTACCAATTTGAGACTCATGGCACGTAAATCGAGGCAATTTGTTGACCAAAAAAGTCAACCGATGCAAACTCGACTTTTATACATGGTTTTCTGTAGATTTCAGCATCAAAAATATGTTGGAATTTACGGCTCGTCCGAATTCAAATTCGTTTGGAAATTATTGCACATACCTAAAATCGTATTGTGCAAAGGTGGTTAATTCTTAACCTATAAATTCTACAAAATTAACAGCACAGAAATATTTCGTATTAAATCCTAAAAAAAACATATGTCAATTATCTCTACATTATCTTTCCGAAACTTTAAACGGTTAGTGATTCTAATTCCTGGTTCTCCCAGAATCGCAAAAATACCTAGACGCGTCTGTTTTCAAATATGCTGTGCTCTACGAATTTTTCAGAATTTAATATTAATAATTTCATGAAATAATTTATATATTCAGAAAACTAACCTCAATACGGTTCTAATACAAGAAACTGGGCTGCATTTGGAGTCCGGAGCTATGAGACTAACCTCAATACGGTTCTAATACAAGAAACTAACCTCAATTTATATATTCGTCTTTTTAATTCGTCATAACTACTAGAAAATGAGGCTGAATTTATGACGTATTTTGACTAATTTTGGACGAAAAAGAGAGGAGTTTGGGGAAGAAAAATATGAAAGATGAGTTTATTCTATAAGCCTACTAAGTATTTATAATGGTGGAGACTACTTAATTGAATACCACTAGGATTGGCTAATTTGGATATGATTAGTATCAGTTTAAATAAGGATAGGATATGCACGAAGTTGCTTTCCTAGTAGGCTCAGGATTTGAATTAATTTAAAATATAGTTTAAATTTATCTCAATAATTTATAATCTTAAATAGAATTAAAGATAATATAAATAATTTATATATAATCTTATTAATATCTATTAACACTAAATTACCATATATCTAATATTAAGACCTTATATATCCAAATAAATCCTCAATAATTCAAAAAATCCAAAAAATCCTTAAATTCTAAATAAATTAGAAAAAAAAATATTTTAACTCCAAAATAAATGTTTAGTAGTAACAACATGCAAGTATGGTCGCATAGTAAATTATGGAAGTCCTAGATATTTATATTTCCTAGGTTTTAATTACCCAAAATTTTTAGAGAAATCTTCAAAAATCTAAAATAGCCTAAAAATAATTCTAAATAAATATTTATATAATTAAATATATCAAGAAATTTATTTTCTAATTAACTAAGAGAATACTCTAAAGAAATTTGTTGGAAGGCAAAAGCTAGTGTAGTGCTCCAAATATCGAAGCAACGGTAAGGTACAACAATAAAAAAATCACAATAATAAATATAATCCTCAAATAATTAATCCTAAAAATACTAATTGAAATCTATAATCCTATAATTCGGTCAGGGGTTCATCTAGTGGGCTTCTATGTCTAGTCTACTAACTCATGCAATAAAGAACAATACATATATATATATATATATATATATATATATATATATATATATATATACACACACACACACACACATATCATTCAATTATTTACAAATAAATATACATAATACTTATAATAAATAAAAAGATAAAAATACCCCTATTTTAGGATGTGGTAGTGACATGTGGAACCACAAATATATACAAAATAATAAAAATTAATTTGGTTGGCACTAAATAATAAAGAAATTTTATATAAATATTAATATTAGCACTAATTTAACTTTAAATATTTATATAAATTTTTTTTAAAGAGTTACAAAACTTTCCTCCTTGAAAAATGTTGTCCTCAAATTTTTTAAAGGTAAGGTACAACAATCATACCTGAAAAAGGTAAGGTATTCCTTTTTCATCGTATCCTCTCTCTCCCAAGTTGACTCTCTTAGAGAGTGATGTCTCCATGCAACTCGGACCAAGGGTATAACGGTGTTTCTTAACCTATTCTTCCTTCGATCCAGTATCTCCATGGGCTGCTCCGAGTAGGTGAGGCTAGGTCCAACTTCCAGCTCTGAGTGATCTAAGACGTGACTGGGGTCTAGAATGTACCTCATCAGCTAAGAAACATAGAAGACGTTGTGGACGCCATCAAAGTTTGGTGGCAATGCAACTCTGTAAGCCACATCTCCAACTCTGCTAAGTATAGTGAAGGGTCTAATATATCTGGGACTCAGCTTCCCCCCCAACCAAATCTGATTGTCCCTCGAGTAGGAGATATTTTTACAAACACCTTATCGCCATCAGTGAACTCCAAGGGTCTTCGACTGCTATCGGCCTAATATTTCTGCCTATCTTGGGCAACCCTGAGTCTGCCTCTGATCATCTTAACCTTGTCTGCTGCCTTTGTGATCATCTTTGGTCCAAGCATGACTCTCTCTCCAACATAGTCCCAAGAGAGCAGTGTCCTGCATTATCGTCCGTAAAGTGCATCGATCGATGTCATCCCAATGCTAGCTTGGTAGCTGTTGTTGTATAAGAACTCTACCAAGTGTAGATGCTCCTTCCATGATCCGCCAAAATCTAATGTGCAAGTTCGCAACATGTCCTCCAAAGTCTGTATCATCCTTTCAGACTGCCCATCTGTCTGAGGATGGTATGCAGTACAAAACTTTAACTGAGTACCAAGTCCTTCCTGCAGGCTCTTCCAAAAGTGTGAAATAAATCTGCTGTCTCTGTCAGACTCTATGCTTACTGGGACTCCATGAATCTGCATTATCTGTCTCATATACAGTTCTGCCAACTTCTCAGTGGAAAGTTCTACTTTGAAGGAAATAAAATGAGTTGATTTGGTCAATCTATCGACTATGACCCAAATGGTATCCTTTCCTTATTGGAAACGAGGAAGTCCCGAAATAAAGTCTATTGTGATGTGTTCCCATTTCTAATCCGGAATGGGTAAAGGCTGTAGCAATCCAGCTGGTCTCTGTCTCTCTGCCTTTACTTGTTGGCAGATAAGGCATCAAAAAATGAATCTGGCAGCGTCCCTCTTCATGTCGTACCACCCGATAAGTTTTTGCATATCCTTGTACATCTTATTAGCACCGGGATGTATGGAATACTACAACTGGTGAGCTTCTTGCATAATCTCCTCACTTAAACTGCCTTTCGGGACACACAGTCTGGTGCCATGCCTCAACGATCCATCATCAACTATACTGAAATCATCTAGAAGTCCTGCATCTATCTGTGCTCTTAGTTGACGAAGCCTAGTATCAAGGAACTGAGTCTCCTTGATCTTCTCCATTATACTGGACTGGATCTGCATGCTCATAATCTGCATTTTTTCTCCAGGTAGAATAATCTCCATACCGAGCTTCTCCAAGTCCTCAAGTAGATATTTGTTCCTAGTCAGATACATAGCCACTGGGTATCTGCTAAGCGCATCCGCAATAATATTGGCCTTTCCAGGTTGATACTGGAGGTCAATGTCAAAATCCTTCATCAGCTCCAGCCATCTCTATTGCCTCATGTTCATCTCCTTCTGGATAAACACATACTTCAAGCTCTTATGGTCTGTGAAAATTTTTACACGCTCTCCGTATAAATAGTATTTTTACAGCTTCAGAGTGAATATTACTACTGCTGGCTCCAAGTCGTGGGTAGGATAGTTCTTCTCATGAGTTCATAATTGCCTAGATGCATAAGCAATTACTTTTCCATTCTGCTGGAGAATGCATTCCAACCCCTTCCCTGAGGCATCACTATAGATAGAAAATCCTTCGCTACCCGAAGGTAATGCCAATACTGGTGCGGTCGTCAATCTTTTCTTCAGTTCCTCAAATGCTGCCTGACACTCCTTTGTCTAGATTTACTCCTCATTCTTCCTTGTCATCTTGGTCATAGGCTCAGCCACTTTTGCAAATTCCTTCACAAACTTTCGGTAGTAGTCAACTAAGCCCAAAAAACTCCTGATCTCTGCAACTGATTTTGGAGTGGTCAACGTCTCGACTGTTGTAATTTTTTTCGAATCCACTGCAATACCCTCTTCTATGACCACATGACCAAGAAACTCCACTTGGTCTAAGAAGAACTTGCACTTGGATAGCTTACCGTACAACTTCTCCTTCTTAGAATCCCTAGTACTATTCGTAAGTGCTCAACATGTTCCTCAGGATTCTTTGAATAAATAAGTATGTCGTCAATGAATACTACGACAAACTTATCCAGATACTCATGGAAAATCTTGTTCATAAGGTTTATGAAGATGGCAGGTGCATTTGTGAGTCCTAAGGCATAACTAGGAACTCATACTGCCCGTATCTGGTGTTTAATGCAGTCTTCAGCCCTCACCTTCACCTGATGATATCTCGATCTCATATCTATCTTCGAGAACACCTTTTCCCCGCTCAACTGTTTGAATAAATTATTTATCTGAGGCAAATGATATCTATTGTAAACCCCTCGATTTATTCTGTAGATAGTAAGGGTTAGATTTGGAAAATTTTGGTTTTGGTAGCAGATATCGAGGTTTAGAGTTAAGTCTGTCCTATTATTTTAATTTATTTAATTAAACCCTTGGCGTGCCCTATCATTGCTAAATTATTCAGAGCCCAATATCAGCCCGTAAATTCTATCGGACTATTGTATTTCTGACTTGACTCGCCAAATTAGGTACTGGACTTTTTCGTCACTAAAAATCAGATTTCGTTGTGCTCTAAATTAATTGCACAATTTTTCGAAACCGTAATCCATATTTATTTTCGTGTCGGACACCTGTGTCGTTACCCTAAATTTTGAGATACCAACTTAACCCGTTGAGTCGGACCAACTAAAGGGTCAAAGACTGACTCCAAGCCCCCACCATTTTTGACCTTTGCGTCATTTCCGGATTTTGACCCCAAGTGCCCCCATTTGATTCAAAAGCGCGGGACACTTTAATTCTATTTAAATCGGGGATACCAATTTTGCCTAATCCTATTTTAATCCTTAATTAATCCCGATGACCATAAAATTAAACCCGTGCCAAACACCCAATACCCCCTCGCCATGCAAACCATCACCCGTAATTTTCTCCATAATTTTGGCATCATTTTATGTGTTCGTACAATTTCCCGAATTTAAGGGGCTAAGTTGCAATTTAGTGATTTTAGGTGCTCTCACCCCATTGGCCAAAACCAATTGGAGAGGTCACAAAATTTGGTCCAAATTATACCCATCCATTCACCACTCCTCATGAAGAAATTATTTTTCTTCATGACATATCTAAGCCCTCCATTTTGAATAGGAGCATCTCCACCCTCCATCCATTCACCACTCCCTATAAAACCATCACCATCACCCTCACAAACACCAAGGTCGGCCCTAATCCCAACACATGGAGAACCCCACTCTCTCTCTCTCCTCACTCCTCTATATTTCTCCATGCATTAAACCACCTCCATTCTTCTTCTTCTTCTTCTTCTTCTTCTTCTTCCTTTAACTCTTCCTCCTCCTGAAGACCGGCCGGCCGACCAACTCGGCTCCACAGCACCCGACCGGACTGACCGACTTCCTCCCCCGTCGGACTGTGCACTCCTCCGCAGCTGACTGTCCCCGACCGGTCAGTACGTTCCCCGCTGACCCGCCGGACTGTGCAACTCGCCTCCCCCGCTTGCTGCCAATGCAGTAGCCGACTCCGGCGCCGTTATGCGGCCACCCTCCGGCTGTGCAACTTTTCCCCCGGCCAGTTCGAGCACCCCGCGGGGGATCCCCATGCATCCTCCGTCTACCGTAACACACGTGCCCGACGCTAGCTGTTTGGTTTGACAAAACAGTAGTTATTTGGAGATAACAAAATAATAGTTATTTGGAGAGCTAATATTTGATGATGAATTTAAGTGAGTAGTAGCTAGGTTATTGGAAAGCGGCATTCAAGTATTAAATCAATGGTTTGTATAATCGAGGGTTTAATTGATTAATATTTAATTTATTCGAGGATGATATATTTATACGTGCATATTAATGTCGGTAAAGACCAGGGAAAAATCTGAGGATGATCACGACTTGAACTACTGAGAAACATCTAGATGAACATTAGAGATTGAGGACTGTGAAATTGGTAGTAACTATTTGAGTTTGAGACTGAGTTTAGGTGTAGATGTGTGTCGCATCCCTGCTTGACGTAGAATAGATTATTAATTTTGGTTTGTATCTATCCCTAGGTACTGCGGGACCTGAGGACTTGGATGTGGTACCGGATCCCCGTCATCAGCAGCCGCACGTAGGCAAGTGTACCTTGCCACCCTGTATTTCAGTTTACAGATATTTATTGTTTCGTTATATACATTATGCACGTATTTATGTTGACGTTAGATACTTCGTGTCCGGTTCACAACCGGGTGAAGACATACGTCGTAACGTCTTAGAGAGATTGTTGGATGTTTTGTAGCATCTCGATATGCGTACCTGAGTATATCGACACCCCAGGACACACTCATACACTGTGATCATGCCAGATTCCTGTATCTTGATACTGACATCATGACCAGAGACTGGGATGACCTTAGGGTCACGTCTGTTGAGTTATTTCTGTGTGTCGAGACTGTAGTCAGAGGTTCAGGTTCAACGCACAATCGTTGACCGCTTGGGATGGGGAAGACAGTTACTAGACGTTTGGGCTACTCTGCACGCGCTTATATATATATATATATACTATTTCTGTAGTGATCATGTATCTCGAGTAGTTGTACCACCCGTGTGACTCCTTGCCCGGAGCTGCGGTACGTGCCGTGTGTTTCCGTGTCCGGAGCTACGGTTTTATTTTAGAAAGCCCACGTGTCGAACATTGTCTTTAAACTGTGTCACACTTGTTTGGTTATGATAGAGTACCCTGTTGTTGCACTTGTACTTTCTGTTTACTTGGCATGTTGTATTTTTGTACCTTGTTACGTCCCTCTGAGGACCTGGTTCCCTGCCAGTTTTGCAGCATAGGTAATTACGGAGCATTTGGAGTTGCTGTTGGAGTTGCATGTCTTGCGTGCATGGTACCAGGTACTCACATTATATCTACCGGCATTATGATTATTTTACATTATTTATTTTATCTGCTGTTATAGCCTAGTTTTTATAGACTCATACTTCTTCTCGAGTCTATTCGAGTTAGTGTGTTATTGGGCGGCCGACTCTAGCACATATAGCTCTTTCTTGTATATTATTGTACATTGTGGATTGAGACATAGAGGTTTACATTTATGGGATGTCTAGATAGTGCCCTTTTTATTACAGCTTATACGTATTCGAGTCAGACCAGAGTCTGGTCGAATACGTAGCTGGCGTGTTATGTATTCCTGGTCCTACGTATTTTGGGACTGGGGTGTGACATATTTTTGTGGTGGCTCATGCAGGTCCGATTTAAATCGTCTTGGTCACCTGACTGTGCCAAGCGAGCCTGCAAATTAGGAATAGATGTTATGATTGTTGAATAAGATCTCAATCCATAATCGATTTTAAAAAACTCTTTGTATGTGATTATCGCCCTTGGACTTCCAATTTGCATTCGTTCAATCTTCGTCGATATCGCTATCCTTGTTGCTCGTCCCCTATTGTTCGGGAAGATGAATGCTTGTGACTGATGATTTCCCTCCAGAAGAAGATCGAAGACCAGACGGCAGAAGACATAATTCGTATACCTTTCTCCGAGAAGATTGTTACCTTATCCGGATAGATTGATGGGTTCTTTGGATTCTAGAACTAGTGTGGAAGGTTGGCAAGAGAGTTGGACCTAGTAGTACCCTACCCGTGCTTGAGGTAGCAGTGATCTTGGAAGTACAGAGAGTTGGAAGGATTGTTGATCATGACCTAGAATAATTTACGGAAATGCATAGCCTGATGTTGGAAACTAGTAGTTGTATATGATAACAATGCTAGGAACGATGACTATGAGCTAGAGGAGATGAAAACTTTAGGATCTCACTTGGGAGATAATAATCGGATTCCAGGAAATTCTAGTATGTGCTTGAGTGATACCATTATTGTACTATGCGACTTGGAGGGATAAATAACGAAAAGAAGAAACTCGAGGAATAAAAATTTTAGGGAAAATTTGAGGAGAAGAGAAATTATACTTTAGGCAGGGGAGAAAATTTTTTTTTTAAAGGATTAGTGTGGTAAACAGAACAAGAGGATTTATTTTGAGGTTAAGTCTGGAAGATGACACCATCCTAGCATGAGTTGATTGAGCCAATACCACGCGACACTAGATTGTCGACGTAGTTGTATTTATATTTTTAGGCCACCAGGTTACCCTGAGTTGAGTTCAGGGAGCCCAGGAGTATGGTGCCCATCTACCTTAGGGGTATACAATGCAGGAGGTGAACCAGTGTACCACCATGTTATATCAGAATTGAGGATATTTTTCTAGAGGATCTTCTAGGCCTGCCACCTGACAGAGAGATGGAGTTTTTTAAAGAGTTGAATCCCAGAGCTGAGCCAGTTATTCTCTCGTCTTCAGACTAGCACCGATATAGTTGGTTGAATTGAAGATCCATAGTAGAAGGTCTCGTAGACAAGGGTTTCAGTCGGGCTAGTGTTTCCCCATGGGAAGCAACTATCTTAATAGTGCCAAAGAAAGACGGGACGGTACATTTGAATCAGCTAAGTGGCACATGTGTTCTCGAAGGTCGATCTCAGATCAAGCTAATATTAGATCAAGGTACGGAGAGAGGACTTTCCGAAGACGGCTTTTCAGACGTAGTATGGACACTATGAGTCTCTAGTCATGACCGTTTGGTTTGACAAATGTGCCAGCAGTATTTATGAGCTTGAGGAACAATGCTTTTCACCAGTACTTAGATAAGTTCGTGGTGGTATTTATTGATGACATCTTGGTATATTCCAAGAGCCAGGAGGAGCATGAGAGGCATCTCAGGATCATGATGGAGACGCTGAGACATGAGAGGCTGTACGCCAAGCTCAGCAAATGTGAGTTCTGTTTGGGTAGGGTACCCTTCCTGGGACACAAAATTACCGGAGATGGACTAACAGTTGACCGGAGAAAATAGTTACAGTTGAGACATGGCCAACCCCTACATCAGTTACAGAGGTTAGGAGTTTCCTCGGACTTGCCGAATATTATCGGAGGTTCGTGGAAAACTTTTCGAGGATAGCTGCGCCTATGATGCAGCTGACGCGTAAGTGCGAAGAGTTTATCTGGACCGACGAGTGTCAGGCGGCTTTCGATGAGCTGAAGAAGCGTCTGACACCAGCACCAATTTTGACACTACCTTCAGGATCAGGAAGATTTGTAGTGTATAGCGATGCGTCAGGGAACGGATTAGGATGTGTACTGATGCAACACGGTAAGGTGATAGCCTACGCATCTAGACAGCTGAGAATTCATGAGAAGAACTATCCGACGCACGATTTGGAGCTAGCTGCAGTGATAATTGCACTAAAGCTAAGGCGACACTAACTTTATGGAGAGTGTGATAAGATTTATACAGATCACAAAAGTCTGAAGTATGCCTACACAAAGAAGGAGCTCAACATGAGATAGAGACACTGGCTAGAATTGATGACAGATTATGAAATCAAGTCGCAGTACCACCCTGGCAAGGCGAATGTAGCTTATGACTCGTCGCCAGTTGTTAGAGGATTTTCAGGGACTCAGGATTGAAAATGTATTGCCAGGCATGGATGAACAAACGGCCAATCTCGAGGTTCAGTCCACATTTATTGAGAGGACCAAGGCAGCCTTGCCTACAGATACGAGATTTAGACGATTGCGAGAAAGGACAGAGGCCGACATGCAGACGGGACTCAGGATTCATGAAGACGGAACGTTAAGGTGTGGAGATCGCCTATATGTTTCGAGTGGCGAGCTACGCCAAGAGTTGATGACCGAGACTCATAGCTTGATTTATTCCATTCGTCCCGGGGGTACGAAGATGTACCGAGACTTGAGGCAGCATTTCTGGTGGTATGGGATGAAGAGAGAAATTACAAGATTCGTGGCAAAGTGTTTAGTTTGTCAGCAAGTCAAGGCTGAACATCAGAGGGCTGCAGGAATATTGCAGCCACTTCCCATTTCCGAGTGGAAGTGGGAACACATTACAATGGACTTCGTCATAGGATTCCCGCAAAGCCTTAGCGGGAAGGATACAGTTTGGGTTATTATAGACAGACTCACCAAGTCTGCATATTTCTTGTCCTTCAGAGTTGGGCAATCCACCGAGATTTTAGCTGAATTGTATATGAGGCAGATAGTACGACTACGTGGAGTGCCTGTCAGCATCGTATCGGATCGTGATTCCAGATTCACGTCGCATTTTTGGCGGAGTATGCAGGAGAGCCTAGGAACTCGTCTCAAGTTCAGCACTGCATATCATCCACAGACTGATGGACAGTCAGAGCGCACGATACAGATATTAGAGGATATGTTGAGAGCGTGCATGATTGATTTTGGAGGATCTTGGGAGGACCACCTACACTTGGTGGAATTCTCCTACAGTAACAGTTACCAGGCTAGCATACAGATGGTGCCTTATGAGGCACTGTACGGTAGGAAATATAGGTCGCCAGTGTATTGGAGTGACGTAGGAGAGCGTCAGATACTTGGTCCAGAGTTGGTGACACAGACAGTAGAGAAGGTCAAGCAGATTCAGAGCCACCTGCGTGCAGCACAGGACAGACAGAAACATTGGGCAGATACGCATCGCAGACCATTGGAGTTCAAGGAGGGCGACCATATATTTTTGAGGATATCGCCTACTCGGGGTACCATCAGATTCGGAGGCAAAGGCAAGCTGAGTCCGAGGTTCATAGGGCCTTTTAACATTTTGGAACGAGTTGGCGAAATGGCTTACCGTCTTGCATTACCTCCATCATTAGAGGGAGTACATGACGTATTTCACGTATCGCAGCTGAGGAGATATGTCGTAGACCCAAGCCACGTGCTTGATCATTCGGAGATTACAGTCGGGCCCAGTCTGTCTTACGTAGAGCAGCCAGTAGAGATCCTCGATCACAGCGAGAAGACTTTGAGAGGGCAGACGATTTGTTTGGTCAGAGTGGCATGGAAGCACCATTCACCAGGCGAGTTTACTTGGGAGCGCGAGGATTCTATTCGGCAGCGGTTCCCGTACTTATTTGAGGACCAATGTACGAATTTACGTACGAAATTTGATTACTAGTTGTCTTAAAATTCTTTTAGATATTATCGTGCTTTACTTTTAATTTCGGGGACAAAATTTTTCTAAGTTGGGAAGAATGTAAACCCCCTCGATTTATTTTGTAGATAGTCAGGGTTAGATTTGGAAAATTTTGGTTTTGGTAGCAGATGTCGAGGTTTAGAGTTGAGTCTGTCCTATTATTTTAATTCATTTAATTAAACCCTTGGCGTGCCCTATCATTACTAAATTATTCAGAGCCCAATATTAGCCCGTAAATTCCATCAGACCATTGTACTTCTGACTTGACTCGCCAAATTAGGTACTGGACTTTTCCGTCACTAAAAATCAGATTTTGTTGTGCTCTAAATTAATTGCACAATTTTCCAAAACCGTAATCCATATTTATTTTCGTGTCGGACACCTGTGTCGTTACCCTAAATTTTGAGATACTAACTTAATCCGTTGAGCCGGACCAACTAAAGGGTCCAAGACTGACTCCAAGCCCCCACCATTTTTGACCTTTGCGTCATTTTCGGATTTTGACCCCAAGTGCCCCCATTTAATTCAAAAGCGCGGGACACTTTAATTCTATTTAAATCGGGGATACCAATTTTGCCTAATCCTATTTTAATCCTTAATTAATCCCGATGGCCATAAAATTAAACCCGTGCCAAACACCCAATACCCCCTCGCCATGCAAACCGTCACCCATAATTTTCTCCACAATTTTGGCGTCATTTTATGTGTTCGTGCAATTTCCTGAATTTAAGGGGCTAAGTTGCAATTTAGTGATTTTAGGTGCCCTCACCCCATTGGCCAAAACTAAATGGAGAGGTCACAAAATTTGGTCCAAATTACACCCATCCATTCACCACTCCTCATGAAGAAATTATTTTTCTTTATGACATATCTAAGCCCTCCATTTTGAATAGGAGCATCTCCACCCTCCATCCATTCACCACTCCCTATAAAACCATCACCATCACCCTCACAAACCCCAAGGCCGGCCCTAATCCCAACACATGGAGAACCCCACTCTCTCTCTCTCTCCTCACTCCTCCATATTTCTCCATGCATTAAACCACCTCCATTCTTCTTCTTCTTCTTCTTCTTCCTTTAACTCTCCCTCCTCCTGAAGACCGGCCAGCCGACTAACTCGGCTCCGACCGTCGACCTCGCGGTGGCTCCACAGCACCCGACCGGACTGACCGACTTCCTCCCCCACCGGACTATGCACTCCTCCTCAGATGATTGTCCCCGACCGGTCAGTACGTTCCCCGCCGACCCGCCGGACTGTGCAACTCGTCTCCCCCGCCTGCTGCTAATGAAGTAGCCGACTCCAGCGCCGCTGTGCGGCCACCCTCCGGCTGTGCAACTTTTCCCCCAACCAGTTCGAGCACCCCGTCGAGGCTCCCCATGCCTCCTCCATCTGCCGTAGCACACGTGCCCGATGCTAGCCGTCGAACATCAGCCGAGACATCACCAACACCCACGTCCGACGAAGGAAGCACCGCCCTCGACTCCGACGACGAGCCAACCCCGACTGAATATTCCTCCGGCCTCCCTCATCCGATCTCCTCCCTATCTCCACCACCATTTCCTCCACTCCTTTGCTCCGGCCAGAGCTCCTCCCCACCGCCATTGCCGAGCCAACTTCGAGCTGCTGTCCGTTGTCTCCGGCAGCGGCCAAAGCCATCACCCCTGCTGCCAGCGAGTCTCCTCACGGCGAGCTTCTTCACCGCTGCTCCGGTCGAGCAGTGCCTCCACTGCGCCGACCTCCTGGCTGCTACCCCGACGCCCTCATGATACAACTTCACCCACTGTGGACACCACCACCACCTCTGATGCCCCGGCTACCCACAAATCTGGCGGCCGCTGCAATTGTCACCATTCTCTCGATCACCCCCTCCGGCCAGCAAACGCCTCGCCGAGGTATCGATTCCCTCCCCCTCTCTATGTTTATATATTTATGGACTTGTATTAGCTAGGGTTTAAGTATAGATGTTGTATAGATTGTAGTGTAGTAAGACAATGAACCTTGTGTTTAATAACGTTTGTTTAAGGGGTTATTATACATGTCATAATATGGAATTGATGGTTAACTGCAAGGTTGATATTTAAGCTTAATTCGGGTTATATATGCACTTGATGGTTGGGGAGGATATAGATAAATGAGGGTTTATGTATGTATCAAGTTTTAGGGTCTGATATGATTGTTCCAAGCATTTGATGGTTAATTGAGGAGAAGGTTAAATGGTAGTGAAATGATACGGTGATAACAAAACATTAGTTATTTGGAGAGATAATATTTGATGATGAATTTAAGTGAGTAGTAGCTAGGTTATTGGAAAGCGGCATTCAAGTATTAAATCAATGGTTTGTATAATCGAGGGTTTAATTGATTAATATTTAATTTATTCGAGGATGATATATTTATACGTACATATTAATGTCGGTAAAGACCAGGGAAAAATCTGAGGATGATCACGACTTGAACTACTGAGAAACATCTAGATGAACATTAGAGATTGAGGACTGTGAAATTGGTAGTAACTATTTGAGTTTGAGACTGAGTTTAGGTGTAGATGTGTGTCGCATCCCTGCTTGACGTAGAATAGATTATTGATTTTGGTTTGTATCTATCCCTAGGTACTGCGGGACCTGAGGACTTGGACGTGGTACCGGATCCCCGTCATCAGCAGCCGCACGCAGGCAAGTGTACCTTGCCACCCTGTATTTCAGTTTACAGATATTTATTGTTTCGTTATGTACATTGTGCACGCATTTATGTTGACGTTAGATACTTCGCGTCTGTTTCACAACCGGGTGAAGACGTACGTCGTAATGTCTTAGAGAGATTGTTGGATGTTTCGTAGCATCTCGATATGCGTACCTGAGTATATCGATACCCCAGGACACACTCATACACTGTGATCATGCCAGATTCCTATATCCTGATACTGACATCATGACCAGAGACTGGGATGACCTTAGGGTCGCGTCTGTTGAGTTATTTCTGTGTGTCGAGACTGTAGTTAGAGTTTCAGGTTCAGCGCACAATCGTTGACCGCTTGGGATGGGGAAGACAGTTACTAGACGTTTGGACTACTCTGCATGCGCTTATATATATATATACTATTTCTGTAGTGATCATGTATCTAGAGTAGTTGTACCACCCGTGTGACTCCTTGCCCGGAGCTGCGGTACGTGCCGTGTGTTTCCGTGTCCGGAGCTACGATTTTATTTTAGGATGCCCACGCGTCGAACGTTGTCTTTAAACTGTGTCACACTTGTTTGGTTATGATAGAGTACCCTGTTGTTGCACTTGTACTTTCTATTTACTTGGCGTATTGTATTTTTGTACCTTGTTACGTCCCTCTGAGGACCTGGTTCTCTGCCAGTTTTGCAGCATAGGTGATTACGGAGCATTTGGAGTTGCTGTTGGAGTTGCATGTCTTACGTGCATGGTACCAGGTACTCACATTATATCTACCGGCATTATGGTTATTTTATATTGTTTATTTCATCTGCTGTTGTAGCCTAGTTTTTATAGACTCATACTTCTTCTCGAGTCTATTCGAGTTAGTGTGTTATTGGGCGGCCGACTCTATTACATATAGCTCTTTCTTGTATACTGTTATACATTATGGATTGAGACATAGAGGTTTACATTTATGGGATGTCTAGATAGTGCCCTTTTTATTACAGCTTATACGTATTCGAGTCAGACCAGAGTCTGGTCGAATGCGTAGCTGGCGTGTCACGTATTCCTGGTCCTACGTATTTTGGGACTAGAGCGTGACATCTGTTCTTGATAGTAACATTGTTCAAGGACCTATAGTCGATGCACATCCGAACTGTGCCATTTTTTTGGAATAAAAAGAACTAGCCTCCCCATGGCGATGATCCAGATCTGATAAAGCCCTTACATAGCAGCTCATCGATCTGGTCCTTCATCTCCTTGGATTCTTTGGAATTAACTCTATAACAACTTTGAGATATCAGTTTTGATCCCAAAATTAGATCTATAGAGAACTCTACATCTCTGTTAGGCGAAAGACCTGGAAAATCTTTTGGAAAGACATCCGTAAATTCTGTGATGATAGGATAGGGAGGTACTTGCTCTTCAACTGTAGAAGAAAAGTTGGTCTCGTCCATAATCTCTGGCATAGCTCTTCTCACCCTAAGCTCCTCTTTACCTAAGGGACTGAATAATATACTGCCCCCAAAATAATTTATGACTGCATGTGAGTCACTAAGCCAGTCCATTCCCAATACAACATCGTACCTAGGAAGAGGCATTATGAAAAATTGTGACCTAAACTCTCTCCCAGCTATAATGATATGGCAACTATACATATCACTAATGGATACTGCTCCCCCTCCAATCATGACTCTACCAATTCCCTTAGTGGGTTTAGTGATAAGATTATGTCTATATACAAACTCAAGTGATAGAAAACTATGTGAAGCGCCGGAATCAAATAATGCAGTAGATGGATAAGAATGTAGTAAAATAAGACCTATGATGACGTCAGCTACTAGCTCCTGCTCTGGCTTCGATACTATCTCCGGTACTGGCTCTGGTGCATCAATAGCCATAGCATAGGCTCTCCCTTAAGCCGCTCTTTGTTGCTGTTGCTGCCAGAACCTCTGCTGTTGAGTCAGGAGCGGTGCTCTAGGTTGAGGTGGAGCATGTCCTGGTGGTGATCCTCCTCTGGGGTAGGTTGATGGACATTCTCGGATCTGATGTGCAGAAGATCCACAGGAAAGACATTGCCCGAGTTTCTTTTGGCAGATGTCAGCTGCATGTCATAGACTCTTACAAAATACACAAATTATGGGAGCATGGCTCTGCTGCTACGGTGCTGGAGCTCTGATCAGTGGACGGTACTGCTGCTGCTGGGGTACAGGTGGGCGAATAAGCTCCTGCTGCTGATGCACAGGTGGTCTAGACTGGAATACAGGGCACTTGGCAAGGCTCTAATAGTGGCTGGTTCTAGCATACAACCTCTTGTTATAGGCCATCAGACGAGCCTCTAAACTTTGTGCTAACTCTAGGCTCTGATAGTAGTTCGTAGCTCTACTGGCCGTCAGTAGGACGCTAATCTATGGAGCAAGTCCATAGCGAAACCTACTCGCCATCTCCTCAGGGACTACAACTAAGCTAGTGGCAAAACGGCTAAGATGGCTGAACTTTGCAGCGTAATCCTCAACTGAGCGGTTTCCTTGCACTAGGTTCTGGAACTGATGCCCCAGTGTCTCCCTAGTCGTAGCAGAGAAGAACTTCCTCTTAAATAGAGTCTTGAACTACTCCCAGGTGACTTACCCTGTGGTGAAAGTTGGTTCATTCTTGAACCAGGTAGCATCTAGGTCTGTCAGCACAAACCCTATTGTCTCGACTTTGAGGTTGTCAGGCAGTCTCACTCCGCTGATCTTTCTCTCCACATCATCTAACTAGTCGTCGACAAAGATGATGCCTTCGGTTCTTGCAAACTCCTTTGGTCCCATCTTTATAAAGTCTTGCACGATCGACTCGAGGCTGAGGCTCTCTAGGTGGTGGTGGGGTAGCTGTACGCTCTAGGCTTTGTCTGAGCAGGGCAGTCTGCTCCTGGTGGATTACCAGGAACCCCTGAAATAAACTAAGGAGTTGGTTCCCGTCTAAGGTGACAGTAGCCTGTGCTGGGATAAGGCCTGGTGTAGGTGGAAGAGTAGGTATAGGTTGAGTATGGGGAGTCTGGATGATAATATCAGTGGATGGAAGGATAGCAGGGACGCTAGGGATGACAGGTGGTGGAATAATTTATACATCCCCTCGTGGTCCAGGACGAGCAAAAGAAGCCTCACCCTTAGAAGCTCGCGAAGTAGTCTTTCTCTGGTGTGCAAGAAAACAAATAAGTAATCTATCTAGGCAGAAAAACTAAAATAATAATCCTAAGTATATATACTACCGATCATATGCTGTGATGATTCTTCTTAATAACAAATCCCCTAATTAACACTATATGTCCAAAGTGTTATTAGGCTGACCTACATGAGCCACCACTAAAAACATATTATGACCCACTCCCGAATATTCGGATATGAGTCGGACACATCCTGCCTACATTGTGAGACACCGCGTAGTAAGTTATTCTAAACCTTCAATTATTATTATAATATATTGAATCATAATAATCACAACATCTATATCAAGATAAACTAGAATAATTCTAAGATGTTATTTTAGTTATATTCCCAAAGCAAGAGTAACTGGAGACAAATTCAGCAAAATGAATGTTAACTATTTATTACAAACTAAAATCAAATACTAAATGTAAGCTAAGCTATAGGATATTCCTTAGCAGGAACATCCTCTGGGATGTGAGCTAGCATCTTAGGAGCAGATCCATAGTATGAGTTACAATCCTCCTCAGTCAATTTACCTGCAACGATCCAATCAGGAAAGGAGCAAAGTACAACCCTATAATTTACGTACGCTGTAACATAGAACTATCAAATAAGGATGTATTTAAAGCACCGATAATAAAGGAAGGTACAAAAAAATAGACTGCAACATGCTTAAGTGAAAAATAAATGCAACTGAAAAGATACTAAATACATGATCGGTTGATAGGACGGTAAAAATAAATGCAACTGATATGGCATATAGCCAATCCGGCAAAATTTACAGGTGTGCCATATGAATTAAGCTATCCACTCATATTACACCATGGGCTTTGATCACGTATTTAACTATTCTTTTCCCTAATCCCATGCACAAAAGAAAATATGAATAAGTAGAGACGCAACTGTGAAAAGTAAAGGCAATTGGTGTAAAGTAAAGCGAATTGTGAATATTAAATATAACTTATTTTGGAAAGTAAATGTAACTGATAATAAGAAGGAAATATGTCCTGAATGTTCATCATACAAAGTTATAATTCATGTTCAGTCTAGTAAAAGATGTAGTCTACTTGCCTTTTCCAAGATAGGGTATAGAGCTAAGAAGAGATAATGTCCCGGGTCCTCTCACTGTGTGCAAAAGAAGATACAACTTAGGTTCCACAATTAGATAATTTCTAACTAACCAAATCTACCCTTAACCCTTATTTAAGCACTCTTAATTCTATCTTAAATCAATAACAACCAAACACTAGTTTACTTAGTACTAGTAACTGTACAATTATAAACCAAATTTGTTTCCAAAATATACAAATATTCCAACTCCAAAAATATGATTATAAGTTCTGAAAATTAAAGTAAAATTTTTTAATTTCCTCTATTTATCTTACTATTTTATGTATTACAAAATAATAAAATTAAGCTAGTCGGTATAGACTAGTTTTTAGCACATCTTTCCAATGCAAACTCTTTATGAATTCTTATGCATAACACCCTTAAAAACTTTAATTAAAATTCTAAAATTAACCAAAATATAATATATATTTACTTTCTTAACATGAAAATTTGTCCTTCTAATATTAAAAATACAAACTAGTTATATTAATCTAGTGTTTACACATGCTCAACACTATTACCCTTATAAATTTCTACCAATCTTAATTCTAAAACAAATAATTTATAATCTAAAAAATATATAAAATTAAGTATAAATCAGAAAATAATTTATTTTGAAGTTATTTTACGAATATATTCAGAATTACAGGTTGGTGCTCATTACGGGTAAAAACTAGGTTGGTATCGAATTTTCTAGTGTAGCATGCAAAGTATATATAATAAGTTGATAAAATCTTTATAGAACCTAAATAGTATTTTTTAGGACATCTAAGGGAGTTCAAGGAGAAGGGTTTTGATCAGTAACCTCTTTGGAAGAATATGTTAAAAGTGCCTCGAATCGCAGCTTCTTCAAAACAATTTCATATTTGACTTATCCTCCTTGCAGCTCCTTGTGATGCTTGTGTAGTTTGTTCTAGGGTTGTGGTGCCTAAGGAAGATGGTAGGATGGTAGGGTAAGAATATTTTGGTGTTGTGGTGGTGGTTTGGGGGATGTGGAGGTGGTGGGGTTGTCTGAGAAGTAGTTATGCTGAATTCAGATTCAGCCTGGACACCTCCGATGGTGGGACTATTTTGAGAAAGTTAGATTAAGGTTTGATGGAAGGTTTATGAAGATAAAGTGTGAGAAAAAGAGAGATAAATAAGAATACTAAATTTGAGAGAAATATATTTACTGTGGAGGGAGCTATGGCCGGATTGGTGGGGGTATTGCTGAATTCGGATTCAGCCTGGGTATGGCAGGATAGATAGAGGTGTGGAGGGAAATGGAGAAAGATTTTGGAGATGGTTTGTAAATAGAAAATGTGAGGAAGAGGGTTAGAAAGAAATATTCTTCAGGTGGTTTGAATGGAGGAGGTGAAGAGATTGGGGTTATGGTCAGCCTAATTTGTAGAGGAGAAGTTGGAGGGTTACAAACTCCTAGTGGGGAGAGAAAAATGTAGGAGATTTTGGTCATGAGAGGGAGGTGAAGGAGTTGTGGTTACAAATGATTATAGGCTGGATTATTCTTCTAAAAATCGGTTTTTGTGTATGGTGTTTGGTATTTTGTGAGTTTAGAGAGGGTCTTTGGTGTTCTACTTGGCCACTTAGTTAGATTTTAAGTTAGTTTTGAGGGTTGGCTCTAGGTTGAGTCAACGTAAGCTCACAAAGTGTGAATAGTACCATGCACCATGCATGGTGCATACTAGCTCCAAGCTAGCAAGTTGCTAGGCTTGTGTGGAACCACAAATATACACAAAATAATAAAAATTAATTTGGTTGGCACTAAATAGTTAAGAAATTTTATATAAATATTAATAGTAACAAAAATTCAACTTTAAATATTTATATAATTTTTTTAAAGAGTCACAGTTGCAGAAAATTGGGCTAAAGCAAGAGCAATATCCTTTGCTTTGCGATAGTCAGAGTGTCATTCACCTTGTGAAGAACCAGACATTTTATAGCCGATCCAACCACATTGAGACCCGGTATTACTGGATATGGGATATTGTGGAAAAGAAGAAAGCGGTGCTTGAGAAAGTTCATACAGATGACAACGGAGCATACATGTTCACAAAGATTCTTTCAAGGAGAAAATTTGAGTACTGCAGGCGGATCGTCGGGATGACAACCCCCTCCACATAGTTGTGAATGAGGGGATTTGTTGGAGTGGGTGGGGTTCCCAACCTATGTGAAGAATATCCTGGAGTGCGATGAGCTCCATCCGTGTATCGAAAAAGCTCGACAAGTGCATCGAGCGTCATGTATTGGAACATTTTTGGTAAGCAAATATTATATTGGATTTTCATCTTTGACTTTAATTATATATTTATGATTGGATCTTTCATTTATTAACTTTTCATATAATTGGATTTCTAATTTATGGTAACCTAATTTATGATTTAATTTCCATTAAATATATGATTGAATGTAATTGTATTTTTATAAATATTTTTGGGTTCCATATATAGATTTCCATAAGGAAACCCTAATTCATGCAAGAGTTTATATAAAGGCTCATGCAATATACAACAACATGAGAAAAAAAGAGAGAAAAATGTGACAATAGTGCCATTGCAATTTTGGAGAGGAGAAAGAATGTTTGGAGGCCGTTTTGGAGAAGGAGATCAATTTGAGATATTTTTTATTGTCTTTTTTTTTCGTGGTTGTAATATATTTTCTGTTCCAAAGAGTTGCGGTGATCCGTGTTGGATCGGTGAGGAACTTGTAGATGGTGTAATCTCTTTATTCTATTAGTGGAGGTTCTTCAGGGTTGAACTCCGATCGTCCCGTAGTTTTTTTCATCTGGATTTTTTACATAAAAATTTCTGTGTCTGCGACTTGTGTTTGGTGTTTTTTGGTTTGTGCATTTTGCTCGATTCTCTGGTAGGTACTCTCTGGTTTGGGAAACGGTTTTCGTATTTCGTTCCCAACACCCTCTCCCCGCTCCCCTTGGTCTCCTCCTCCTCTGACCCTTCCTTCCTCCTTCCCCTCGCCCGCGCCGAGCACCTCGAAACCCTCAATGGCGTCACCTACCTCGCCTCCCGCCTCGGCTGTCACCACTGCCCCCACCGCCCCTTTCTCTCCGGCTTCGAGAACGTCTACTTCTACCAATCCTCCTCCTCTCTACCCTTACCCTTCATCTTCCTTCTTCCTCCTCTCCGCCAGGGACATGGTTCGCTCCAAAACGCCATTTTAAGGGCGTTTCTATGTTTTTTTTTTGAAAATTTTGAAACTTCTAAGCTCTAAAAGCAATTTTACAAAGTTTCAATGCTTTATAAGAAATTTTCCGTAATAATATTTGTGATATTTAGAGTTATTATTTATGAACCAGAACCACCAACGGCCCCACCACTGGTGGCAGCGCAACCAAGCAAATGTGTACTTGTGAGTAGGACTTCATTTGGTCCCAGGAACCCGGATACGGTACAGGACCCGACCCGGTTAACATGAATTGGACAAGTAGGTGTGTCTGTTTGTTATGGATATATGTGAATACTATAGCGTATTCAGTTATACGGAAGAAGAAGAAAAAAATTTAAAATTATAAACTTTCGTATTTTTTTAATTGAATTGTTGAGGATTTACAAACGACTTGGACGTCTCATTTTTGAGCCGTTTCCAAGTCGCATGGTAATCATAGAGTTGTATAAGGTCCGCATAAATCCTACAAGATCTTAACATTTTTCAATTTTGATACAAAACTTCAATTACAAGAGTTAAATAATTTTGGTGTATTTCTTATATATTTTGTAGTAAAAATATATGGGGTTTGACGTGAGTCAATTGTTAAGGAGCATGGTACAACCCTTTTAGGTGGTGTTTGGTTCAAATTTTAAAGACTTAGAAATAGATTTTGAGTTCATTACCAATGTTTGACAAGTCTGAAATTAAAAATTGGGAGAAATATATGGGAGGTTTCAGTTTTCCACAACTGTGGAAAAATAAAACTCAAGGTCCCATTGAGAATATTTTTGTTTTATTGGAAATGTTGGTTGGGAGTATTAAGTATAATTTTTGGACTATGATACACTCAATGATACCATCTGAATTTAAGTAATAGTAGCATCATAAAATTAATAAAATAACGTTGTGAAAAATTAAACAAATTAAGATTCTTATTTCATATTCTTTTCTAAAAGTAATAGGAAGTAGATTTCTAGAAATACCAAACATGCATCCAAACGCCACCTTAGATGACTACAGACCTGACATTAGCAGTGAGGTCAAAAATCTACACGATTAATTAACGGGTTCAGATGTCAATCTATAGCACCTATGTTCGTACTGGTGGACAACAAGCAAAATATAGTACGTATGTGGATGGATATGTATGTGTACTTGTAATTATGGTTGTTCATAGTATATTTTTGTTTTATTCTAGATACATCCATGTTGATATATTTTTAGTTTTTGGACCCTAGACCGTACTTGTCATGGACTAGGGCTGCCCTTGATCCGAATCCAATTTGAGTCTAAAGCTTCAATTGTAAATATAAAAAGTTATATAGTATATCTTTGCATATGCAATAGTTTTCTTGGTCATGAGTAGGATTCAATCTCTAGAAATGGATCCGACATTGGACAAATAAAAGTTAGTTCAAAACCTGGACTCTTAGGACAAACGGATTCGGATCCAAATCTAATAATGCACACATCTGACCAGAAGCCGAATAACAAACCTACTTATTTGTAAATAACTATTCTTTGTTTAAGGATCATTAGCAATGCTTATTATATGATTCTTTGGGTGAGGATCCAATTGATCTTTCATGTAATGATGTGATTTAAGTAAAGCTAGTGGCAATACCCATACATTCAAGTTGCTCCATATGCCATCAAATTAGCCAAAAAGTAAGGAATATGCAATGAAAAGGTGTGCATAGGTGATCATGGTCCCCTCTCTCTTCCCCCTTCCTTGGAGACGTACATTAGAATTTTGGGATAAAAATAAAGAGTCTATTTTTCTTTCACCCAATAAAAAAAAATAAAAAAAATAACACGTGTCAATTCAGTCAACATAAAATTATTTTAGAAGTAGTTTTGTTCGGGACCGGATCAACTGTTCGACTAATACTGTCCGATTCTTTTCCTCCTGTATGACATGTGGGTCCCATCGAGTAAATAATTAAAAAAAAATTCAAAAGTACATGCAAATAGGAAGAGGGGGGGGGGGGGGGGGGGGGGGGGACCGGATAGTATTAGCCGGATAGTTGATCCAAATCCGTTTTGTTCACCCACCAAAATAGTTTTTATTTTAATTTGACATATGTTAATTTTTTAGTGGAGGATAAACAAATGCCATAGTTTTGATAAATGAACAAAAATAGACTCAAAAATAAACATCAAGAATTTTCTTTGTGGTGCTGTAATACTTCAAATTGCTCCAAATTAAGGTTTAAAGTTGGCCTGGGCCATAACAAAGGTGGTACTTTTGATCCTAAAGTTTGTTCATGTTCTCTTCATTCACCGTACTATGGTTTTTTTTATGTAGTAGACCTTACTAACACAAACTTTTTATTCTTTTATTATTATTATTATTAATATTATTTTTATTATTATCTTGTTTTAACTTTTCGTGTAATGGTTACGGTGTTATATTTTTTTATTTTATTTCTAAAGCCATTTTTATTTTTCAATAAAGATATAAAAAAAACTATCTTGAAGGGTTATTTATGGTCACAACCAACTTATTGGAAACCAAATACAAAAAACGTTTCCCACAAGCCGATATGACCTTATGAGGAATGAATAAAAATGCACAAACCAATCATGTCAAATCATAATAAAAACAAAACACACACACACTTGGACTTTTACGTGAAAAATTCTCACGAAAAAAATTACAGGACAATAGAAATGCAATTCGGAAAAACCTCTACTAATAGAATAAAAAAAGTACACGGATTCATTTACAAACTCCTCCACCGATCCACACCGATCACCACCATACTTCATCTAGATGAAAATATATTACAATGAGTGCAGACAAGATGGCGAGGAAGAACCGTAGTACAACACCTCGAAGCGATCTCTCTTCAAATCAAACCTCGAAAATTTGAATCTCTTTTCCTCTCTTTTGAAAATTGCAATATTGAGAAAACTCCGACTTTGATAGTAATATATGGGGATTGGGGGTAAGGAAACACCTATTTAAAGCATCATAATTCCGAAAAGTTTTAGACCGTTGATCACGATCCAACAGTGTTAATAAACTACCTAAATTTGGCCTTCAACCCTGACGTCGATATATTAGCATACCGACGGTATAACAAAAAAATGTTCATTTTGAGTCAGAACTATTATAGAAAAAAGCATGTCACACCGATATACTGATGGTATACCGTCAGTGGTATACTGCTGATTCTGATACTGCTTTTCCAATATGCTCTGATACGCGCTCAAATTGAGCCACATTTGTTGCCTTCGACTACCCGACCTTCTCCGACACATAAATAAGACTTGTCACACCCCGTAGTGTTCTATATATAGGTTAAAAAATTCACCCAACACTAAAAAATCTTACCTTCCCAACTAGTGGAGGAGCTCACTATTCCGATGTGTCACGTCCCAGTCCCAAAATACCGAGGGACCAGACGCGTGATAATGGCCAACAGTACGCACCGATGGACAAACCCAATTTAATGGATCCATCAGGGCATACTTAAGCTGTAATATAACAATAAGTAGATCCAGTGGTACAAGTCACAGTCTATACTAATCACATCCACAACAGATAATCACAGATCAAATGACAGAATAAAGCAAATAAATATAAACTAACAAGTCTCAATAAAAGTGTCTCGGAGAACAATCCGAGTACAAGTCTGGTACATCAATGAAATAGACTGAAAATAAAATAAAATAACTAAAAACAGAAATAAATGAGTATCTCAAGCCAATACTAAAGAGAAGTCCTCTGGTACGATCTCGTCCTCAGATCCTGGCTCTGCTCCAAGGTAGGCTCCTACTCCTGCTAAGGCTAATGCTCCGGTCCCGTATACCTCAGGATAGATCTCGTCAGCTAATTCTGGGGACATAATCCGGATCCAGGTCCTCAGGGGACATAGCAAGGTACAAGAAAGCTCATGCCAAAATAAATATAGTGCAGCAATATATGAAACAATAGGGTAAATAAATAACCAGCTAAGTGATATGCAAATGAGAACATTATTCCATACTCGGGCTGAGACTACTACAGGATCAGTGTCGGAGAAACCCATAGCAGTATTTTCTCGAAGGGCCAGAACTGGTGCCATAGCTCTGTGTCAGAGACTAAGACACATCCAGATGTCAATATATAATATAATCAGCCTTTGTTATGGTAATACTCTCCCCACCCAACGTAACCACGCATCTCATGTCCATAACGTCTCATGTCCATGTCAAGCGGGATCATAGCTAATGCAACCAGTCATACTATATCTAAGAATATAATGTCCAAGTCCTGTATCCTATAGAGAATCACCACGAATATCTCGGAAAAATCCTGTCTCATGAATAGTGTCAAGTGTCCTGAGTCAAGCGTACTTGGTAAGACAAGTACGATAATATATAGTGTCACGAATGTCCATCTCTAGATGACCGTACCCAACACCGCGTACGGTGTTGGCACCCGACTATAATCGGACGCTAAGTACGTCACACGGTCCTAGGTTAAGCATGCACAACAATATAATGAAGCAAGAAAAATATGTAACAATACTGCAAAGTTTGGAAAGGTACACTTGCCTGGGGTCCTGGCTCCAACTGTAGCTCTGGTCTCAGTGTGATCTGCAGGTACTACTCCGGTTGCTGAAATAAACATCACCATTAGATTCAAAAAATATCAAATAGCTAGAAACGCCTGTCCTTACGTCCAATTTGGACACAGGGGCAAAAATGACATTGTCGGGCCAAAGCGGGGTCCATATGTGGGCCACTTTGCACCGAAAAGCGTGTCAGGGTCAAAGGTCTCCAAATCTGTCAAACTCAGTGTCTACAAGTCAGGAACGATGATACGAACCCAACGGAACTTCCAGAATTGGATTCCGATGAGCCGATCACAAAATTGCCCGTCAAGTGGAGCCTGTGGGGCCCACGATACACGATTTTGTCAACGTTCTCAGAATCGGACCAAACTTGGGTCACAGGACCAGCGTATTGCTACGAGTCCGATGGCACAAGTTTCGTCTCGATCCGACGTGTGTACACAAAGTTACAGCGTATTCCAGAAAGGACGAATACGGGGCGTCGTCGGCGGATACGCGTTGATTCCGGTGTGCACGCACATCCGAATCGACTTCTGCGAAATCCCACACGTCCGTATCGACAGCGCACACATTTAGGTAAAGACCGCGTGCGACCAAGTCGTCCCGTTTGGTGGGGCGCACTCTGTTCCGGGGTGAAATAGGGCGTTATTTTTCCTGTTTTTGGATCGCGGTTCGCGATCGCCACAGGACGCGATGCACCGAGCGGGTTGCACGGGCACCAAGAGGGTCATACAGTCTACGCGACGCAGCTGACGGAATAAAAAACGGGGGTAACAAGGAGAGAGATATGAGTACCTGAACAGGGCTCCGGGAAACTGCATTTCTCGTGTCCGACACGTGTCCTGGACGTGTCCGGGTCTCTGTGTCCAGACTAGGGTTTCTGTTTGTGTCCGATTCAGGGCTGCCGTGTCCGTGTTAGCTGCGAGTCTAGACTAGGGTAGGGCTTGCCGGAGGGGTGGCTCGAGCGGAGGGGATGTTGCTCAGGCGGCCGGAGGAGAGAGGAGGAGTTCTGGCGTGGTGGAGGGCCGTGCTGGGTCGGGGAGGCTGGAGGCAGCGTGGGAGGAGGAAGGAGGAAGAAGGAGGGCCTACTTATTTGTAAATAACTATTCTTTGTTTAAGGATCATTAGCAATGCTTATTATATGATTCTTTGGGTGAGGATCCAATTGATCTTTCATGTAATGATGTGATTTAAGTAAAGCTAGTGGCAATACCCATACATTCAAGTTGCTCCATATGCCATCAAATTAGCCAAAAAGAAAGGAATATGCAATGAAAAGGTGTGCATAGGTGATCATGGTCCCCTCTCTCTTCCCCCTTCCTTGGAGACGTACATTAGAATTTTGGGATAAAAATAAAGAGTCTATTTTGTTTTTCACCCACTAAAAAAAAAAAAAAAAAAAAATATATATATATAACACGTGTCAATTCAGTCAACACGTGTCAATTCAGTCAACATAAAATTATTTTAGAAGTAGTTTTGTTCGGGACCGGATCAACTGTTCGACTAATACTGTCCGATTCTTTTCCTCCTGTATGACATGTGGGTCCCA
This sequence comes from Iris macrosiphon, assembly GCA_036927795.1. Classification (NCBI taxonomy): domain Eukaryota; kingdom Viridiplantae; phylum Streptophyta; class Magnoliopsida; order Asparagales; family Iridaceae; genus Iris; species Iris macrosiphon. Next base: position 36,736,425 of record JAYESA010000002.1, on the reverse strand, counting down.
TCGAGTAAATAATTAAAAAAAATTCAAAAGCACATGCAAATAGGAAGAGGGGGGGGGGGGAGGACCGGATAGTATTAGCCGGATAGTTGATCCAAATCCGTTTTGTTCACCCACCAAAATAGTTTTTATTTTAATTTGACATATGTTAATTTTTTAGTGGAGGATAAACAAATGCCATAGTTTTGATAAATGAACAAAAATAGACTCAAAAATAAACATCAAGAATTTTCTTTGTGGTGCTGTAATACTTCAAATTGCTCCAAATTAAGGTTTAAAGTTGGCCTGGGCCATAACAAAGGTGGTACTTTTGATCCTAAAGTTGTTCATGTTCTCTTCATTCACCGTATTATGGTTTTTTTTATGTAGTAGACCTTACTAACACAAACTTCTTATTCTTTTATTATTATTATTATTAATATTATTTTTATTATTATCTTGTTTTAACTTTTCGTGTAATGGTTACGGTGTTATATTTTTTTATTTTATTTCTAAAGCCATTTTTATTTTTCAATAAAGATATAAAAAAAACTATCTTGAAGTGTTATTTATGGTCACAACCAACTTATTGGAAACGAAATACAAAAAACGTTTCCCACAAGCCGATATGACCTTATGAGGAATGAATAAAAATGCACAAACCAATCATGTCAAATCATAATAAAAACTAAACACACACACACTTGGACTTTTACGTGAAAAATTCTCACGAAAAAAATTACAGGACAATAGAAATGCAATTCGGAAAAACCTCTACTAATAGAATAAAAAAAGTACACGGATTCATTTACAAACTCCTCCACCGATCCACACCGATCACCACCATACTTCATCTAGATGAAAATATATTACAATGAGTGCAGACAAGATGGCGAGGAAGAACCGTAGTACAACACCTCGAAGCGATCTCTCTTCAAATCAAACCTCGAAAATTTGAATCTCTTTTCCTCTCTTTTGAAAATTGCAATATTGAGAAAACTCCGACTTTGATAGTAATATATGGGGATTGGGGGTAAGGAAACACCTATTTAAAGCATCATAATTCCGAAAAGTTTTAGACCGTTGATCACGATCCAACAGTGTTAATAAACTACCTAAATTTGGCCTTCAACCCTGACGTCGATATATTAGCATACCGACGGTATAACAAAAAAATGTTCATTTTGAGTCAGAACTATTATAGAAAAAAGCATGTCACACCGATATACTGATGGTATACCGTCAGTGGTATACTGCTGATTCTGATACTGCTTTTCCAATATGCTCTGATACGCGCTCAAATCGAGCCACATTTGTTGCCTTCGACTACCCGACCTTCTCCGACACATAAATAACACTTGTCACACCCCGTAGTGTTCTATATATAGGTTAAAAAATTCACCCAACACTAACAAATCTTACCTTCCCAACTAGGTGGAGGAGCTCACTATTCCGATGTGTCACGCCCCAGTCCCTAAATACCGAGGGACCAGACGCGTGATAATGGCCAGCAGTACGCACCGATGGACAAACCCAATTTAATGGATCCATCAGGACATACTTAAGCTGTAATATAACAATAAGTAGATCCAGTGGTACAAGTCACAGTCTATACTAATCTCATCCACAACAGATAATCACAGATCAAATGGCAGAATAAAGCAAATAAATATAAACTAACAAGTCTCAATAAAAGTGTCTCGGAGAACAATCCGAGTACAAGTCTGGTACATCAATGAAATAGACTAAAAATAAAATAAAATAACTAGAAACAGAAATAAATGAGTATCTCAAGCCAATACTAAAGAGAAGTCCTCTGGTACGATCTCGTCCTCAGATCCTGGCTCTGCTCCAAGGTAGGCTCCTGCTCCTGCTAAGGCTAATGCTCCGGTCCCGTATACCTCAGGATAGATCTCGTCAGCTAATCCTGGGGACACAATCCGGATCCAGGTCCTCAGGGGACATAGCAAGGTACAAGAAAGCTCATGCCAAAATAAATGTAGTGCAGCAATATATGAAATAATAGGGTAAATAAATAACCAGCTAAGTGATATGCAAATGAGAACATTATTCCATACTCGGGCTGAGACTACTACAGGATCAGTGTCGGAGAAACCCATAGCAGTATTTTCTCGAAGGGCCAGAACTGGTGCCATAGCTCTGTGTCAGAGACTAAGACACATCCAGATGTCAATATATAATATAATCAGCCTTTGTTATGGTAATACTCTCCCCACCCAATGTAACCACGCATCTCATGTCCATAACGTCTCATGTCCATGTCAAGCGGGATCATAGCTAATGCAACCAGTCATACTATATCTAAGAATATAATGTCCAAGTCCTGTATCCTATAGAGAATCACCACGAATATCTCGGGAAAATCCTGTCTCATGAATAGTGTCAAGTGTCCTGAGTCAAGCGTACTTGGTAAGACAAGTACGAGAATATATAGTGTCACGAATGTCCATCTCTAGATGACCGTACCCAACACCGCGTACGGTATTGGCACCCGACTATAATCGGACGCTAAGTACGTCACACGGTCCTAGGTTAAGCATGCACAACAATATAATGAAGCAAGAAAAATATGTAACAATACTGCAAAGTTTGGCAAGGTACACTTGCCTGGGGTCCTGGCTCCAACTGTAGCTCTGGTCTCAGTGTGATCTGCAGGTACTACTCCGATTGCTGAAATAAACATCACCATTAGATTCAGAAAATATCAAATAGCTAGAAACGCCTGTCCTTACGTCCAATTTGGACACAGGGGCAAAAATGACATTATCGGGCCAAAGCGGGGTCCATATGTGGGCCACTTTGCACCGAAAAGTGTGTCAGGGTCAAAGGTCTCCAAATCTGTCAAACTCAGTGTCTACAAGTCAGGAACGATGATACGAACCCAACGGAACTTCCAGAATTGGATTCCGATGAGCCGATCACAAAATTGCCCGTCAAGTGGAGCCTGTGGGGCCCACGATACACGATTTTGTCAACGTTCTCAGAATCGGACCAAACTTGGGTCACAGGACCAGCGTATTGCTACGAGTCCGATGTCGCAAGTTTCGTCTCGATCCGACGTGTGTACACAAAGTTACAGCGTATTCCAGAAAGGACGGATACGGGGCGTCGTCGGCGGATACGCGTTGATTCCGGTGTGCACGCACATCCGAATCGACTTCTGCGAAATCTCACACGTCCGTATCGACAGCGCGCACATTTAGGTAAAGACTGCGTGCGACCAAGTCGTCCCGTTTGGTGGGGCGCACTCAGTTCCGGGGTGAAACAGGGTGTTGTTTTTCCTGTTTTTGGATCGCGGTTCGCGATCGCCACAGGACGCGATGCACCGAGCGGGTTGCACGGGCACCAAGAGGGTCATACATCTACGCGACGCAGCTGACGGAATCGAAAACGGGGTAACAAGGAGAGAGATATGAGTACCTGAACAGGGCTCCGGGAAACTGCGTTTCTCGTGTCTGACACGTGTCCTGGACGTGTCCGGGTCTCTGTGTCCAGACTAGGGTTTCTGTTTGTGTCTGATTCAGGGCTGCCGTATCCGTGTCAGCTGCGAGTCTAGACTAGGGTAGGGCTTGCCGGAGGGGTGGCTCGAGCGGAGGGGATGTTGCTCAGGCGGCCGGAGGAAAGAGGAGGAGTTCTGGCGTGGTGGAGGGCCATGCTGGGTCGGGGAGGCTGGAGGCAGCGGGGGAGGAGGAAGGAGGAAGAAGGAGGGGCCGGGGCGGCGTCACGACGGGAGGCGGGCGACGAGGTCTGGGGACGGGCGGAAGAGGAAGGAGGAGGAGGCGGGGTCGACTGCGCCGGCGGAGATGAGAGGAGAGGAGAGGGAGTCGAGGGTGCGGGGAGATGCAGCGGCGGAGCGCGGGTTGGTGCAGCGGCGGTGGTCGTGCGGGCTGGGGTGGCGTGGCAGGTGATGGGCGGTGGTCGACTGGACGTTCAGACGAGGCGGAGGTCGGGGGAATTAGGGTTCAGTTAAGGGGCTCGGCGGCGGAGAGATGAGAGAGAGAGGAAGGAGACGGCGGCTAGGTCGTCGAGGGCAGGAGGGTGGCTCTGCGGCGACCGGAGCTGCTGCGGGCGGCGGAGGGAGGTGAGATAGGATTGCGGCGGCGGCGGGGCACAGTGTTCGATGCGTATTAAATAGGTCGGAACAGTAGAATCCGATTAGGGTTCAGTTTTGGGTTAACGGGTCCGGGTCGGGTTTGACTCGGATCCGACCCAACCCGACCCGTTAAGCTGGGTGGGTTTGGTTCAGGGTAGCGATTCGGCTTGAGTTGGGTTGGTTCAATTGAACCGGGTTTATTTAGGGGTTTAATTGGTTTATTTATTTAATAGTTTTTAGGGCTTTAAAAATAATTCCGGTGTCCAATAAATTCTCGGAAAATTACCCTATGTCCGGTTTTCCATTTTGCACCATAAAATATTATTTCTATAATATTTTAATATTAATTAGTAGCAATTAAAAATCATTTAATTAGAAAGTACCTAGGTTTTAATGATAGAAAAATCCCAAAAATTCTAGAAAAATTCTTGAAAAATCAGGGGGCTTACAATCTACCCCCCTTAAGAGGATTGCATCCTCGTAATCAAAAGAATAACCGATCAACAGAGATGACACGGTTGCAAATATTGTTCGAAGCACATCATGATCAAGGAGAGTCAAGGTTGAGGGTGTAAGAATAATACAAAGAAAAAACTATTTTCCTAAGCATTAAAAGTTATACAATCTCCCGTATGAAAGAGATTTAGAAGACTACAGTTCAGAAAAACTAGATTATCACTTAAAACATATTAGGTTATCAATTATAAAACATATTCTAGGTTATTAATTATAAAAACATACTAGGTTATTAGCAAGTTCAAAATTACTAAGTGAAGGCTATGGTCACGAACCAACATGCAAAAACTAAAACAATACTAGAAACAGAAACTATAAAACTTACGCGCATTAGCTACTCCATGAATTTGCGCATCCTCCAAAGTCATCGCATAAGCTTGTCCGCGTCCTTGAGGGGGTGCCCTCTGCTGTTGCTGGGCCTGCTGGAAGGGTGCTGGTCGAGGTGCCAAAGGTGGCCTTGGTTGATATCCTCCTGGTGCTGGTAGAGCTTGTTGGTTTGCCCTTGGTGCTCCTTCTCTACGCTCAGGGCAGTCCCTTACTTCATGCTGTCTGGATCCGCAACCTAAGCATAGTCCTAACCTGCGTCTGCATTCCCTGGCGAGATGGCCTGCTTTGCCACAGTAGTGACAAGTAGAGAGGACTATTACTTGTGGTGTAGATGCGTTCTGCTGTTGCTGTAGGTGAGGTCTCTTTGCAGCTTCTTCTTGTGGTGCTCTGGTTATTGCTGATGTGGAAGGCCGCTTCAGACTGGTCTCTCTCCTGGTGACGCGCTCCATGAGCCGAGCTGCGGCAAGGACGTCCGAGTAAGATGTGGGCGCAATGGATCCAATTAGTTTCTGTAGCTCGAAGTTTAGTCCATCGAAGAACTTCTCGGCCTTCTCTTCTTCTGTCGGAATCAAGGTAGGGGCGAAGCGACTCAGACGAATAAATTCTACGTTGTACTTTTCCACTGTCATAGTATCCTGAGTGAGGCGATTGAACTTGTCCTGAAGTTCTGATCGAGCGATAGCCGGAATATACATCTCCTGAAAGAGTCTAGAAAACTCTTCCCAAGTGACTTGGTCTGGTCCGAGCCGTGTCTCCTCAGATAGCCACCAGTGATGGGCATTATCCGTTAACTGCATTCTGACGGCAGTCATCCAACGTTCCCTTGGAAGCTCGGCTGCTTCTAATTGATGTTGAGTGTTGGTGAGCCACTCATGAACTTCTGTGGGCTCCTCTTTGCCTGAGAAGGTACGGGGCTTCAGCTGGCGGAAATCAGAAATAGAGCCCGTCGTTGGCCGTCGAGTTGGTAGGTTGGCCTGCTCTAGGGCATGTGCTAGGCTGCGACTCAAAGTCTCTTGTTGGATCTGCTGTTGAGCTTGCATCATTGCGTAGATTATTTGGAACATCTGCTGTCCGTCCATAGGCTGTCCTGGTGGGAATACAGGCATTGGTGGAACGAACTGCGGAGGCGGTGGGATATCGTCACTCCGAGATCTAGAGGCATGCTGATCTGCTTGGCTGCCTTGGTGAGTAGAGGGATCTCCACTCAATGGCGCCACTTCATCTTCTCCGTAGATGGCTACAGCAACTATTGGTGTGTTTGCTGGAGTTTCATCGTTTTCTCTTGAATCCATTACTCTGCATCAAAAATAAACTATAAGAGGCGTACAGGAATCAAGGCAAGATGCAAGAAATTTAATTCGAATACAATATAGATATCAAGAACGTTTCAAGCAAGTGGATGTGATCCTAAAAACTTATCCTATTCTTATTGCAGGCTTGCTCGGTCCCTAAGTTGAAACCGAACAATTTAGTCGTTGACCTGCATGGGTCACCACAAAAACCATGTCACGCCCCAGTCCCAAAATACCGAGGGACCAGACGCGTGATAATGGCCAGCAGTACACACCGATGGACAAACCCAATTTAATAGATCCATCAGGGCATACTTAAGCTGTAATATAACAATAAGTAGATCCAGTGGTACAAGTCACAGTCTATACTAATCTCATCCACAACAGATAATCGCAGATCAAATGACAGAATAAAGCAAATAAATATAAACTAACAAGTCTCAATAAAAGTGTCTCGGAGAACAATCCGAGTACAAGTCTGGTACATCAATGAAATAGACTGAAAATAAAATAAAATAACTAGAAACAGAAATAAATGAGTATCTCAAGCCAATACTCAAGAGAAGTCCTCTGGTACGATCTCGTCCTCAGATCCTGGCTCTGCTCCAAGGTAGGCTCCTGCTCCTGCTAAGGCTAATGCTCCGGTCCCGTATACCTCAGGATAGATCTCGTCAGCTAATCCTGGGGACACAATCCGGATCCAGGTCCTCAGGGGACATAGCAAGGTACAAGAAAGCTCATGCCAAAATAAATGTAGTACAGCAATATATGAAATAATAGGATAAATAAATAACCAGCTAAGTGATATGCAAATGAGAACATTATTCCATACTCGGGCTGAGACTACTACAGGATCAGTGTTGGAGAAACCCATAGCAGTATTTTCTCGAAGGGCCAGAACTGGTGCCATAGCTCTGTGTCAGAGACTAAGACACATCCAGATGTCAATATATAATATAATCAGCCTTTTTTATGGTAATACTCTCTCCACCCAATGTAACCACGCATCTCATGTCCATAACGTCTCATGTCCATGTCAAGCGGGTTCATAGCTAATCCAACCAGTCATACTATATCTAAGAATATAACGTCCAAGTCCTGTATCCTATACAGAATCACCACGAATATCTCAGGAAAATCCTGTCTCATGAATAGTATCAAGTGTCCTGAGTCAAGCGTACTTGGTAAGACAAGTACGAGAATATATAGTGTCACGAATGTCCATCTCTAGATGACCGTACCCAACACCGCATACGGTGTTGGCACCCGACTATAATCGGACGCTAAGTACGTCACACGGTCCTAGGTTAAGCATGCACAGCAATATAATGAAGCAAGGAAAATATGTAACAATACTGCAAAGTTTGGCAAGGTACACTTGCCTGGGGTCCTAGCTCCAACTGTAGCTCTGGTCTCAGTGTGATCTGCAGGTACTACTCCGGTTGCTGAAATAAACATCACCATTAGATTCAGAAAATATCAAATAGCTAAAAACGCCTGTCCTTACGTCCAATTTGGACACAGGGGCAAAAATGACATTGTCGGGCCAAAGCGGGGTCCATATGTGGGCCACTTTGCACCGAAAAGCGTGTCAGGGTCAAAGGTCTCCAAATCTGTCAAACTCAGTGTCTACAAGTCAGGAACGATGATACGAACCCAACGGAACTTCCAGAATTGGATTCCGATGAGCGGATCACAAAATCGCCCGTCAAGTGGAGCCTGTGGGGCCCACGATACACGATTTTGTCAACGTTCTCAGAATCGGACCAAACTTGGGTCACAGGACCAGCGTATTGCTACGAGTCCGATGGCGCAAGTTTCGTCTCGATCCGACGTGTGTACACAAAGTTACAGCGTATTCTAGAAAGGACGGATACGGGGCGTCGTCGGCGGATACGCGTTGATTCCGGTGTGCACGCACATCCGAATCGACTTCTGCGAAATCCTACACGTCCGTATCGACAGCGCGCACATTTCGGTAAAGATCGCGTGCGACCAAGTCGTCCCGTTTGGCGGGGCGCACACTGTTCCGGGGTGAAACAGGGCGTTATTTTTCCTGTTTTTGGATCGCGGTTCGCGATCGCCACAGAACGCGATGCACCGAGCGGGTTGCACGGGCACCGAGAGGGTCATACAGTCTACGCGATGCAGCTGACGGAATCGAAAATGGGGTAACGAGGAGAGAGATATGAGTACCTGAACAGGGCTCCGGGAAACTGCGTTTTTCGTATCCGACACGTGTCCTGGACGTGTCCGGGTCTCTGTGTCCAGACTAGGGTTTCTGTTTGTGTCCGATTCAGGGCTGCCGTGTCCGTGTCAGCTGCGAGTCCAGACTAGGGTAGGGTTTGCCGGAGGGGTGGCTCGAGCGGAGGGGATGTTGCTCAGGCGGCCGGAGGAGAGAGGAGGAGTTCTGGCGTGGTGGAGGGCTGTGCTGGGTCGGGGAGGCTGGAGGCAGCGGGGGAGGAGGAAGGAGGAAGAAGGAGGGGCCGGGGCGGCGTCGCGACGGGAGGCGGGCGGCGAGGTCTGGGGACGGGCGAAAGAGGAAGGAGGAGGAGGCGGGGTCGATTGCGCCGGCGGAGATGAGAGGAGAGGGAGTCGAGGGTGCGGGGAGATGCAGCGGCGGAGCGCGGGTTGGTGCAGCGGCGGTGGTCGTGCGGGCTGGGGTGGCGTGGCAGGTGATGGGCGGTGGTCGACTGGACGTTCAGACGAGGCGGAGGTCGGGGGAATTAGGGTTCAGGGAAGGGGCTCGGCGGCGGAGAGATGAGAGAGAGAGGAAGGAGACGGCGGCTAGGTCGTCGAGGGCAGGAGGGTGGCTCTGCGGCGACCGGAGCTGCTGCGGGCGGCGGAGGGAGGTGAGATAGGATTGCGGCGGCGGCGGGGCACAGTGTTCGATGCGTATTAAATAGGTCGGAACAGTAGAATCCGATTAGGGTTCAGTTTTGGGTTAACGGGTCCGGGTCGGGTTTGACTCGGATCCGACCCAACCCGACCCGTTAAGCTGGGTGGGTTTGGTTCAGGGTAGCGATTCGGCTTGAGTTGGGTTGGTTCAATTGAACCGGGTTTATTTAGGGGTTTAATTGGTTTATTTATTTAATAGTTTTTAGGGCTTTAAAAATAATTCCGGTGTCCAATAAATTCTCGGAAAATTACCCTATGTCCGGTTTTCCATTTTGCACCATAAAATATTATTTCCATAATATTTTAATATTAATTAGTAGCAATTAAAAATCATTTAATTAGAAAGTACCTAGGTTTTAATGACAGAAAAATCCCGAAAAATTCCAGAAATTTTTTTGAAAAATCAGGGGGCTTACACGATGATCTACCTGCAGTACTCAAATTTTCCTAACGATAGAACCTTCATAAGCATATCTGGTCCATTGTCCTCTGTATGAACCTTCTCATGTGCCATGTCCTTCACCTCTAGCACGTCTCGTATCCAGTGATACCAAGTTGCAATATGCTTGGACCGACTATAAAATGTCAGATTATTCCCAAGTTGAATAAAACTTTGTCTATCGTAAATCAAAATAAATTTCTCTTGCTTAAGCCCTATTTTCTGTATGAAGTTTTTTGTCTATAGTAACTTCTTGCAAGCCTTTGCCGCCACAATAAACTATGCCTCTATCGTAGATAAGGCAACACACTTCTGCAAATCGTGATTACCACAAAACTACAACAACAACAAATATCATAACATAGCCCAAATTTGATTTTCTAGTATCCATATCTCCAGCCATATCACCGTCGGTATACTCAACCAGCTTCGACTTGTCACCCCCGAATGAAAGCTTTTAATCATCAATATCCTGACGATAAGGATCCATTTAAGCAGATTCTAGCATATCCTCCCTGGATTGGAAAGATACTTGTTAACCATACCTACGGTATGACCAATATCTGGCCTTCTACACACCATGGTAAAATTATATTTTCCACTACTAAAGCATATGAAACTCGCTCCATATCTTTCTTTCATCCTTAGTTGATGGACATTGCTTTGCAATGAACTTAAAGTGAGCTATAATAGCGTTGCTCACTTTCTTTGACCCATCCATTCTGAAGTGCTGACGGTAAATATACTTCTCTTGGGACAACTAAAGCAACTTGGACTCTCTCTCTCTAACTCTCGCGCGTGCGCTTGCGCATGCGACTGATATCTATCCCAAGAATAGTCTTTATTGCATCCAAATTCTTCATAGAGAAGTCTACACCCAGTTGGCACTTCAAGTCTGCTATCCTAGTGGTATTTCGTCCCACAAATAGCATATCATCGACATGGAGCAGTAAAATAAAAAATCATCATTACAAAATGCTTCACAAATACTCAATGTTTTGACGTTATACAAGCATAACTATGCTTTCCCATAAATGACTCCAATTTTGTTGGCACAGTGTGGTCATTGTCAACCTGATTCTGCTAATCGATAATACATGACTTAATATAAATGGACTGCTATAGAGTACAACTACGCTACATCTACCGGAAGACATCAACTACACCCTTCTACATTTGTCTAGTCTTTTATTTTATTATATATTTTTTTATTTTATTTGAGTCTAGAAAAAATGTAAATCGAGTCGCACATGAAAACTAGATGTCACTCAAGTCCACTCAAATAAACCTACGCAGGAACCAGTCCATACCCAACTCAAACTAGACCAAAACATGTAAACTAGGTCCTAGAATATGGGTGATAGAACTCAGCCAGAGTTTGGACTAACACGACCTGCACCCGGTGTAGGGGCACGAGTAGTGAACAACGTCCAACCTACGCCACAACATCGACGGTAGAACGTTGTTTGGGTAAACTATGCTATCTAGCAATAATGATCATCATGACATCTAATGCCACCAATAAAATATAAATACTCAATCACAGAAAAATAAGATGGAACAACGCACAAATAAGATATAAGTAACTGGAGAGTCAAGATATATCTCATAAAACAGAAATAATATCCAATGAGTCACAAAAATATAATGTTAGTAGTCAAAGCTGGAGACAAATTCAGTATAAAAATAACCTATCTATGGAGCTATGGTAAGGTGTCCTCTGTCTCAACTGGAAGGAGTCCCTCCTGAGCCACAGTCTCTAACTCTAAACTAACTACGTCCTGAGGCCCGTAATGAGTGGGATACCACTCCTCAGTGCCATCTGAAAAAAAAATATTCAGTCAGGATTGTAGTAAAGTATACCTCTAACAACAGTTCTAATAAATGATAAAAACTATGTATCAGTAAATAGAGAGCATATACAAGATGAATAGAGTATGGTAGGAATATACATGAATAAGAAAATACAGAAATATATACAAGAGATATGAACATCATATATAAAATAAAAAGATATGACTATCTAAGTGAGTGAGCACCAGTGACAACATGTGATCGGCTTAGGAAATTGCACAGTAATATGGCCTGGTTAATCATACGTGAGGTATGATTAACACTCACAGGAAATACATGAATTACACAAGGAGGGTATGATCACATATCCACACTAATACTCCCCGCCCCTGACTGGTATAGTGGATCCATCCATGACACGCTACGACACATGAATCACAGAGCAGGGGGCCAACCTTCTCAGGAACAGTGTCTCATCCATGCACAGGAATCACATGACATGCACAGGAATCACGAGAATAATAACATCTCATGACAGAATCCAAAAATACTAATCTGTGTAACCAAGTGTCAGAAATCAAGGATAACTACACTAAATACAAGAAACATAGATGATATCATATATGAGAAACTATTAGAGAATATACTATCCTGGAATCCAGTGAACAATATCGAAGATGTCCGGAACAGTGCCTCGAAGACCTAAATATAGAATATTACATCAATACAAGATTTTGGAATAAAAATAAGTCAAACTAGTTCAAATCTAGGTCATAAAGTCAATTCTAGGTCAAAATGGTCAAAGTAGGTCAACACTAGATCAAATTAGTAAAACTTGGTCAAACTAGCTATTTCTAGGTTGTATGAGTCCATCTCTAAGATATTGGATCCATACACTATGTATCTAGGCTATACTAGCTATAATAGGATACCCGAGTACCAATACGATAACATATCTCAAGATACTCAAGATACTCTAATATATACTTTCTCTTAGTAATACTACTACTATAATATCATTATGTATACTTGGCTTTGAGCCAACAAGACAATTAGCTACCCAATTGGTATAAGGTACCAATACCCCGTGATAACTCATCTCACATTACCTTGGTATTGCACAAGGTAAACTATTACCCTCACTAATATCTAAATCTAATATATCTCTTAGTATCTACTATATACTAACTTATGTAACATTCTACTTAAGGTAAACTAGAACTAACCATTTAACTTGGCAGGTATTTCCTAACATCAAATCTAACCACTCACATTCAGTACTAACTAATATCACCAATACACTAATTAACTAATTGATACTCATAACTGATATTCATCTCAACCTGTGATTACCTCCCAGTCTCCTACATGCTATTATTGTTTGTTGCATATGGCTGTTGCTGCTGTGTGCACTCTTAGTGCACAGCCCGATCTCTAATTGCCTGATGCCTTGCTCCTTATGCTGTTGCTGCTCGCATCAATGTAGTAGTTGTTTCTGCCTTGCTCCTTATGCTACTGCTGCTCGTATCAATATAGTAGTTGTTGTTGCTCCTAAGGCATGTTGATGCCATAATCCTACCCCAAATCCTTATACCTTTCTACCCTAATATCAATACACGAGTTGCACTGGCAGCACTACAATGCACTGATGTGCAATGCCTACAGTGCTTGCATACTAACAATGAACACCACCACAGTCAACACTACAAAATCAATCCAAAATACTATGTAAATACCCCCCAACTGTCGGGCACCCCCATGATAGTGCACACACTGTCAAAACAGTGAGCTCACAGAGAAACAGTCCACATATAATCCTTATGCAAAAATACATCCAATACACATATACTATGAGTATCAAACATAGGTAAAGTAATATTTCTATACTCTATCACATATATGGATATCAAATATATATCAAAAGCAATCCATAGTATGTATAACCAACACCAATTAGAGTATGATACATTCTATCAAACACATGGAGTGTATCACACCCGTATCACACTCAATCGTGATACGGTTACGATACGACTCCAACTCACCACCAAAAGTATCACAAATGATATGAGCAAGATTAGAATCATAATTATAAGTAATACAAAGTGCTAACTACTCAACTACGTGTCCGTGTCAAAATATGGCATGTGTATCACCCGTGTCAAAAAGAAAATCCCCCAAAACAACCTGTATTACTAAATTTTTATGATACGGCCTACACGTATCAATTTGTGTACACGAAACTAGTCTCACACAACCAAACATTTGTCAATTTGGTCTAAATGACCTATTGACAAACACATGATGTGCCAATCTCAAAATTCTCCAAAATTGGCACAATACACATCATAACTTTCTTTATGGGCTTCCTATGAACCTAATTCTTCTTCCTATGGGTAGCCCTAGTACATAATAGGGTTTCTAATAATTTAATTATAGAAATAGAGTCTAATTAGAAGGAAAATTCTAAATTATACCTATTGGAAGATGGATTTCCAATGCAAGTCTCCAAATGAGTGTCAAAAGCCTTCAACTTGTCCTCCTTCCTCAGCCTTGTAGATCCTTGCCTCCTCCTTGTTTCAATAGCCTCCAATAGCAGGTAGATAAAGAATTGGAAGAGAATTTGGGTGGGGATTGGTGTAGGGATGAAATAATTTGGAAGAGGGAAATTCTAGATCTAGAATTGAAATAAAAAGAATGAAGAGAGAGAGTCTCTCCTCTCCCCCTATGGCCGGCCCCTTCCTCCTCTACCAAGAAATATACAAAGTCTAAATTACCCCTTAGGGCCTGTCATGAAGGAAAGGATTAAGGAAGAAAGCTTATATTCCTAATGGTTAACTAATTAAATTATCAACTTAATGAATTTGACTTATTTGTTGGGCTCAAATCTAACTAGGATTAATGTTGGTCCATGAGTCTAATCTAAACTAGTTAGGTCCACTAACACAAGTCCAAATTTTATGTAGTCTACTAAAATAAGTAAATATACAAGAATTAAATATTAGCATGCATAATAAATTATTAAATTAAGAAAATAACCAAAATACCCTTCCTAAAAAATATGGTAGTGACAAGTCTACCCCCCTTAAAATAATTTTGTCCTCGAAATTCAAAGATGAAACTACTCCTAGGAAAGCAAAACAGAACAAGGAAGAACGTAGCTCAAGGCAAAAATAGATACAGTTACCGCTCTCGCATTTTATCCTCCCTCTCCCAGGTAGACTCTCCTGGAGAGTGATATCTCCATGCAACGTGTACCAAAGGAATAGTCTGGTTCCTCAGCACATTTACTCTCCGATTCAGAATCTCAACTAGCTGCTCTGGATATCTAAGAGTAGGGCCTACCTCTATTTCTGAGTGATCCAATACCTGACTAGGATCCATCATGTACCATCTCAACTGTAACATGTGAAACATATTGTGAACTCCCTCCAATGTAGGTGGCAAGTCTAGTTTGTAGGCAACTGCACCGATCCTCTCGAGAATACTGAAGGGTCCGATGAATCGCGGACTAAGCTTCCCGCCTCCACCGAAGTGAATCGTGCCTCGTGTCAAATTTTTTTTGAGAAACACCAGACCTCCAACCTAGAACAAAACACAACCTTAAGAACTTAATCTATAACAAACAACCAATATCAATCACAAACAAAATCCAAACTATACCTCAAACTCCAAAGGTCTCCGGTGGCTATCGGCCTAATGCCGTTGTTTGTCCTGTGCCACCCGAAGTCTATCTCTGATCAGCTTAACCTTCTCCGCTGCATCCATGTCATGCCCCAGTCCCAAAATATGTAGGACTAGGAACACGTAAGCATGCCAGCCGCATGGATATGGCAACTCCAATATATGGAAACCATAACCCATACGTACGCTGTAATATGAATATAAACTCACATGTGGTATATATATAATTTCACAAGTCACAGATATGCTAATCTCATCCACACAACAAGTCATAGAAAAGAAATACTAAACTAGAATAAGGAGTCTGAAATATCCGAAATAATAGTCGGGTGGAGACAAATCTACTACCAATGACTATAACCAAAACTAAAAGTATAAAGTCTCAAATATAAAATAATGCGAAGACAGAAGTGCATCAGCTAAAAGAATCCATCGCTAGATAATCAACGATGCTCAGAAGGTAAGACCTCCTCGACAGAAAATAATGCGTCAGGTCCAGGCCCGTACTCCTGCAAATACTCAAGAGAAGATACACCTGGCAGAGGACCAGGTCCTCAGAGGGACGTAACAAGATACAGAAAATACGAGCCAACTTGAATACAGTAAACATGCATATTATTTGAAAATAAATAAGTACGCTGTACAAGACAATCTATATGAATGCAAATGAGGACAACTTTTCGACGTTTGGGCAAGGGTAGGCTACTCGATCTACCTCACAACTCACACACACGTCAATGGACATCAGAAATTGACATACCGCGGGGGTAGCGACCAGCGAGACTCCAGAAATCGACATACCGCGGGGGTAGCGACCAGCGCGACACACGCCCGTAGTGCGAGCTATATACTACGGTTTACCAGAGTGGTTAAAAGCCCATACGCCTAATGATTGTCCTCTATGATACTAGGTGCCATGTGTGTGTCAACATATCTAATACATAGTAATGACTGGAGAAAAACTACACATGCAAGAACTATACAGAAATGAAATAAATAAACAGAAATATAAATAGCATGCAAAGTACTGTAAACAATTTGGCAAGGTATCTTGCCTGGCAAGAAAGCTGCAAAATGTAGTGTCCCGATGTCAACACCAAGAGTCAGAAGCTACGGCCTCAGAATGAACGTCTCCGGATGCTGAAATAAACATCACCAACGTTCCCAGAATAAGCAAAATAGCTAAAAAGCATATCCCTTTCGTCCAATTTGGACACAGGAGCAAAACGGTAATTTCGGGCAAAAGTAGGGTCCACGTGTGGCCCACTTTGCACCGAAAAGCGTGCCAAGGGTAACAGTCTCTAAATGGGACAAACAATAGGTCAAACAACTCTAAATGTCAATACAAACCCAACGGTATGTCCAAATGTGGATTCCGATAAGCCGAACATAATTTTGCCAAAAAATCAACTGTGGGACCCGCCAATTGGCGATTTGGTCAACCGTCTCAGAATTGCGTGAAAAATGGGTCACAGAACCAGCGCGTTACCACGAGTCCAGTGGTGCAAGTTTCGTCGCAATCTGACAAGCGTGCACAAAATACGCGCGAGTTCCACAAAAGTTGCGACACGGGGTGTGTCCGCGGATACGGCCTGATTCCGGCACGCACACGAAACCGAATCAGTTCCCACAAATTTTCACGTGTCCGGTTACGCTGCGTGACCGCTCGGTATACTTGGTACACGGCGGGGCATTCTCGTTTGGCGGGGCGCGCTCCATTTTCTAACTTTTGGAAATCTGGAAAAAGTGGGTTCGCGTAGTTTTGTGACGAATTTAATTCTGTCCACAGCAGCTAATAACATAGGGTTATTTAACAAAAAATAAACTAGGTTAACTGTTCTACACATATCAAAAAGAATCACCAAATTTGGATCCCTGTGGTGGGAGATACGAACTCGGCAATATGGGTGGTCACCGCAGTTTTCTGCGATCCCAGAATTGGGTCTGCTCGCGCCCACTTGGACGCTGTTTTTTGCCTAGGGGTACACGTTTTTCGAGGTTGGCTATTATACAAATATGGAAGAGGGTTAAGGGATGAGCCTACCGGTGAAGACGAAACGACGTTTGGTTGAGCGAGTCGACGGAAAACAACTCCGGAGCGAAGGTGCCTCGTGTGGGAATCTGCAGTGCGCGAGGTCGGGGTCGTCGGGATGGTTTGGACGGCCTGACGGGGTTCTCTGGTTGCGGTGGCAGCTCTAGATGAGAAGAGGGGGTCTGGATATTTTAGGTTAGGGTTTTTGGAAGATAAATATATATATAATAGGGGGAGAGGGTGAGAAGTTTGGTTCGGCCGCGTATAAAAAAAAGGGGGAGAGAAGTTCGGCTGCTGGTGCTGTGCTCGGTTTTGCTTAAGTTGAATGGAAAGTTGCATAATATTGCTTTCAATGCTTGCTAGCAATTTGCTAGCAAGTTGGAACACTTGCAACGAATTAGTGGCTGCTCTTTGAGGTTATTATTAATATTATTATTATTATACTTAGTTAATGCTTATTTAATAATTCTTTTTCTTTCTAAATATATATATACATATATATATGTGTGTATACATATATATTATATATTTTTCTTCTCATAAGAAAATTCATGGATTAGAATAATGCACACCATTAAGCTAGCAACTGCTCAAGGGGTCTCCTACATGGAATAAATTCCGAAAAATTCCTGATGGTCCCATAAGTCCTCTAAGTGTCCGAACACCTAAAATAAAAATTATTAAAAATCTATTTATCCTAATTAGCCACTAAATACTATATTTAAATTATTAATTAATAAAAAAAAAAAATAAATACAGTTTTTAGAAATAGGGGTTTTATATTCTACCCAACTTACAAAAATTTCGTCCTCGAAATTGACACTAACCCATATTCATAATGATAACTATAACTATTACACTACATTGGTATCTAGTAGGAATCCTGAAACTCATGGTCTGTCATTCTAACACTTTCTCATCTATTGTCCATCCACTATTTTATCATCCTCTAACTCGTCTACACTACCCAACTTACAAGATTCTACTAGTAGTCACATTCTTTGAAGCTATTGTCTAGATTGTAAGGCAATTATACTTATTGGGTCGAGAATCTTGGAATACTTGTCTGGAATCTCATAACTATGACTTTTTCCCGTAACCGTCAAGTATCATAGTCTAATACTGCCACGCCACCTGGCCAGTATGGCTGCAAGTTTCGACTATTCTACCATAATCGTCTGGCGGCAACTGTCGCTACCTCGCCGGCGATTTGTCATAGTCATCAGTTCGTAACAAGTGCCTTCAACTCTTTCCTAGGCATAGTCTAAGTTATTTTTTTTTTTTTTTTTTAGGAAAACACTTAGGGTCTTGACTAACTATTAGGGCTATGATCTAGCTCAAATGATCTAACAATTTCTACTAGGCTACATGGTGCTACTTAAGGGTTAAACTAATAAAGAATACATATATTGCTATAGTGCATATACATATATTAAGAACTCATCCTTAGCTATCAAGCATTACTAACACATTTATGTTTAACTAACGAAATAGGGGTGAGGTTGATATGAATCAAACAATTCATAATGGCACGAAAGATACAACTATGATAGGAAGAGTTAAGCACGAGATAAGGAATGAATATAAAAGGAGGAGATGAGTCACCCAAGAGGGCGAGATAAGGATAGGGGAAGAATAGTACTACTGCTACTCACGTCATCCATTAGCATCGTGTGTATGCCACCTGGGTAGAATATACATGCCTCCTCATAACTGCTAAGATACCATATATATAATTCTATATCTATTTGTGCATCTAAGATCTTGTGTCACAATGGGGTTATGAGTATGCAAAGACAATTATAACTAAAGGTCGTACCTGTATCTACGGCTTCATGTGTCTGCTCTCCCATACTTGTCATAATGAGTGCTTGGCCTTGTCCTTGGTTGTTCAACTGGGGTCTAGTCCCCTCCATTTGTGCAGACTGTAGAAGCAGTGGTGGGTCACTTTGGTCTTCTATACTTGAGGGTGTATGCGGTGTTCCTGATTCTAATGCCATAGACCTCTGGTTCTGATGAGGACATCTTCAGGTTTGATGGTGACTTGATCCACATATCATGCACAGCCCCAATCGACGATGACAGTCTCTATGAATATGACCTATCTTACCACAAAAGTGACAAGTACGGGGGTCCTTGGTTGGATATGGTGCAGCATTATCTGGTTGCTGGTGTGTCAAAGGGTGTCGAATGGGTCCTCCTTGCTGTATCCTTACTGGTCCTTGGTGACTGCTCTGTTGAATTCTGTTTCCCTTGCTGATGGCCTCCTGGATCCTGGCCTCTGTCAATAACTCGGCATAAGAAATCCGGGACTGTGAGCTAGTGTAGTGTTGAATCTTCTGAGTCAGCCCGCGGTGAAACCTCTTAGCCTTCTCCAAGTCATTAGGTATTAGGACTGTGCCATACTTACTGAGACGGCTAAACTCTGCGTCATACTCATCAACCGTCTTGTCCCCTTGCTCTAGATGGAGGAACTGATCGTACAATGCGTCCCTTACTGTATCCGGGAAGTACTTCCTCTCAAAGCACTCCAAGAATTGTTCCCAAGTCTGACGCGTACCCAACTGGCGCTCTATTGATTCCCACCAGTGATGCGTGTTGCCTTCTAACTGAGTCCTCACGCCTATCATCCATAGGTCAGTAGGTAGTTGTGATGCCTCTAACAACTTTTTGGTATTGGCAATCCAGTTCGTGGTCTCCTCTGGACTCTCATTGCCCTTATATGGCTTAGGGCCCATCTGCACAAAGTCCTTGACTGAACCGACCCAAACTTGTGGTACTGAAACTAGTGCCTGGGTTGGTGCAGGGGCTAGCCCAGCCATTCTCTCAAGCGCTGCCAGAAATTCTAGCCTCTGCTCTGCTGTTTGCTGCCTCTGTTCCTGGATTATCATCTGAAAGAATTGGAACAGCTGCGCTTGGCCATCTTGCGGTGCTAGTGGAGCTAGAAAAGTCCCATTAGGTATCGTGGAAGGGGTTGATGGAATTGGATTGCTAGTCAGTCCATCCGGTCCGGGAAGAAGAGGAGTCGTTGAGGTCACTCCTGGTGATTGGTCGTCGTCCCCTGGAGACGTGTTGTCTCCGGTGGCGGCATGTCCGTTATGCAAATTCATCTCTCTGCAAGATATGGACAAAGGATTAAGAAGAGTACATGAATCAAGCAGGATACAAGAACTTAAGTAGGACATGTTGGAAGGAAGGTAAGTTATAGTCAAGTGTGGATGAGATCTAAAAATTCTAATCCTAGGTGCAGGCCCGCTCGGTACAGTTACGTAACCGAAACGGCTAACTTGACCTGCATGGGCCACCACAAAAACATGTCACGCCCCAGTCCCAAAATACGTAGGACTAGGAACACGTAAGCATGCCAGCCGCATGGATATGGCAACTCCAATATATGGAAACTATAACCCATACGTACGCTGTCATATGAATATAAACTCACATGTGGTATATATATAATTTCACAAGTCACAGATATGCTAATCTCATCAACACAACAAGTCATAGAAAAGAAATACTAAACTAGAATAAGGAGTCTAAAATATCCGAAATAATAGTTGGGTGGAGACAAATCCACTACCAATGACTATAACCAAAACTAAAATGAGAGAGGAGTATAAAGCCTCAAATATAAAATAATGCGAAGACAGAAGTGCATCAGCTAAAAGAATCCATCGCTAGATAATCAACGATGCTTAGAAGGTAAGACCTCCTCGACAGAAAATAATGCGTCAGGTCCAGGCCCGTACTCCTGCAAATACTCAAGAGAAGATACACCTGGCAGAGGACCAGGTCCTCAGAGGGACGTAACAAGATACATAAAATACGAGCCAACTTGAATACAGTAAACATGAATATTATTTGAAAATAAATAAGTACGCTGTACAAGACAATCTATATGAATGTAAATGAGGACAACTTTTCGACGTATGGGCAAGGGTAGGCTACTCGATCTACCTCACAACTCACACACACGTCAATGGACATCAGAAATCGACATACCGCGGGGGTAGCGACCAGCGAGACTCCAGAAATCGACATACCACGGGGGTAGCGACCAGCGCGACACACGCCCGTAGTGCGAGCTATATACTACGGTTTACCAGAGTGGTTAAAAGCCCATACGCCTAATGATTGTCCTCTATGATACTAGGTGCCATGTGTGTGTCAACATATCTAATACATAGTAATGACTGGAGAAAAACTACACATGCAAGAACTATACAGAAATGAAATAAATAAACAGAAATGTAAATAGCATGCAAAGTACTGTAAACAATTTGGCAAGGTATCTTGCCTGGCAAGAAAGCTGCAAAATGTAGTGTCCCGATGTCAACACCAAGAGTCAGAAGCTACGGCCTCAGAATGAACGTCTTCGGATGCTGAAATAAACATCACCAACGTTCCCAAAATAAGAAAAATAGCTAAAAAGCACATCCCTTTCGTCCAATTTGGACACAGGGGCAAAACGGTAATTTCGGGCAAAAGTAGGGTCCACGTGTGGCCCACTTTGCACCGAAAAGTGTGCCGAGGGTAACAGTCTCTAAATGGGACAAACTATAGGTCAAACAACTCTAAATGTCAATACGAACCCAACGGTATGTCCAAATGTGGATTCCGATGAGCCGAACACAATTTTGTCCAAAAAATAACTATGGGACCCGCCAATTGGCGATTTGGTCAACCGTCTCAGAATTGCGTGAAAATTGGGTCACAGGACCAGCGCGTTACCACGAGTCCAGTGGCGCAAGTTTCGTCGTAATCTGACAAGCGTGCACAAAATACGTGCGAGTTCCACAAAAGTTGCGATACGGGGTGTGTCCGCGGATACGGCCTGATTCCGGCGCGCACACGCGTCCGAATCAGTTCCCACAAATTTTCACGTGTCCGGTTACACTGCGTGCACCGCTCGGTACACTTGGTACACGGTTGGGCGGTCCCGTTTGGCGGGGCGTGCTCCGTTTTCCAACTTTTGGAAATCTGGAAAAAGTGGGTTCGCGTAGTTTTGTGACGAATTTAATTCTGTCCACAGCAGCTAATAACATAGGGTTATTTAACAGAAAATAAACTAGGTTAAGTTTTCTACACATATCAAAAAGAATCACCGAATTCGGATCCCTGTGGTGGGAGATACGAACTCGGCAATATGGGTGGTCACCGCAGTTTTCTGCGATCCCAGAATTGGGTCTGCTCGCGCCCACTTGGACGCTGTTTTTCGCCTAGGGGTACACATTTTTCGAGGTTAGCTATTATACAAATATGGAAGAGGGTTAAGGGGTGAGCATACCGGTGAAGACGGAACGGCGTTTGGTTGAGCGAGTCGACGGGAAACAACTCCGGAGCGAAGGTGCCTCGTGTGGGAATCTGCAGTGCGCGAGGTCGGGGTCGTCGGGATGGTTTGGACGGCCTGACGGGGTTCTCTGGCTGCGGTGGCGGCTCTAGATGAGAAGAGGGGGTCTGGATATTTTAGGTTAGGGTTTTTGGAAGATAAATATATATATAATAGGGAGAGAGGGTGAGAAGTTTGGTTCGGCCGCGTATAAAAAAAGGGGGGAGAGAAGTTCGGCTGCTGGTGCTGTGCTCGGTTTTGCTTAAGTTGAATGGAAAGTTGCATAATATTGCTTTCAATGCTTGCTAGCAATTTTCTAGCAAGTTGGAACACTTGCAACGAATTAGTGGCTGCTCTTTGAGGTTATTATTAATATTATTATTATTATACTTAGTTAATGCTTATTTAATAATTCTTTTTCTTTCTAAATATATATATACATATATATATATGTGTATACAATATATTATATATATTCTCATAAGAAAATTCATGGATTAGAATAATGCACACCATTAAGCTAGCAACTGCTCAAGGGGTCTCCTATATGGAATAAATTCCGAAAAATTTCTGATGGTCCCATAAGTCCTCTAAGTGTCCGAACACCTAAAATAAAAATTATTAAAAATCTATTTCTCCTAATTAGCCACTAAATACTATATTTAAATTATTAATTAATAAAAAAAATAATAAATACGGTTTTTAGAAATAGGGGTTTTACAATCCACCACCATATTTGGTCCTAGCAAGGCTCTTTCTCCAACATTGTCCTATGACAAGGGAGTACGACATCTCCGACCGTACAGAGCCTCAAATGGTGATATCTCTATACTGGCCTGGTAACTGTTGTTGTAGGCAAACTCTACTAAATGGAGATGATCCTCCCAAGATCCCCCAAAATTTAATACATAGGTGCGTATCATATCCTCAAGATTCTGAATGGTACTCTCTGACTGCCCATCCGTTTGGGGGTGATATGCAGTACTAAACTTGAGCTGGGTGCCCAAACTCGCCTGCAAACTCTTCCCAAAATGAGAAGCAAAATGACTATCCTGATCCAAGACTATGTTGACAGGAGCCCCATGTATCCTGAAAATCTGCCTCACATACATCTCTGCCAGCTTCTCCGTAGACAAACCCACCTTGAAAGGCAAAAAGTGGACCGACTTGGTCAACCTATCAACGATGACCCAAATTGCGTCTTTCTTTCCTGAAGATCGTGGAAGTCTGGAAACAAAATCTATAGTAATGGGCTCCCACTTCTACTCTGAAATGGGTAATAGCTGAAGTAATTCACCTGGTCTCTGCCTCTCGACTTTCACCTGCTGGCATACTAAGCATCTGGATACAAACTGTGCCACCTCCCTCTTCATACCTTACCACCACACAATCTCGTATATCCCGATATATCTTGTTGGTACCTGGATGCATAGAATACTGAGAGCAATACGCTTCTTGTAATACCTCCTTACGCAGCTCTCCACTAGGCACACATAGTCAAGCACCGTGCCGCAAAGAACCATCCTCAGCAATGGTGAACTCATCCTCCAATCCTGCTCTCACCTGAGCTCTAATGCTCCTCAGGGATATATCCTCACACTGGGCTTCCTTGATCCTTTCCATCAAATTAGAGTGTACCTGTACGCCCCACATCTGCATTGCAAACCCATGAACTATCACCTCAATGCCCAAACTTTTTGGATCCTCCAACAAATACCGGTCCTGCATAAAAAATATAGCTACTGGATACCTGCTCAAGGCATCGGCAACTATATTGGCTTTTCTCGGATGGTACTGTAAGGATATATCAAAATACTTTATCAGTTTCAGCCACAAACGCTGCCTCATATTCAATTCCTTCTGAGTGAAAATATACTTCAAGCTTTTGTAGTTTGTGAAGATCTCTACACGCTCTCCGTATAGATAGTATTTCCACAACTTCAAGGCAAAGATGACTGTTGCCAACTCCAAATTTTGGGTAGGATAGTTCTTCTCATGATGACGCAATTGCCTGGATGCATAGGCAATTACTTTTTCATTCTGCTGAAGAACACAACCCAACCCTTTCCCTAATGCATCACTTTAGATAGTGAAACCTCTAGACCCTGATGGCAATGTCAAAATAGGAGCATACGTCAACCTTGTCTTCAATTCCTCAAAAGCAGCCTGACACTCCTCTGTCTAAATAAACTCTGTGTCCTTCCTGGTGAGTCTAGTCAACGGCTCAACAATCCTCGAAAAATATTGTGCAAACTTCCTGTAGTAGCCTGTCAGACCCAAGAAACTCCTGATCTTTGCCACTGAACCTGGGGTCTTCTAAGACTCCACTACTGCGATCTTCTTTGGATCCACTAAAATTCTATCACCAGTCATAACATGTCCTAAGAACTCCACCTTATCCAGGAAGAACTCATACTTGGACATCTTTTCATATAACTTCTCCTTCCTCAGCACATCCATCACAATCCGTAGATGCTCCCCGTGCTCCTCTAGTATCTTCGAGTATATGGGAATGTCATTGATGAATACCACCATGAACTTATCATGGTACTGGGGAACACCTTGTTTATCAAATTCATAAACACCGTCGGGATATTAGTCAACCCAAAAGGTATCACCATGAACTCATACTGGCCATACCGAGTCCTAAAAGCAGTCTTCGGAATATCCTTCGGCTTTACTTTTACCTGGTGGTAGCCTGATCTTAAGTCTATCTTGGAAAACACCTTGGCGCTGCTCAATTTATCGAACAGATCATCAATTCATGGCAATGGGTATTTATTCTTGATAGTGGGATTATTTAATGCTCTGTAATCGATGCACATGTGCACCGATCCATCCTTCTTCGGTACAAACAATACCAGGGATCCCTACGGTGAATAATTGGATCTTATAAAACCCTTATCCTGTAGTTTATCTACTTGCTTCTTTATTCCGACCAGCTCGCTATTGTTCACTCTATAGATATACTATAAAATTGGCTCTGCACCTAGCACCAAGTCTATAGAGAACTTAACATCTCGATCTGGCGATAATTCTGGCAATTCCTCAGTAAACACATCCAAGAACTCTGTTATCAAAGGATGAGGCAACTCCTTGTCTTCCACCATAGATCCACAGATAATGCCTTCTTCCTGCTCCGAAGCTCTCCTAGCAAACTCAAACTCTGAATCTCCTGGCCGGCTAAGCAAAACTCTACCTCCTCTGCAATCTATACTAGCATGGTGTCTACTCAACCAATCTATCCCGAGTACAATATCATAGCTCGAAAGTGGCATTACAAGTAGATACGCACTCAGCTACCGGCCTCCCAGAGTAACTCTCCGATCCTTGCAAACATCACTAACCAAGATAATACCTCCCCTGGTCATGATCTTGCAAGTCCTAAGAAAATACTCAGCTACCAAATGATGATTCAGAGTAAAAAAAATAGATACAAAACTATGGGAAGCACCACTATCAAACAATACTAAAGCTGGAATAGAATCGAGGAGAACAGAACCTGTGATGACATCTCTGGTGGGATCGGCCTCCTCAATCATCATAGCGAATGCTCGTCCCTGAGGTATACCTTCCTGATTCTGGTGTTGTGGGTAACGATACTGCTGGGTCAGAAGCGGCGGTCCCCTCGGTTGTACTACATGTGGCCTCGCATGTGCTCTTTGAGTTGGAGCTGCTCCCTGAGTTGCAAGATAAGGAGAAATAGGATAATCTCTCATATGATGCCTCTCTGTACCATAATACAGACAAACTCCTAACCTCTTCCTGCAAACTTCCTAGATGTGGCTGGGCTTCTTGCAAAAGTGGCAGAAAGCTGACTGTCTCTGCTGCTGCTGTGGTGGCTGGTGAACCAGCATCCTAGCTAAAGTCTGGTGCAATTGTGGCTGCTAAAAAGGCCTAGACTGGAAATGAGAACGCTTATCAGGCCCTGCACTACTACTAGCTCCTACAAAAGAATTATGATCTCTCTTGGGATTCAAGTTTAACTCCCGCTCAACTTTGCGTGCCTCCACAAGTATCTCCAAATACGTCTTATAGAAAGATGAAATGAGGATCTTCACTTCCCAGTTCAGACCCTCGCGGAAGCGGATAGCTCGAACCTCTGGCTCCCTCACCAAATACTTCGTAAATTGCCTCAGCCTACCGAAGTCTGCGACTTACTCCTCCACGGACATGGTCCCCTGAGTAAGGCCCTCAAACTGCCTCCCCAAGTCCAATCTGTGCACCCGAGAAAAAAACTTCCACTTGAAGAGGTCCTTGAACACCTCCCAAGACTGCCCCGCATCAGCAAGAAGTAGCTCATTCCAGAACCAAATACGGCGATATCGAACAATTGGAGTCCCACTGCCTCAATTTTTAGATCTTCAGCGAGACGGGATACCCTTATGAGATGCTCGATATCCTTGAGCCAATCATCAGCAAAAATAATGCCCTCGATTCCCTTTAAGCCCCGAGGTTCCAGCTTCTTGAAGTCCTGGATATTACCCGGCCGAAGCTGTGCAAACTGCGAAGCAATATGCTACTGGACCGGAGATACTCTCTCAACTACAGCAAGGGCAAGCTGATGAGCACTCTCAATACCCTACCGTAATACATCGGTCTGCCTCTAGTGAGCTTCTAACTGGGCCCTCTGAGCCTCCATTATCTCACAAAATAATACGAACACCTGAGTCGCATCTGTCGGTACGAAAGGTGGTGGTGGAAAGTGACTGGTGCAGGCTTCGAAAAGTCGCAGATCTCTCAAAAACTGCTCCTCTCTGCTATGATCGAGTCTTAGGCGACATCCTGAGGAAAAGCAAAAGGAAAGAATCAATATGGCACATGATATAATGTATTCAAAGAAGGGCAGTTAAAGATCAAATATCAATTATCAAGGAAGAACAGTGAAAATGAACAATAGAGTTTTTTTTCTAGTTGTGATTGAGTATTCTCAGCCTATAGCCTATATCCTATATCCTGAAACGGGCTCATAATAGTACTCAAATCAGAGCACCACTATAAATCATACTATTTGTGACCTCGAAGACCTACATGGGCCACCACTAAAAATGTGTCGCGACCAGCACTTTGTGTAGGGGCATGAGTATTGAACAACGTCCAGCCTACGCCGCAGCATCGACGGTAGAATATTGTTTGGGTAAACTATGCTATCTAACAATAATGATCATCAAGACATCTAATGCTACCAATGAAATATAAATACTCAATCACAGAACTATAAGATGGAATAACGCATAATTTTGATATAAGTAACTGGAGAGTCATGATATATCTCATAAGACTGAAATAATATCCAATGAGTCACAAAAATATAATGTTAGCAGTCAAAGCTGGAGACAAATCCAGTAAAAAAATAACCTATCTACGGAGCTATGGTAAGGTGTCCTCTGTCTCAACTAGAAGGAGTCCCTCCTGAGCCACAGTCTCTATCTCTAAACCAACTACATCCTGAGGTCAGTAATGAGTGGAATACCACTCCTCACTGTCATCTAGAAAAAATATATCTAGTCAGGATTGGAACAAAGTACACCTCTAACAGCAGTTCTAATAAATGATAGAAACTATGTATCAGTAAATATAGAGCATATACAAGATGAATAGAGTATGGCAGGAATATACTGGAATAAGAAAATGCAGGAATACATACAAGAGATATGAAAATCATATATGAAATAAAGAGAGATGACTATCTAAGTGAGTGAGTACCTGTGACAACATGTGATCGGTTTAAGAACTTACACAGGAATATGGCCTGCTTAATCATATGTGAGGTGTATGATTAGCACTCACAGGAAATACATGAACTGCACAGGAAGGTTATGATCACATATCTACACTAACACTCCCTGCCCCTTACTGGTATAGTGGATCCATCAATGACACGCTACGACACATGAATCACAAAGCAGGGGGGCAACCTTCTCAGGAATAATGTCTCATCCATACACAGGAATTATAGGACATGCACAGGAATCACAGGAATAATAACATCTCATGACGGGATCCAAAAATACTAATCCATGTAACCAAGTGTCAGAAATCAAGGATAACTACACTAAATACAAGAAACATAGAGGATATCATATACGAGAAACTATCAGAGAATGTATTCGCCTGGAATCCAGTGAACAGTATCAAAGATGTCCAAAACAGTATCTCGAAGACCTAAATATGGAATATTTTATCAATACAAAGTTTTAGAATAAAAATAAGTCAAACTAGTTCAAATCTAGGTCATAAAGTCAATTCTTGGTCCAAACGGTCAAACTAGGTCAACACTAGATCAAACTAGTCAAACTAGTCAAACTTGGTCAAACTAGCTATTTCTAGGTTTATGAGTCCATCTCTAAGAAATTAGGGCAATATACTATATATCTAGACTATACTAGCTATATTAGGATACCCGAGTACCAATACGATAATGTATCTCAAGATACTCAAGATACTCTAATATATACTATCTCTTAGTAATACTACTACTATAATATCATTATATATACTTGGATTTGAGCCAACTAGATAATTAGCTACCCAATTGGTATGAGGTACCAATACCCCATGATAACTCATCTTACATTACCTTGGTATTGCACAAGGTAAACCATTACCCTCACTAATATCTAAATCTAATATATCTCTTAGTATCTACTATATAATAACTTATGTGACATACTACTTAAGGTAAACTAGAACTAACCATTTAACTTGGCATGTATTACCTAACATCAAATCTAACCAGTGACATTCAATACTAACTAATATTACCAATACACTAACTAACTAATTGATACTCATAACTGATACTCATCTCAACATGTGATTACCTCACAGTCTCCTATATGCTGTTGTTATTTGCTGCATATGGTGTTGCTGCTGTGTGCACTCATAGTGCACAGCCCGATCTCTAATTTCCTGCTGGCTTGCTCCTTATGCTGTTGCTGCTCGCATCAATGCAGCAGTTTTTGCTGCTTTGCTCCTTATGCTGCTGCCCGCATTAATGTAGCAATTGCTGCTGCTCCTAAGGCATGCTGATGCCATGATCCTACCCCAAATCCTCATACCTGCCTACCCTAACATCAGTACACGAGTTGCACTAGAAGCACTGCAATGCACTGATGTGCACTGCCTATAATGCTTGCATACTAACAGTGAACACCATCACAGTCCACACTACCAAATCAATCCAAAATACTATATAAACACCCCCCATAAATGTCAGGCACCCCCCATGACAGTGCACACACTGTCAAAATAGTGAGCTCACAGAGAAACAGTCCACATACAATCCTTATGCCAAAATACATCCAATACACATATACTATGAGTATCAAACATAGGTAAAGTAATATTTCTCTACTCTATTATGTATATGGATATTAAATATATATCAAAAGCAATCCATAGTATGTATAACCAACACCAATTAGAGTAGGATACATTCTATCAAACACGTGGAGTATATCACACCCGTATCATACTTAATCTATGATACGCTTGCGATACGACTCTAACTCACCACCAAAAGTATCACAAATGATATGAGCAAGATTAGAATCATAATTATACGCAATACAAAGTACTAACTATTCAACTATGTGTCCGTGTCAAAATATGGCATGTGTATCACCCGTGTCAAAAGAAAAACTCCCAAAATAATCCGTATCACTAAATTGTCATGATATAGCCTACACGTATCTATTTGTGGACACGATACTAGTTTTACACAACCAAAGATATGTCAATTTGGTCTAAATGACCTATTGACAAACACACGTTGTGCGAATCTCAGAATTCTCCTAAAATTAGCATAATACACATTATAACTTTCTCCATGGGCCCCATATGAACCTAATTCTTCTTTTTATGAGTAGCCCTAGTACATGAAAGGGTTCCTAATGATTTAATTACAAAATAGAGTCTAATTAGAAGAAAAATTCTGAATTATACCTATTGAGAGATGGTAAGTTTATAAGGAATTGGAAGAGAATTTGGGTAGGGATTGGTGTAGGGATGAAGAAATTTGGAATAAAATTTTTTTAGATCTAGAATTAAAATAAAAAGAATGAATATATATATATATAGAGAGAGAGAGAGAGAGAGAGAGAGAGAGAGAGAGAGTCTCTCCTCTCCCCCCTATGGCCGGCCCCTTCCCCCTCTACCAAGAAATGTACAAAGTCTAAATTATCCCTTAGGGCCTATCATGAAGGAAAGGATTAAGGAAGGAAGCTTCTATTCCTAATGGTTAACTAATTAAATCATCAACTTAATAAATTTGACTTGTTTGTTGGGCTCAAATCTAACTAAGATTAATGTTGGTCCATGAGTCTAATCTAAACTAGTTAGGTCCAATAACACAAGTCTAAATTTTATGTAGCCTACTAAAATAAATAGATAATACAATAATTAAATATTAACATGCACAAATAATTATTAAATTAAGAAAATGACCAAAATATCCTTCCTAGAAAATGTGGAAGTGATACGGACCAAACTCGGACCTAATTTGGTCAGGCCCAAATTTAGTTCCTAGGTATTTAGTTCAGCCTAGGTATTCAAGACTCAACGTTCGATTTTATGAACATTTGAGGGCCGAACTCTGTCCGAACTTGATCTAGAAAAAGCCTATATATAGAGATAAAATTTTACCATTTTATATCAAGCCATTCACTTTCATATTCTCTATATCTTGATCATTAAACTTCTATATCACCAAGACAATTCTCCCACAGTCTTCTAAGTGCCAAGTGTGATCTTGGTTAGAAGTTGTTCGAATTATAAAATCTTGGAATTCTGTTACTACTTTACAAGTTAGAAGTCGTCATGCTCTTTGCATCAAAGCATGTTAGTTAGTAAGAAGTTGGCGAGTACTTCCGATCAAAGCTCATTTCTGTAAGTGTAAAACCCCTAATCCTAAAAACCGTATAAATATTTTTTTATTATTATTAATTTAATTGTAGTAATTAGTGGCTAATTAGGAGAAACGAATTTTATTTAATTTTTATTTTAGGTGTTTGTGAATTTAGGGGATTTATGGGGCCATTAGGAATTTTTCCTAATTTATTCCATGTAGGAGATCTCGTGGACCGTTGCTAGCTTAATGGTATGTATTAATACAAATTATAGATTTTTTTATGCGTATATATGTATATATATAAATATATATATATACATTTTTTAAGGAAAAAGAAAGAAAAAGAAATGAAAAAGAAAAAGAAAAAGAATAAAAGAAAAGAAAAGAATGGAAAAGAAAAAGAGCAAGAAAAAGAAAAAGGAAAAGGAAAAAAAAAGGACTAAAATATAAAACTCAACAAAACCCACCCACCTAAGATTAAATAGCAGCAGCAGCGCAACTTCTTAACCTCCCCCCCCCCCCGCGGATGATAACGACCCGCTCTCTCTCGGTCTCCCTCTCTTATATATTACTTTAATTCTTTCTCCCAAACCCTAACCCTAGATCACCGCGGCCACTACCGCAGCCAGAGAACCGCGTCAGTCCGTCCAAACCAATCCCGACGACCGTGACCCCGCGCACCCCGCACACTGCAGAATTCAGCATCGAGGTACCTGTGTTCCCGCACAGTTTTTCGTCACCTCGCTCAACCAAACACTACCCCATATTCACCGATACGCTCACCCCTTAACCCTCTTCCATATCTTTGTGATAGTAGACCTCGAAAAATGATAACCATAGGCTAAAACAGCGCCAAAATTGGCAGAAAAAGATCAATTTCTAGGATCGTAGAAAACTGCGGTGATCACCTATGTTCCCGGATTCGTATCTCCCACCACAGAGATCCAAATTTGATGATTCTTTTTGGTATGCGTAGACCACTTGAACTAGTTTAATCTCTGTTAAATAACCCTAGATTATTAACTGCTGTAGGTATAATTAAATTCGTTGGAAAACACCCGTGAACACACTTTTTCAGATTTTTAAAAGTTGTAAAACGGAGCGCGCCCCGCCAAACGGGACCACCCCGCCGTGTACCAAGTGTACCAATCGGTGCGCGCAGTATACCGGGATACGTGAGAGTTCGTAAAAACTGATTCGGACGCGTGTGTGCGCCGAAATAAGCTCGTATTCGCGAACAAACCCCGTATCTTAACTTTTGTAAAAGTCACGCGCATTTTGTGTACGCTCGTCAGATTACGACGAAACTTATGCCACAGGACTCGTGATAATCCGCTGGTCCTGTGACCCAATTTTTACGTAATTCAGAGACAGTTGACCAAGTCGCTAATTGGCGGGCCCCACGGTTGACTTTTTAGGCAAATTTGTGTTCGGCCCATCGGAATCCACATTTGGACATACCATTGGGTTCATATTGACATTTAGAGTTATTTGACCTATAATTTGTCCCATTTAGAGACTGTTATCCTTGGCACATTTTTTGGTGCAAAGTAGGCCACACGTGGACCCCACTTTTATCCGAAATTACCGTTTTGCCCCTGTGTCTAACTTGGACGAAAGGGAAGTGCTTTCTAGCTATATTGCTTATTCTGGGAATATTGGTGATGTTTATTTCAATATCTGGGGACGTTCATTCTGATGTCGTAGCTTCTGACTCTTGGTGTTGACATCAGGACATTACATTTTTGCAGCTTTCTTGCCAAGCAAGATACCTTGCCAAATTGCTTACAGTATTTTGCATGCTTAGTATATTTTTGTATATTTATTATATTTCTGTATGTTCATTGCATGTGTAGTTTCTTTCAGTCATTACTATATTTTAGATATGTTGACACACACTTGACACTTAAGTATCATAGAGGACAATCAGCAGGCGTATGGGCTTTAACCACTCTGGTAACACCGTAGTTACTAGCACGCACTATGGTGGTCGTGTCCGATGGTCGCTACCCCCGCGATATATCGATTGATGGAGTCACAAGGGTCGCTACCCCCGCGGTATGTCGGCTGATGATGTTCCTGACGTGTGTGTGAGTTGTGAGATTAGATCGAGTAGCCTACCCTTGCCCATACGTCAAAAAATTGTCCTTATTTGCATTTATATAGATTGTCTTGTACAGCGTACTTATATATTTTCAAACATTATGAATTTTTACTGTATACAATTGGCTTGGTTCTATGTATCTTGCTACGTCCCTCTGAGGACCTGGTCCCTTTCCAGGTGTATCTGTTCTTGAGTATTCGCAGGGGCGCAGATTCGGACGGTTACATATGTTTCGAGGATGTCTTCTCTTCGAGCCCCGTGGTCGTTAGCTGGTATTCTTATATTGTGTTTATTGTGTTGTACTTTTCCATTTGAGTTGGTAGTGGATTTATTTCCATCCAACTATCATCTTTAGATACTTATATTGAGATCTAGTTTCATAGATACTAGTTATTTATTTATATTTGATTTTTATGGATGAGATTTAGATTATCTCCTGTGACTTGTGACATATGTTTATACCACTTGTGGATTGATATTCATATTACAGCGTACGTATGAATTTTGGTTTCCATATATTGGAGTTGCCATATCCATACGACTGGCATGCTTACGTGTCCTAGTCCTACATATTTTTGGGACGGGGACGTGACATATTTTTGTGGTGGCCGATGCACGTTGAGAGCATATTGTCTCGGTTACATTGTTGTACCGAATAAGCCTGCACCTAGGAATAGAGTATAGGATCTCATCCACAATTGACTATGATTCGCTCTTCTTCCAATCCATTCTATTTGAATAATTGTATCCTGCTTGATTCTTGTGCTTCCCTGATGATTCCTTGAGTATAGCCCCCTCATAAAATATAAAATTCCCTGTTACTAGATGATAAGTAGGGTAACCTTCCTATTAAGAGTACAACTAGAGTGTTGAGACACCATTAAGCTTAGAATATCTAGTGAACCCTAGAATTTCTTATCTATAGATTGGTTTACCATTACCCCTTGATGTATTATGAAGACTTGAGAGTAGTATAGACACTACTAGAGTTAGCCAGAAGTTTTACCATAATGTTTGAGCCTAGTATTGAGGAACCAATAGAAAACCAAAATTTAATATTAGGACCGAACCTAACCTTCATAGTTAGATAGTATTGGAGAACTATAAACTTAGATCATTATCTTATTATTAGTAGACAACACCTCAGGAAGCCTAGAGGAGTGTAATCAACGCTTTTTCTTTGGTCATACCTCGAACATAGCAACTAGCATACCACTTTCTCTTAGAAAACCATGATGCTATCTAGAGCCCCTATTTTAATTTCATATGTTATTCCTCTGCGACCTTAACATTCGTTAATTATGCGACGACTAAATTAGGTTCTTTTTTTCTTCATCTTTTAACTCGTGCCACCTGACACCTCTGATTATGGACCAAGTATTTTTATTTTATGATTAGGATATATAGCCTGCTAGGATTATAGTTGTAATTTTGAAAATTTGAAATTGTGTGCTTAGTAGTTAGAACTTGATGGTTTAAGCTA
This sequence comes from Iris macrosiphon, assembly GCA_036927795.1. Lineage (NCBI taxonomy): Eukaryota > Viridiplantae > Streptophyta > Magnoliopsida > Asparagales > Iridaceae > Iris > Iris macrosiphon. The sequence goes on along the minus strand of JAYESA010000002.1, from coordinate 36,701,586 downwards.
TTCTTTTAGATTGAGACCTGGTGCTTATCCCTTAGTTTTAAATTGCGTAACATGTACCCCCACCTCGATATGAGTTATATTCCTTTTCCCTTGAAGGCCAGTAACTTTCCATTCTTACTATTGACACTTGCTCTATAAGCGCTATGACTAAGACTTAGGATGACCATGACCTATGTAATGAAAGAGGATACCCTAATAAGTATCAAGATCCCTTCTCGTAGACCTTAACAGGAGTTTCTACAGTATCCTTAAGACAATTACAGTACTAGTTTATTGTTATAAGTTAGGTAGTATACCTCACAATATAGTATCACATAGTCTTTTGACCTATTATTGAAGTGTAACTGAACAACATTAACTGTATGCTAGCTTAGGACGACAGTATTTTTTTTCAGACTGTAGAGCTTAGAGACTATACCCCTACTTTGTCGACTATCGACTTAGACAAGGAGTTAGTATGACAACTAAAGAGATTGTAAGAGTCTTATCTTTTTGTGAACTTGAATTATTATGTACCTTCCTTCTTTTATCATAATCCATCGTATTTATATTTGCTGTACTACCTTGACTTATGCTGCTATTGTAGCCTAGTTTTTGTAAGCTTATTCTTTTATCGAGCTTGCTCATGACATATGTATTATTGGGTGCACACAATGATATAATTGCCTAATCAGAATCGGTGTATTAAGGTCTAGCTAACCTTAGTGCGCTTGGTTTCGCTCTTTGTATGACTACTTTACGTGGATTGAGATATATGGTAGTAGACGAATATACTTGCCCCTAGACATGTCGGACATATCGTATCGGTTACATAATTGTACTGATATGAGCATGTAAATAGAAAATTACCAAAAATAGAATTTTAATCCACAACTGTCCTGACAACTCTCTTTTCGAACTCTTTAATCTCTTTGAGCTCGTACTTGTATTCTATCACCTTCACCTTAAATTTTTTATTATTGCTCTCCGTATTCCCCTATTTCGGAAAAACGAAACCTCGTGCTGGTATAAGTTGACACTGATAGTACTAGATATACCCCATAAGGCTAATCACATGACCTAGTGACTCTCTTTTATAATTGATTAAGGGCATATCATAGATGATATGTTTGGTGTTAAAACTTTAAGGATTGAATAACATGATTAAATAATTTGAGGAATAGTTTTCCAAGATGTACAACCTTAGGTGATAGATGGGTAAATTTTAAGTTCGGTAGATTGTGAACCCCTCACCCAAAAAATTAGACCTACTTGGCAGAGATAGTGAGACTAAGACGTGCCCATCGTCCAGTTAGAGATAGAATACGGTATTTTTATTTAATTTTGTAATAATTATATCACTTAGCGCACATTACCGTACTTCGATAATTGGAGCACTACACTAGCCACTGTCTTCCTACAAATTCTACACCCTTATCCTAGACGTGCCCATCATCCAATTCTCATCTTTGTGCAATTTTCCAATTGTTGGGCGCTTTTATGCAAAAGAGCATTTAGGTGTCCACACCATTGGACATGACACATGAAGAAACCTATTTTTTGCTTATGTGGATTTTCTCATGATTTTTTGGGATGTGCAACGTGAAACATCGTCCACCCCTTTAAACCTGGCCTTGCATTTTAAACAATACAAATCTTATACCATCCTTGACTTTCTACCGTGGCTTAATTTTAATTTCGAGGACAAAATTATTATAAGTTGGGTAGAATATAAAATCCCTAATCCTAAAAACAGTATAAATCTTTTTATTATTATTATTAATTTAATTGTAGTAATTAGTGGCTAATTAGGAGAAACGGATTTTATTTAATTTTTATTTTAGGTGTTTGTGAATTTAGGGGATTTGTGGGGCCATTAGGATTTTTTCCTAATTTATTCCATGTAGGAGACCCTATGGACCGTTGCTAGCTTAATGGTATGTATTAATACAAATTCTAGAATTTTATATGCGTATATATGTATATATATAAATATATATACATATATTTTTTTTAAGGAAAAAGAAAGAAAAAGAAATGAAAAAGAAAAAGAATAAAAGAAAAGAATGGAAAAGAAAAAGAGAAAGAAAAAGAAAAAGGAAAAGGAAAAAAAAGGACTAAAATGTAAAACTCAACAAAACCCACCCGCCTTAGATTAAATAGCATCAGCAGCGCAACTTCTTAACCCCCTCCCCCCCCCCCCCCCCCCGCGGATGATAACGACCCGCTCTCTCTCGGTCTCCCTCTCTTATATATTACTTCTATTCTTTCTCCCAAACCCTAACCCTAGATCACCCAATCTCTTCCTCTTCCCATCTAGACTTAAGGAGCGCCGCCACCGCAGCCAGAGAACTGCGCCAGGCCGTCCAAATCAATCCCGACGATCGCGACCCCACGCACCCGGTGCACTGCAGAATTCAACAGCGAGGTACCTGTGTTCCCGCGTAGTTTTCTGTCACCTCGCTCAACCAAACGCCATCACGTCTTCACCGGTACACTCATCCCTTAACCCTCTTCCATATCTGTGTGATAGTAGACCTCGAACAATGCATAACAATAGGCGAAAACAGCGTCAAAGTTGGCAGAAAAAGACCAATTTCTGGGATCGCAGAAAACTGCGGTAATCACCCATGTTCTCGGATTCGTATCTCCCACCACAGAGATCCGAATTCGATGATTCTTTTTGGTATGCGTAGACACTTTGACCTAGTTTAATCTCTGTTAAATAACCCTAGATTTTTAACTGCTGTAGGTAGAATTAAATTCGTTGGAAAATCCCGCGAACACACTTTTTCCAGATTTTTAAAAGATGTGAAACGGAGTCCGCCCCACCAAATGGGACCGCCCCACCGTGTACCAAGTATACCAATCGGTGCGTGCAGTATACCCGGACACATGAGAGTTCGTGGAAACTGATTCGGACGTGTGTGTGCGCCGGAATCAGCCCGTATCCGCGGACAAACTCCGTATCACAACTTTTGCGAAAGTTGTGCGCATTTTGTGCACGCTAGTCAGATTGTGACGAAACTTGCGCCAGTAGACTCGTGGTAACCCGCTGGTCCTGTGACCCAATTTTTACATAATTCTGAGACAGTTGACCAAGTCGCCAATTGGTGGGCCCTACGGTTGACATTTTGGACGAATTTGTGTTCGGCCCATCGGAATCCACATTTGGACATACCGTTGGGTTCGTATTGACATTTAGAGTTGTTTGACATATAATTTGTCCCATTTAGAGACTGTTACCCTTGGCACATTTTTCGGTGCAAAGTAGGCCACACGTGGACCCCACTTTTACCCGAAATTACCGTTTTGCCCCTGTGTCCAAATTGGACGAAAGGTAAGTGCTTTCTAGCTATTTTGCTTATTCTGGGAATGTTGGTGATGTTTATTTCAGCATCTGAGGACGTTCATTCTAAGACCGTAGCTTCTGACTCTTGGTGATGACATCGGGACATTACATTTTTGCAGCTTTTTGTCAGGCAAAATATGTAAACACCCTGAATTTTTGAGAATAATTTTAAAAAGAGTTATCCCGAATTTTGGTATTTTTTGGAAATCTAAAGCGAAGATAATTGTGATTTAAATTATTATAAGAGTGGCTAATGGGTGTTAAAATATTCTGGAAATAAAATATTATGATGCACAATGGAAAGCCGGACAGGTGGTATTTTTCGGGGAATTATTTGGACTTCAGAGACGCGTTTAAAGCCTATAAAACGTTTTGATTTTTTTAAACCGAACCAAACCAAATTGAGGACCCGACCCGTTGGCAAAACCCTACCCGCATGAATACTGTAGCGGCTATTTAAGCTAGCCTAGGGATCCGTACCGCCGCCTCACAGCCACTCGAATTCCTCCCAGACCCGACAGCAACCCCGCAGTCCCCGGTGTTCCACTTCGCAGAGGCGATCAGTCGGGTCCCCCCAAATCGAACAGCGCCGACAGCAACCCCGCCGTGACGTCGACGCCTTCCTCCCTGACCCAACAACGCCGCATCAGCCGACCGAGACCGCCGCCCCTCTGGCCAACCCCGCCTCGGAGTTGACCCAGCCCCGTCGTGGTCACGATCGGAAAACCTAGCCTGTACCCACGGTCACAGCAACCTGATCGGAGGACGTCAATTTGGCTTTCGGACACTCAGAATTCAGAACTCACGAAGCCCTGTTCAGGTACCAATTTCTTCCTCATCGAAACTCCGTTTTAGTTTCCGTCAGTTTCTATGCGTAGACTGTATAACCCTCTCGGTGCCCGTGCAACTCGCTCGGTGCATCGCGACCTGTGGTGATCGCACACCGCGATCCAAAACAGGAAAAAACAATGCCCTGTTTCACCCCGGAACTGAGTACGTCCCGCCAATCGGGACGACTTGGTCGCACGCGGTCTTTACCGAACTGTGCGCGACGTTGATACGGTCGTGTAGGATTTTGCAGAAGTCGATTCGGAGGTGCGTACACCCCGAAATCAACGCGTATCCGCCGACGACACCCCGTATCCGTCCATTCTGGATCACGCTGTAACTTCGTGTACACACGTCGGATCGAGACAAAACTTGTGCCATCGGATCCGTAGCAATACGCTGGTCCTGTGAGCCAAGTTTGGTTCGATTCTGAGAAAGTTGACAAAATCACGTATCGTGGGCCCCACCGGCTCCACTTGACAGGTGATTTGGTGATCGGCTCATCGGAATCCAATTCTGGAAGTTCCGTTGGGTTCGTATCATCGTTCCTGACTTGTAGACACTGAGTTTGAGGAATTTGGAGACCTTTGACCCTGACACACTTTTCGGTACAAAGCGGGCCCACATATGGAAACCGCTTTGGCCGAAAATGACCTTTTTGCCCCTGTGTCCAAATTGGACGTAAGGACAGGCATTTCTAGAAGTTTGACATCTTCTGAGACTGTTGGTGATGTTTATTACAGCTTTTGGAGTAGCACCTACCGGTTCCACCGATACCAGGACGACAGTGGATATTCAAACATCAGGCAAGTGTACCTTGCCAATCTCTGCAGTATTGTTACCTATTTTTCTTACTTCATATTATTACTGTGCATGCTTAACCTAGGACCGTTTGACATACTTAGCGTCCGATTATCAGTCGGGTGCCCACATCGTACGCGGTGTTGGGTAATGTCATCTAGATATGGACATACGTGACACTTTATCTTCTCGTACTTGTCTTACCAAGTACACTTTGACCCAGGACACTGGACACTGATCATGAGACAGGATCTTCCTGAGATGTTCGAGGTGATACTGTATAGGACTTGACATAGATTCTATATTCTAGATACATTATGACTTGTGCATTAGTTATGACCCCGCTGACATGGACGTGAGACGTTATGTTCATGATTTGTGTGGTTACATTGGGTGGGGAGAGACACACAGACCACAGGCTGATTATATATATACATCCCTACTATTGTGAGGCCCAAGACTCTGAAGCCCGAGCTTGGCCCATTACTCATTATTACTGCTGCTACCGGCTCCCCTACACAGAGCTTGTAGTATGCTTCAGCCTGAGTTCTAGTGCTGCTCTCATCTTACATATCACTTATCTGGTTATTTTAGTATTCCCTTATTGTTCCATCTATTGCTGGAGAGACCCACAGGCTACAGGTTGATTATGTTATGCCGGCTACTCAGTCTCCCGCTGAGCTAGGCCACCTCTTGACACCACTGCTACCGGCTCCCCTACACAGAGCTTGTAGTTGTTCAACCTGTGTACTATTGATATTCTTTCTTGCATTTTATACAGATGTTACACACTTACCCTGCTTATTTCATTATTGTTGCACTGTATTTATTTTGGCATGAGCTTTCTTGTACCTTGCTATGTCCCCTGAGGACCTGGATTCGGATTATGTCCCCAGGATTTGAGGACGAGATCTATCCCGAGGTATACGGGACCGCAGCAGGAGGAGCCGATCCAGTAGCTGTACCGCCATCTGAGGACGAGGTGTTAGCCGAAGACTTCTCTTGAGCATCCATGTTCATGCTCAGCTTTTATTATTTATTTCAGTCTTTTATTTTCTGGTCTGTTGAACCATTGTACTAGATATTTTCGGGTTGTTCCCCGAAGTACTTTGTGAGACTAGCTGATGATTTACATTCCTTTGTTATTCTGTGGATCATATTTTATATCTTGTGTGGATGAGATTAGTTGTGCCATGATTGTCGTAGACTTGTTTTACAGCTTAAGTATGCCCTGATGGATCCATTAAATTGGGTTGTCCATCGGTGCGTACTGCTGGCCATTGACACGTGTCCAGTCCCTCGGCATTTTGGGACTGGGGCGTGACATGGTTTTTGTGGTGGCCCATGCAGGTCTACGACTAAATTGTTCGGTTTCAACTTAGGGACCGAACCAGCCTGCCCTAAGGATAGGATAAGTTCAGGTTCTCATCCATCATTTAACCATTATTGAACTCTATATCGAACTCGAAATTGTAATTGATTTGCATCCTGTATAGATTCCTCTGAGCGTTCTTACAGTTTATCTTTTGGTTGCAGAGAAATGGATCCCAGGAACGAGGACAAGATTCCTTTGGATACACCACACGACGCTGTGGTTACTTATGGAGACGGAGTGACTCCAGGGAGTGGAGGACCAGCATCGCAGAGCGATCAAACCGGTCAGCCTAATCCAAGGTTCCGGAGAGATGACATCCCACCTCCACCACAATTCACTCCACAGATGCCAGTTTTCCCGCCAGGACAAGCTATGGACGGGCAACAGATGTTCCAGATGATGTATGCTATGATGCAAGCACAGCAGCAGATTCAGCAAGAGGCACATCGTCAGGAGGCCGAGAATCTGAGGACCAGCCTGGTATCCGCATTGGAGCAGGAAAATCCACCAGCGAGGAGAACGACGACGGGATCTATCATCGACTTCCGTCAGCTCAAGCCTCGTACATTTTCTGGTAAAGAGGGACCAACAGAAGTTCATGAATGGCTCACAAACATTCAGCATCAGTTGGAAGCCGCTGAACTTCCTAGAGAGAAGTGGATGACTGCAGTCAGAATGCAGTTAACTGAGAATGCACATCACTGGTGGTTAGCAGAGGAGATGAGGCTCGGGCAGGACCGAGTCACCTGGGAAGAGTTCTCCAAACTCTTCAGAGAGATGTATATTCCCGCAGTAGCGAGGGCAGAGCTCAGAGACAAGTTCCACCGCCTTATCCAAGGCAACATGACAGTGGAAGAATACAATGCGGAATTTATTCGCCTGAGCCGCTTTGCCCCGACATTGATTTCGACGGAGGAAGAAAAAGCTGAGAAGTTCTTTGACGGGCTGAAGTTCGAGCTTCAGAGATTAATTGGATCGGTCGCACCTACATCTTATACCGACGTTCTCGCAGCAGCCCGACGCATGGAGCGCGTCACTAGAAGGGAGTCGACCCTGAAGAGGCATATCACATCAGTACCATCGAGGACAGCACATGGGGATTCAGTGAAGCGGACCCAGAGGAGTATGCCAGAGAGGACAGCGCACAGGGCCATATCTCTCCCTACTTGTCACCACTGCGGCAAGATAGGTCACATTGAGAGAGAATGCAGACGCAAGTTGGGACTCTGCCTAGCTTGCGGTTCCAACCAGCATCAGACCAGAGAGTCCGCCGAGCGCAGAGAGGGAGCACCGAGATTAGCTTTGCCTCCACCGCGACCAGTTTATCCAGCCGTAGGAGCACAGCAGGCAGGAGTTGGTGGAGTCAGACCACCAGCCCCAGGAGGGAACCAGCAGAGACCACCCCTGGCACCACAGGCAGCTTTATTTCAGCAGGCTCAGCAGTAGCGAGGCCCAGCACAGGGGCGAGGACAGGCATTCACTTTAGCTGTTGAGGAGGAGGCTACAGCAGGCGAGGTCATCGCAGGTACTATTCTAGTAGCTTCATTACCAGCAGTAGCATTATTTGATTCTGGAGTATCGCATTCATTTATAGCAGCTAGCTTTGTAGCCACCCATAGAGTAGCTACCGCACCCCTTCCTAAGATGAAGAGGATTCTTACGGGAGGTGGAATTATTCCGGTTAGTGACGTCTGTAGGTCATGTTCTGTAGTCGTATGTGGCCGAGAAATGCGAGCGCAGTTTCTGATCTTTTCTATGCCTGACTATGACGTTGTACTTGGTATGGACTGGTTAAGTCAGTACCATACGACTCTTGATTGTCGGCTTGGAAAGGTTATATTTAGACCGCCTGGACATCCGGAATTCGAATTTATTCGAGGAGTAGTAGAGCAAGGAGTTCAGCCTACTCTTAGGGTACTATCTGTAGAAGGAGAGACAGGTTACCCAAGAGTTATCTCAGAATTTGTGGATGTATTTCCTGATGATCTTCCAGGTTTACCACCTCATCGGGAAATAGAATTCACTATAGACTTAACTCCGGGAGCAGAGCCTATCACTTCATCAGTTTATCGGCTAGCACCTAAGGAGTTAGTGGAGTTGAAAGAACAGGTTGATGATCTTTTAGAGAAGGGTTTCATTCGGCCCAGTGTTTCACCTTGGGGAGCACCCCTATTATTTGTGCCGAAGAAGGATGGAACAGTACGGTTGTGCATTGATTACAGGGCACTAAATGCTGTAACCATCAAGAACCGGTATCCCTTACCACGTATTGATGATCTATTCGATCAATTGAGTGGTGCAAGGGTATTCTCGAAGATTGACCTTAGATCCGGCTATCATCAGATCAAGGTGAAGAAGGAAGACATCCCGAAGACAGCTTTCAGGACAAAGTATGGGCATTATGAGTTCTTGGTGATGCCGTTTGGTTTAACCAACGCGCCAGCAGTGTTTATGAGTTTAATGAACAGAGTCTTTCATCAGTTCTTGGATAAATTTGTAGTGGTGTTCATTGATGACATTCTCATATATTCCAAGAGCCCTGAAGAGCACGTGGAGCATCTCAGAATCGTGTTAGAGACCTTGAGGCAAGAGAAGTTATATGCCAAACTCAGTAAGTGTGAGTTCTGTATGGACAAAGTGCCTTTCTTGGGACACATCATATCAGGAGAAGGACTTTCAGTGGATCCAGAGAAGGTTGCAGCAATTGAGACTTGGCCTACACCCACATCAGTTGCAGAGGTGAGAAGTTTTCTCGGACTTGCGGGATATTACCGAAGGTTTGTAGAAAATTTCTCGAGGATTGCAGAACCGATGACGAAGCTGACACGAAAGGACCAGGAGTTTATATGGTCAGAAGACTGCCAGAAGGCCTTCGAAGAACTGAAGAAAAGATTAACAACAGCACCTATCTTGACTCTTCCTTCAGGGTCAGGAGGTTTCGTTGTTTACAGTGATGCATCAGGCAGTGGACTAGGATGTGTTTTGATGCAACATGGCAAGGTCATTGCTTATGCGTCAAGACAGTTGAAGGTCCACGAGAAGAACTACCCAACACATGATCTGGAGCTAGCAGCAGTTATATTTGCATTGAAGATATGGAGGCACTATCTTTATGAAGAGAGGGTAGAAATCTTTACTGATCACAAAAGTCTGAAGTATGTATATACTCAGAAGGAGCTTAACATGAGGCAGAGACGCTGGCTGGAACTGATGGTAGATTTTGACATCGATCTGCAGTATCATCCGGGAAAGGCGAATATCGTTGCAGATGCGCTCAGCAGGAAGCCTACAGCTTATTTCTTGACAATACAGCCCGAGTTGTTGAGGGATCTACAGGAGCTGCAGATAGAGGTTGTCATACTAGGACAGAATGGCTTGATGGCTAATCTTGAGATTCAGTCATCACTCGTGGAGAAGATTAAGGAGGCATTGCCCACCGATGCTAGATTCCGAAGACTCAAAGAAAGGACAGAAGCAGGCATGCAGACAGGACTTCGCATTCACGAAGACGGGACATTGAGGTTTGGAAATCGCCTGTATGTTCCAAATAGAGAATTGAGACAGGAGTTAATGACTGAAGCACATAGCTCTATGTACTCTGTTCACCCAGGAGGAACCAAGATGTATCGAGACTTGAGACAGTATTACTGGTGGCATGGAATGAAGAGAGAGATCGCAAGATTTGTGGCCAAATGCTTAGTCTGCCAGCAAGTGAAGGCCGAGCATCAGAGGACTGCAGGGATGTTACAGCCGCTTCCGATACCGGAATGGAAGTGGGAGCATATCACGATGGATTTTGTTACCGGATTTTCGAGGAGCCCCAGCGGAAGAGATGCAGTATGGGTTATTGTGGATAGACTCACTAAATCGGCACACTTCTTGCCATTTAGAGTTGGACAGTCCACAGAGGTACTAGCCGACATGTATATGCGACAAATCGTCAAATTACATGGAGTACCTGTTAGTATCGTATCGGATCGAGATTCAAGATTTATATCTCATTTCTGGAGAAGCATGCAAGAGAGTCTCGGCACCAGACTCAAGTTCAGCATGGCTTATCACCCGCAGACGGATGGACAATCGGAGCGCACCATTCAGACCTTGGAGGATATGTTGCGATCATGTATGCTGGATTTTGGAGGATATTGGGAAGATCATTTGCACTTAGTAGAGTTCTCCTACAACAACAGTTATCAGGCCAGCATCCAGATGGCACCATTTGAAGCTTTATACGGAAGGAAGTGCAGATCGCCTATATGTTGGAGTAACGTTGGTGAACGTCAAATACTGGGTCCAGAATTGGTAACGCAGACAGTGGAGAAGGTAAAACAGATCCAGAATCATCTTCGAGCAGCTCAGGACCGACAAAAGCATTGGACAGATACGCACAGACGTCCCCTAGAGTTCAAGGAAGGAGATCACGTATTCTTGAGGATTTTGCCCACTCGTGGTACTATCAGATTCGGGAGCAGAGGCAAGCTGAGCCCAAGGTATATTGGGCCATTTGACATCCTAGAGCGCGTCGGTGAGGTGGCTTATCGTCTTGCATTACCTCCATCCTTAGAAGGAGTGCATGACGTATTCCACGTCTCACAGCTGCGAAGGTACGTGACCGACCCAAGTCACGTAGTCGATCATTCAGAGATCGCAGTAGGCCCAAGCTTGAGATATGAGGAACAACCAGTTGGCATCCTCGACGTCAGTGAGAAGACATTACGGGGACAGACAATCAGACTAGTCCGTGTAGCTTGGAAACATCAATCCCCTGGCGAATCGACTTGGGAACGAGAAGATAGTATGCGCCAGCGATACCCCCACTTATTCGAGGAGGCAGTTGTAAACTAAGCAAACATGTAATTCCAAAATTCTTTCTTGGGTAGCTTATTCTTTGATTGCGAGGACGCAATCCTTTTAAGGAGGGAAGATTGTAAACACCCTGAATTTTTGAGAATAATTTTAAAAAGAGTTATCCCGAATTTTGGTATTTTCTGGAAATCTAAAGCGAAGATAATTGTGATTTAAATTATTATAAGAGTGGCTAATGGGTGTTAAAATATTCTGGAAATAAAATATTATGATGCACAATGGAAAGCCGGACAGGTGGTATTTTTCGGGGAATTATTTGGACTTCAGAGACGCGTTTAAAGCCTATAAAACGTTTTGATTTTTTTAAACCGAACCAAACCAAATTGAGGACCCGACCCATTGGCAAAACCCTACCCGCATGAATACTGTAGCGGCTATTTAAGCTAGCCTAGGGATCCGTACCGCCGCCTCACAGCCACTCGAATTCCTCCCAGACCCGACAGCAACCCCGCCGTCCCCGGTGTCCGACTTCGCAGAGGCGATCAGTCGGGTCCCCCCAAATCGAACAGCGCCGACAGCAACCCCGCCGTGACATCGACGCCTTCCTCCCTGACCCAACAATGCCGCATCAGCCGACCGAGACCGCCGCCCCTCTGGCCGACCCCGCCTCGGAGTTGACCCAGCCCCGTCGCGGTCACGATCGGAAAACCTAGCCTGTAACCACGGTCACAGCAACCTGATCGGAGGACGTCAATTTGGCTTTCGGACACTCAGAATTCAGAACTCACGAAGCCCTGTTCAGGTACCGATTTCTTCCTCATCGAAACTCCATTTTAGTTTCCGTCAGTTGCTATGCGTAGACTGTATAACCCTTTCGGTGCCCGTGCAACTCGCTCGGTGCATCGCGACCTGTGGTGATCGCACACCGCGATCCAAAACAGGAAAAAACAACGCCCTGTTTCACCCCGGAACTGAGTACGCCCCGCCAATCGGGACGACTTGGTCGCACGCGGTCTTTACCGAACTGTGCGCGACGTTGATACGGTCGTGTAGGATTTTGCAGAAGTCGATTCGGAGGTGCGTACACCCCGGAATCAACGCGTATCCGTCGACGACACCCCGTATCCGTCCATTCTGGATCACGCTGTAACTTCGTCTACACACGTCGGATCGAGACGAAACTTGCGCCATCGGATCCGTAGCAATATGCTGGTCCTGTGAGCCAAGTTGGTTCAATTCTGAGAAAGTTGACAAAATCACGTATCGTGGGCCCCACCGGCTCCACTTGACAGGTGATTTTGTGATCGGCTCATCGGAATCCAATTCTGGAAGTTCCGTTGGGTTCGTATCATCGTTCCTGACTTGTAGACACTGAGTTTGAGGAATTTGGAGACCTTTGACCCTGACACGTTTTTTGGTGCAAAGCGGGCCCACATATGGAAACCGCTTTGGCCCGGAAATGACCTTTTTGCCCCTGTGTCCAAATTGGACGTAAGAACAGGCATTTCTAGCAGTTTGACATCTTCTGAGACTGTTGGTGATGTTTATTACAGCTTTTGGAGTAGTACCTATCGGTTCCACCGATACCAGGACGACAGTGGATATTCAAACATCAGGCAAGTGTACCTTGCCAATCTCTGCAGTATTGTTACCTATTTTTCTTACTTCATATTATTACTGTGAATGCTTAACCTAGGACCGTTTGACATACTTAGCGTCCGATTATCAGTCGGGTGCCCACATCGTACGCGGTGTTGGGTAATGTCATCTAGATATGGACATACGTGACACTTTATCTTCTCGTACTTGTCTTACCAAGTACACTTTGACCCAGGACACTGGACACTGATCATGAGACAGGATCTTCCCGAGATGTTTGAGGTGATACTGTATAGGACTTGACATAGATTCTATATTCTAGATACATTATGACTTGTGCATTAGTTATGACCCCGCTGACATGGACGTGAGACGTTATGTTCATGATTTGTGTGGTTACATTGGGTGGGGAGAGACACACAGACCACAGGTTGATTATATATATACACCCCTACTATTGTGAGGCCCAAGACTCTGAAGCCCGAGCTTGGCCCATTACTCATTATTACTGCTGCTACCGGCTCCCCTACACAGAGCTTGTAGTATGCTTCAGCCTGAGTTCTAGTGCTGCTCTCATCTTGCATATCACTTATCTGGTTATTTTAGTATTCCCTTATTGTTCCATCTATTGCTGGAGAGACCCACAGGCTACAGGTTGATTATGTTATGCCGGCTACTCAGTCTCCCGCTGAGCTAGGCCACCTCTTGACACCACTGCTACCGGCTCCCCTACACAGAGCTTGTAGCTGTTCAACCTGTATACTATTGATATTCTCTCTTGCATTTTATACAGATGTTACACACTTACCCTGCTTATTTCATTATTGTTGCACTGTATTTATTTTGGCATGAGCTTTCTTGTACCTTGCTATGTCCCCTGAGGACCTGGATTCGGATTATGTCCCCAGGATTTGAGGACGAGATCTATCCCGAGGTATACGGGACCGCAGCAGGAGGAGTCGATCCAGTAGCTGTACCGCCATCTGAGGACGAGGTGTTAGCCGAAGACTTCTCTTGAGAATCCATGTTCATGCTCAGCTTTTATTATTTATTTCAGTCTTTTATTTTCTGGTCTGTTGAACCATTGTACTAGATATTTTCGGGTTGTTCCCCGAAGTACTTTGTGAGACTAGTTGATGATTTACATTCCTTTGTTATTCTGTGGATCATATTTTATATCTTGTGTGGATGAGATTAGTTGTGCCATGATTGTCGTAGACTTGTTTTACAGCTTAAGTATGCCCTGATGGATCCATTAAATTAGGTTGTCCATCGGTGCGTACTGCTGGCCATTGACACGTGTCCAGTCCTTCGGCATTTTGGGACTGGGGCGTGACAAAATACCTTGCCAAATTGCTTACAGTATTTTGCATGCTTAGTATATTTCTGTATATTTATTGTATTTTTGTATGTTCATTGCATGTGTAGTTTCTTTCAGTCATTACTATATATTAGATATGTTGACATACACTTGACACTTAGTATCATAGAGGACAATCAGTAGGTGTATGGGCTTTAACCACTCTGGTAACACCGTAGTAACTAGCACGCACTATGGTGGTCGTGTCCGATGGTGTCTACCCCCGTGGTATGTCGATTGATGGAGTCACGAGGGTCGCTACCCCCGCGGTATGTCGGCTGATGATGTTCCTGACGTGTGTGTGAGTTGAGAGATTAGATCGAGTAGCCTACCCTTGCCCATACGTCAAAAAGTTGTCCTTATTTGCATTCATATAGATTGTCTTGTACAACGTACTTATATATTTTCAAACATTATGCATGTTCACTGTATACAATTGGCTTACTTCTATGTATCTTGTTACGTCCCTCTGAGGACCTGGTCCCTTTCCAGATGTATCTATTCTTGAGTATTCGCAGGGGCGCATATTCGGACGGTTATATATGTTTCGAGGATGTCTTCTCTTCGAGCCCCGTGGTCGTTAGTTAGTATTCTTATATTGTGTTTATTGTGTTGTGCTTTTCCATTCGAGTTGGTAGTGGATTTGTTTCCATCCAACTATCATCTTTAGATACTTATATTGAGATCTAGTTTCATAGATACTGGTTATTTATTTATATTTGATTTTCGTGGATGAGATTTAGATTATCCCATGTGACTTGTGACATATGTTTATACCACTTGTGGATTAATATTCATATTACAGCATACGTGTGGATTTTGGTTTCCATATATTGGAGTTGCCATATCCATACGGCTGGCATGCTTACGTGTCCTAGTCCTACGTATTTTTGGGACTGGGGCATGACAGTAAGAAGTCGGCAAGCCTTCGGATAAAATTTTGTGTTGTAAGCTATTTTACAAATAGTGGATTAACATCGAGCCGAGTTCTCGAGACTAGATTAGTCCTCTACGGGGGAAACAAGTATACATTACGGTTTTAGTGTTTATGAATTCTTACTTTATAGCATTTATTATTGTTGCATACTATATTCACCCTCCCCTCTAGATTGCACATTTACATACTTATCCACATCTATCTTTTAAGTTGGTAATTGCCTTACATTTAATTGGATTATTATCTTATACTATACAACGGGAATGCATTACTGTGCTCTAGATAAGAATGTATTACTGTGCTCTAGATAAGAATGAGTTCAATCGCATCTTTACGTGTAGTGCATCATATTATATATGAAAAATGCTGGAAGCAACTCATAAAAGCTGGAAAGAAAATAAAGTTAGCAAAAAAAAATGTACCCACATACTACATATTTATGCCTAATGGTAAACGAGGTAAAATAAAATGCTTTATTTGAAGAATTTTCTTATGATTTATTGTCTGATGCTTTCAATGATTTGTTTGAAGGTGGAAAGAAGCTTAGAAGTAAGTATAAAAAAGCTAGAAAATATATTCGATCTTATAAGCTTGAGAATGAAAAACTTACTTGACTACTAAGTGAAGCTAGGGAAGCTTATTCTTCTGACAACTATGTTGATATGTCCACACTGAAGCTTATCTTACAAAAAATACTTGATTGTTTCAAAATTAGTGCACATAAAAAGGCTAAACTTTAGGAAGAATTAGAACTAGAAAAGAAGAAGTATTCTACGCCCTCACTTAGACTTGTTTCTATTACTTTTAAATATTATGAGTTATATACTGCTAACAAGAGGTTAGAAATTTGATTGGAAAAATAGACTGTTGAACCTGTTACTCAATCAAGCATCAAACATGTACGACACGTGACTCAACAAAAAGTCACCACCACAAGAACCTCTCGAAAGAATGACAAGAAGGTTATCAATTCTCATAATCATGTCTTTTGTATACACAACCTCGAAAGAATGTTCATATCGCACATCGTACATATATACCTATTTCAAACACAAACACCCATACTACATGTCATTATTGTGGTTTGAAAGGACTTATATCTAGATAGTGCCATATTAGAAAAGAAGTTGATATGAATATATTTAGATGGATTCCCAAAGCTTACCAATGTGGATCCAAGTTTTTGATACCAAAGTCTTTGCCTAATTTTGTAGGTGAAGCTTCTTATGTCGGGACTTAGCACCGAGGAGTGCGTTGATGATTGCAAAACTACAAAGGTCATATTACATGCAATTGTACCAATATAAGTATGGTTACTTAAGCCACTTTTTAACGTGCTAATTGATTCTTTCTAGAATGGCTAAAGTTGTAGAATCTAGCATGTTTTAATAAATGTTTTGCAACTATCTCTCGTTGACATGTTCTTAATGGTTATATATTACTTAAGTATTTTCATATATGTCTAAATATGATATATAGCTTTATACATATTGATGATTCCTTGATTTTGAGCTTGAGTTGATTTATGTTTTCAATTAGGAATTTTGGATTATGATGTTCTATAAAGATATAAGGTTTTTTAAATTAGTTTTAAATTTATGCTCTTTAAAGTTAAGATTATTTTGGTTACACGTTGAAAGGGTCCTTCTGTCAAAAGGTGTAAATAATATTAAGCGACACGGTATTCAAGTGTCATCAGATCGAGTAAAACTTTGATACAGTAGGTGATATCAAAGTTTTGATACCGCCCATGTATGACATGTGGGCCCCCCTCTAGATATATATTTGTACAGTGTATGCAGAAAGAGGGAAGGGCCGACATATCATACATGGACAGTATCAAAACTTTGATACCGCCTACTATATCAAAGTTTTACTCCATCGGACCATCGTTAATTGGGATCCGACCTCTACAGCTAAATCAAGATGATTAAGACTTTATAGAACAATAATTTACAAAGAATCATTTATGTCACGCCCCAGTCCCAAAATATCGAGGGACTAGACACGTGGCAATGGCCAGCAGCACACACCGATGGGCAAACCCAATTTAATGGACCCATCAGGATATACTTCAGCTGTAGTACAATAATAGGGGTCTAAATATACTAATCTCATCCACAGATATGAATACAACAATATCAGAATCAATAAGCAAGATTAATCACAAAAACATAAACTCGGGAAATAACCCGATGATGAGTCTGATACAACTGTCAAGATACAAGAATAAAGAAAACCACAACAAATGCTGAGCATGGAAACAGTATATAGTCAGAAGATACCCTCAGGGATCACTCGTCTACTGGATCTGGTACTGCTCCAGTGTCTGCTCCTGCTCCTGCTAATGCTCCTGTCCCGTATACCTCGGGGTCGATCTCGTCTGCTAATCCTGGGGACATAATCCGGATCCAGGTCCTCAGGGGACATAACAAGGTACAAAATAACTCAAGCCAATAATACAGTGCAGAAAATAAATGAATCAATAGGGTAACACTATATAACCAGCTAAGTGATATGCAAGATGAGAGCAGCACTAGAACTCAGGCTGAGACCACTACAAGCTCTGTGTCGTGGAGCCAGTAGCAGCGATATCATGTGGTTGTCTAGCTCGGAGAGAGACTGAGATGCCGGTATAATATAATAAACCTGTAGCCTGTGTGACTCTTCCCACCCAATGTAATCATACGTCTCATATCCACAACGTCTTATGTCCATGTCACGCAAGATCAAAACTAATGCAGCAAGTCATAATGAGATCTAAGAATATAATGTCTATGTCATGAAACCTGTATCCTATACAGAATCACCATGAATGTCTCAGGAAGATTCTGTCTCATGAATAGTGTCAAGTGTCTTGGGTTATGATGTACTTGATAAGACAAGTACGAGAATGTATAGGGTCTCGGTATCCATGTCTAGGTTACGTTACACAACTCCGCGTACAGTGTTGGCACCCGACTATTAATCGAACTCTAAGTAAAGTCATACGGTCCTAGGTCAAGCTTGTACAACAATATATAAATAAGTCAAGGAAATATGTAACATGAACTGCAATGTTGGCAAGGTACACTTGCCTGGGATTCTGGCTCCAACTGTAGCTCTGACTTCAGTGGAAATTGCAGGTACTCCTTCGTTTGCTGAAATAAACATCACCATCAGATTCAAAAAATATCAAATAGCTAGAAACGCCTGTCCTTGAGTCCAATTTGAACACAGGGGCAAAAATGACAGTTTCTGGTCAAGCAGGGTCCATTTGTGGCCCGCTTCGCACCAAAAAATGTGTCAGAACCAATGGTCTCCAAATTCGTCAAACTTAGTGTCAACAAGTCCAGAACGATGATACGAACTCAACGAAACTTGCAGAATTGGATTTCGATGAGCCGATCACAAAATCGCCCGTCAAGTGGAGCCGCGGGGCCCACGATACGCAATTTTGTCAAAGTTCTCAGAATCGAACAAAACTTGGGTCACAGGACCATCGTATTTCTACGAGTCCAATGGTATTAGTTTCGTTTCGATCCGACGTGTGCACACAAAGTTACAACGAGTTCCAGAACAGGCCGATACGGGACGTTGTCGGCGGATACGCGTTGATTCCGGTGTGCACGCACATCCAAATCAACTTCTGCGAAATCCCGTACGTCCTTATCAACGGCGCACACCTTTCGGTGAAGACCGCACGCAACCAAGTCGTCCTGTTTGGCGGGGCGCACTCAGTTCCGGGGAAAATGGGGTATTGATTTTCCTGTTTCTGGATCGCGATTCGCGATCGCCACAGGACGCGACGCACCGAGCGGGTTGCATGGGC
Source organism: Iris macrosiphon (assembly GCA_036927795.1). Classification (NCBI taxonomy): domain Eukaryota; kingdom Viridiplantae; phylum Streptophyta; class Magnoliopsida; order Asparagales; family Iridaceae; genus Iris; species Iris macrosiphon. Next base: position 36,682,738 of record JAYESA010000002.1, on the reverse strand, counting down.
ATCGAGAGGGTTACGCAGTCTACGTATCACAACAGACGGCACAAAAAATGGGGCAACGAGAAGAGAGAAAGGGTTACCTGAATGGGGCTACGCAGAACGGGGTTTCTTCGTGTCTGTGAGGCGATACGACACAAACTGTGTCCGGGTTACTGTGCTGTGTCTGGTTAGGGTTAGGGTTCTGTGGCCGGAGACTCGCCGGAGGAGCTCGTGGAGGAAGGCGAAGGGCGGCGCTGCTGCGACGGAGGCTCGTCGGCTCAGGCGGGACTGGCCGGGGTCGTCGGAGGGGTCCGGTCGACTGCTCCGGAGACCGGGGCTACGAGCAACTCCGGTGGGGAGGACTCGACGAGGGGAAGGAGGGTCGGGAGAAGGCAGTAGAGAGGGGAAAGGGAGTCTCGAGGTGGAGGAGATGACGACGGGGACGGCAGAGCTCTGAGGGAGATGGCTGGGGACAGCGAGGTCGAGGGTGGCAGAGGCTCGGGAAGGGGGACGACGCTGGGGGTTCAGGGCGGAGGAAGGAGGAGGGAAGGGGATTTCGATGGAACGTCGGGAGAAGGAAGTTCTGGAGGAGGAAGGCGAGGCAGGAGGCTAGGGTGGTCGGAGCGGGGCGCTGCCGGTTCTTGGCGGAGGAGAGAGAAGAGAGGTTAGGGTTCCGGCCGACGGAGCGAGGAGATCGAGGGTATTTATAGGGCGCCAAAACAGTAAAGGGGTTAGGATTAGGATTAGGGTTTCGGCCGGGTTAACGGGTCCGGGTCGGGTTCAATTCGGATCCGACCCGACCCGTTAAGAGTTGGGTTCGGTCTGGTTCGGTTCTCTGTGGTTCGGTTCGGGTGAGTTTGGTTTATTTTAAAATAAACCGGGTTTAATTCTAGGGTTTATTTCAACTTAGTTTTTAGGTCTTTAAAAATGCTTCCGGGGTCCAATAAATTCCCAAAAAATTACCCTATATCTAATTTTTTATTTTACACCAGAAAATATTATTTTCATAATATTTGAATATTGATTAAAATCATTTAAAAAATCATTTAATTTTAAAATACCTTAGTTTTAATTAGTTAAAAATCCCAGAAAAATCCAGAAAAATGTGAAATATCCAATTTAAAAAATTCTTGAAAAATCAGGGGTTTACAATCTACCCCCCTTAAGAGGATTGCTTCCTCGCAATCAAAGAATAACTGGTCAACAGAGATGACACGGTTGCAAATATTGTTCGAAGCACATCACGATTATGAAGAGTCAAGGTTGAGGGTGTAAGAATAACACATAGGGAAAATCATTTTCCTAAGCATTAAAAGTTATACAATTTCTCGGATGAAGGAAATCTAGAAAACTATAGTTTAGAAAACTAGCTTATCACTTAAGAAGATACTAGATTATCAATTATTAGCAAGCTTAAAACTATCAGGTTAAGTCTAAGGTCACGAACCAACAGGCACAAACTAAAGCAATACTAGAAATGGATAACTAAGAATCACTTACTCGCATTAGCTACTCCATGAATCTGTGCGTCCTCCAAGGTCATCGCGAAAGCTTGTCCACGTCCTTGCAGTCGATTCCTCTGCTGCTGTTGAGCCTACTGGAAGAGTAGTGCCTGGGGTATCAAAGGTGGCCTCGGCTGATACCCTCCTGGAGCTGGTGGTAGGACTCCTTCAACTCCCATTTGCGGTGCTCCCAATGCTGGATAGGCTGGCCTCGGTACTGGTAACGCTTGTTGGTTAACCGTTGGTGCTCCTTCTCGACGCTCAGGATATTTCTTCACTGAATGCTGACTGGATCCGCAAGCTAAACATAATCTCCTTTTTTGTCTGCACTCGTCCTCAATATGGCCTCGCTTGCGACAATATTGACAGATTGGTAGTGCCTGTGGAGATGCTCCAGATAGCTGCTGTATGTGAGGTCTTTTTGCAACTTCTTCCTGTGGTGCTCCGGCTGGTGCTGATGTGGACGGCCGCTTCTGACTGGTCTCTCTTCTGGTGATTCGCTCCATGCGTCGGGCTGCAGCAAGGACGTCCGTATCTAAGGTAGTTGCAATGGAGCTGATTAACTTTTGCAGCTCAGAGCTAAATCTGTCGATGAACTTCTCCGTTTGGTTTTGCTGAGCTTCTTGATGAACCTTCTGATGGGCTTTCATCATCGCGTAGAATATTCGAAACATTTGCTGTTCGTCCATAGCCTGCCCTTGTGGAACGGTAGGCATCGGTGGAGTAAACTGCGTCGATGGTGGAACATCATCTTGCTGGATTCTCGAGGCACGCTGACTTGCTTGACTACGTTGTTGAGCTGATTGACCTTCATCAACTGGTATCACTTCATCTTCGTGGGTAACCACAATACCTTGTGGTATTCCTGGATGAGTCTCTTCGCCGGCTTATGGATCCATAATTCTGCAACCAAAATAAACTATAAGAGGCGCACAGAAATCAAACCAGGATGCAAGTCAAGAAATTTATCCGAATCCGATATAGATATCAAGAACGTTTCAAGCAAGTAGATGAGATCCTAAAAACTTATCCTATTCTTATTGCAGGCTTGCTCGGTCCCTAAGTTGAAACCGAACAATTTAGTCGTAGACCTGCATGGGCCACCATAAAAACCTTGTCACGCCCCAGTCCTAAAATATCGAGGGACTAGATACGTGGCAATGGCCAGCAGCACACACCGATGGGCAAACCCAATTTAATGGACCCATCAGGATGTACTTAAGCTGTAGTACAACAATAGGGGTCTAAATATACTAATCTCATCCACAGATATGAATACAATAATATCAGAATCAATAAGCAAGATTAATCACAAAAACATAAACTCGAGAAATAACCCGATGATGAGTCTGATACAACTGTCAAGATACAAGAATAAAGATAACCACAGCAAATGCTGAGCATAGAAACAGTATATAATCAGAAGATACCCTCAGGGATCACTCGTCTACTGGATCTGGTACTGCTCCAGTGTCCGCTCCTGCTCCTGCTCTTGCTATTTCTCCTGTCCCGTATACCTCGGGGTCGATCTCGTCTGCTAATCCTGGGGACATAATCCGGATCCTGGTCCTCAGGGAACATAACAAGGTACAAAATAACTCAAGCCAATAATACAGTGCAGAAAATAAACGAACCAATAGGGTAACACTATATAATCAGCTAAGTGATATGCAAGATAAGAGCAGCACTAGAACTCAGGCTGAGACCACTACAAGCTCTGTGTCGGGGAGCCGGTAGCAGTGATATCATGTGGTTGTCTAGCTTGGAGAGAGACTGAGATGACGGTATAATATAATCAACCTGTAGCCTGTGTGACTCTCCCCACCCAATGTAATCATACGTCTCATGTCCACAACGTCTCATGTCCATGTCACGCAAGATCAAAACTAATGCAGCAACTCATAATGAGATCTAAGAATATAATGTCTATGTCATGAAACCTGTATCCTATACAGAATCACCATGAATATCTCAGGAAGATTCTGTCTCATAAATAGTGTCAAGTGTCCTGGGTTACGATGTACTTGATAAGACAAGTACGAGAATGTATAGGGTCTCGGTATCCATGTCTAGGTGACGTTACACAACTCCGCGTACAATGTTGGCACCCGACTATTAATCGGACACTAAGTAAAGTCACACGGTCCTAGGTCAAGCATGTACAACAATATATAAATAAGTCAAGAAAATATGTAACAAGAACTGCAATGTTGGCAAGGTACACTTGCCTGGGATTCTGGCTCCAACTGTAGCTCTGACTTCAGTGGGAATTGCAGGTACTCCTTCATTTGCTGAAATAAACATCACCATCAGATTCAAAAAATATCAAATAGCTAGAAATGCCTGTCCTTGAGTCCAATTTGAACACAGGGGCAAAAATGACAGTTTCTAGTCAAAGTGGGGTCCACATGTGGCCCGATTCGCACCGAAAAAAGTGTCAGAACCAATGGTCTCCAAATTCATCAAACTTAGTATCAACAATTCTAGAACGATGATACAAACTCAACAGAACTTCCAGAATTGGATTCCGATGAGCCGATCACAAAATCGCCCGTCAAGTGGAGCCGCGGGGCCCACGATACGCGATTTTGTCAACGTTCTCAGAATCGAACCAAACTTGGGTCACAGGACCAGCGTATTGCTACGAGTCCGATGGCGCAAGTTTCGTTTCAATCCGACGTGTGTACACAAAGTTACAATGAGTTCCAGAATAGGCCGATACGGGACATTGTCGGCGGATACGCGTTGATTTCGGTGTGCACGCACATCCAAATCAACTTCTGCGAAATCCCGGACGTCCGTATTAACGGCGCGCACCTTTCGGTGAAGACCTCACGCGACCAAGTCATCCCGTTTGGTAGGACGCACCAGTTCCGGAGGAAAATGGGGTATTGATTTTCCTGTTTTTGGATCGCGGTTCGCGATCGCCACAGGACGCGACACACCGAGCGGGTTACACGGACATCGAGAGGGTTACCAAGTCTACGTGTCACAATAGACGGCACAAAAAATGGGGCAACAAGGAGAGAGAAAGGGTTACCTGAATGGGGCTACACAGAACGGGGTTTCTTCGTGTCCGTGAGGCGATACGACACAAACTGTGTCCGGGTTACTGTTCTGTGTCCGGTTAGGGTTAAGGTTCTGTGGCCGGAGACTCGTCGGAGGAGCTCGTCGGGGTTGCTCGTGGAGGAAGACGGAGGGCGGCGCTGCTGCGGCGGAGGCTCGTCGGCTCAGGCGGGACTGGCCGGGGTCGTCGGAGGGGTCCGGTCGACTGCTCCAGAGACCGGGGCTACGAGCAGCTCCGGTGGGGAGGACTCGACGAGGGAAAGGAGGTTCGGGAGAAGGCGGTGGAGAGGGGAAAGGGAGTCTCGAGGCGGAGGAGATGACGACGGGGATGGCGGATCTCTGAGAGAGATGGCCGGGGACGGCGAGGTCGAGGGTGGCGGAGGCTCGGGAAGGGGGACGACGCTGGGGGTTCATGGCGAAGGAAGGAGGAGGGAAGGGGATTTCGATGGATCGTCGGAAGGAGGAAGTTCTGGAGGAGGAAGGCAAGGCAGGAGGCTAGGGTGATCGGAGCGGGGCACTACGGGTTCTGGGCGGAGGAGAGAGGAGAGAGGTTAGGGTTCCGGCCGGCGGAGCGAGGAGGATCGAGGGTGTTTATAGGGCGCCGGAACAGTAAAGGGGTTAGGATTAGGATTAGGGTTTCGGCCGGGTTAACGGGTCTGGGTCGGGTTCAATTCGGATCTGACCCGACCCGTTAAGAGTTGGGTTCGGTCCGGTTCGGTTCTCTGTGGTTCGGTTCGGGTGAGTTTGGTTTATTTTAAAATAAACCGGGTTTAATTCTAGGGTTTATTTTAACTTAGTTTCTAGGTCTTTAAAAATGCTTCCGGGGTCCAATAAATTCCCAGAAAATTATCCTATGTCTAATTTTTTATTTTACACCAGAAAATATTATTTTTATAATATTTTAATATTAATTAACATCATTTAAAAAATCATTTAATTTTAAAATACCTTAGTTTTAATTAGTTAAAAATCCCAGAAAATCCAGAAAATTATCAAATATCCAGTTTAAAAAATTCCTAAAAAATTAGGGGGTTTACAATTTATGACTATTTCCAGAATATAGCAGCGAATTCGACCCTACATTTTTACATAAAAGTTTGGCAACTATTAGTTTGGTATTGTGATAGAATAATTTGGTTTACATTCTTTTGTTGATATATGAGAATTTCTTAATACTTAGTTTAATTTCTTATTCTATTACAATTTCAATTGATATTAATTGGTATCAGTTAAAAGTACTTAACTTTCTTACATTATAGTTAATTGATGTATTGTTTCCTTTTTTAAAACATATTGTATTTGTTTCTCTCTTCTATTTTGTGTTTCGTCATCAATTTTGAGGGAGCTATTCCATTATGATAAATGACAAAGGGGGCAGAAAGCATACAAATAAAATCGTAAGAATGCCAACGGTACCAATACTCAAAGTACTACAGGGAGCTTCTTCTTTCGCATCCTCACATCGTATCGGAGTTACCGTATCGAAATTTGTATTTGTATGGTTTGTCAATTATCATAATAGGGGAGATTGTTGGCACAATATGGTCACTGTCAATCTAATTCTGATAATCGACAAAACCTGACTTAATATAAATATACTGCTATATAGTACATCTATGCTACATCTACCGAAAGACATTAGCTACAGCCTTATGCAGTTGTCTAGCCTTTTATTTTATTCTGTATTTTGTGCTTTATTTGAGTCTAGGACAAACATAAATCGAGTCGCACATGGCAACTAGATGGCACTCAAGTTCACTCAAATAAATCTACCCAGAAATCAATCCACTCCAAACTCAAACTAGACCAAAACATGTAAACTAGGTTCTGGAATACGAGTGACAGAACTCGGCCAGAGTTCGGACCAAACTCAGACCGAATTTAGTCAGGTCCAAATTTAGTTCCTTGGTCTTTAGTTTAACCCAGATATTCAAGACTCCAATATTTGATTTTATGAACGTTTGAGGACCGAACTCTGTCCGAACTTATACTAAAAAAAGACTATAAGTAGAGATGAAATTTTACCATTCTATATCAAGCCTATAAGTAGAGATGAACGTTTGAGGACCGAACTATGCCCGAACTTGATTTTATGAACATTTCTGAATTCTTACTTTACATTATTTATTATTGCTTAGCCTTTACTCATTGCACATTTACGTATTTATCCGCATCTATCTTTTCAGTTGGTAATTACCTTACATTTAATTGGATTATTGTCTCATACTTTATTCACACACCCCCTTCTAAAGTTGCCCCTTCAATTTTTTTCCATTGCCACGAAGCCTACTTCATATTATACAGACTCTTCTTCAACCGGCAGACCAAATATAACTTGCCCTTCTCGCAGAATCCCCCAACTACTCCATGTATAATTTCTTCTCTAAATTACCATAGAGGAATACCGTTTGATATCCATCTGATCAATCTCCAAATTAAAATTGGTTGCTAAACATAACACTACCCGATAGATGATAACTTGATGATCGATGAAATATTTTATCAAAATCTATGCCCTTCTACAGACTGTGGCCATTGACTACTAGTCTCACTTTGTATCGAGGGTGAATAGCATCTTTTGTGTGATTCACTCTGAACATCTATCGTTTCTTCAAAGCCTTATTTTCCTTTGGAAAATACACCATCTTATAAGTGGAGTTTGCCTGTAAGAAACTCTTTTCCTATAAGTTTTGGATCTACTCATGTTTATGTTCATCTTCTGTCATCTCTGTGAAGCTTTTTGGTTCTCTTCTATCAATTATTTGTATATACTCATCTGGCGAGTACCTCGTAGATGGTCGACGCTCTCTCATGCTCTTTCTCGTCAGAACATCTTATGTTGGATGTTTACTGATGACCTTATTCCCTTCATGTACTACCTCCTCGATATGCTCACCCTGATCATTATCAACAAGCTGATGACCAAGGTTTGGAGAAACTCCATGTACTAGCTCTCCCATAACTGGATTATTTATAGTGTCCTTTTGAAATAACTCAAAGTATGATGGCTCTAGCTCAGGCAAATCCTCAGTCTCAGAAGGCATATTTGAATCCTGAGTGTTGGTCATGGTCTAGTTTTTGACGAATACCACATAGCTGCTTTGGTAAATCTTTCTCTCTACTGGACCGTCATCGTTTTTAATGAGCGTGTCAATATCGTTTATATTTAACCAAACTAGTGAAGCACTCTTTCAGGCATATACGGCTCCTCGATCTCGTGGCAACTGATCAAGTCATGGAATAGAGACACGTGTTGAATAGGATGTGTGGTATCTCATAAATCCATATATGGATCCTACACTATCTGAAATTAATATAACCAACTTTCATATAAGATTAAATACAATTCAATTGAAAGTAAATTAGTGATGTTCATTCACTTCTTCTTCTGCGATATCATCAAGTGCCACTTTATTGCGGTCAATATTTGTGGCAATTTGGCATCTTCCTTAATATTGGATATCCATTTGTACATCCAAGGTCAGGACTAATCATATTTTTTATTGAGTTTAGCCCACTTGAGACAAAGAAAGTGCTCGTTTATCCATGCATGTACATAGTGTCACCCTCACTTTTTCAACTAGGGGTAGTTTGATAATTTGGCATGGATAAATAATTTTAGGAATAAATATTAATATTAGTGTGATGATTGTATAATTATTTTTATTTGGAAAGCTAGTCCAATAGTTAAACTTGTCACTTGTAAGCCCAATTAGACTTGTCATGACAACTAGTGAGTCTAACTTGGACCCAAGCCCATTTAGACCATTCTCACTAATTAATTAGGGAGAATTAGTTAGAAACTACCCAAATAGTCCTCCCTAATTATTTCTCCATAATACATCATGGAGGGGTACATGGGACATTTACAAGTGACTTGGGAAATGGGAAGGATTCGACCACTATTAGAGAGGGGGGGGACTCTCCTCTCTCTCTCTCTCTCTCTCCTCTCATTTGTATTCATTTTAGATCTAGAAAATAGTTCTCCAATTTTCCCATATTTCCTCCATCAATTTCTCTCTCAATTTACTTCCATTTCTCTCTCACTTTCACCATTAGAAGAGCTTTGGAGCTTAGAGAAGCAAGGAGCACTAGAAGGAGGAGCATTGGTAGAGAGATTGTGTCTGGATCGTGTCCAATTATATTTTCATTGGGAATCCATCTCCCAATTGGTAAATTCTGAATTCTTTTTCATTTTAGCTCCCAAATCATGCATTTGACCATTAGGAATGATCCCATGGCATAGGGCTACCTATAGGAACAAGTTCGAGGCCAATTGGTTTTGTATTATGAATTATATGTGGTAATTTGGGTGTATGTTGGTAAAATTATGAGATTGACATATCAATTGTGTGTCATGAGATCAATTAGATCTAATTAGACTTAGATCGAAATTGTGGAACTAGGTATGTGTCAACAAATGGATACGTGTAGGCCGTATTACGGTATTTTGCAATATCGTGTGATACAAAGCCCTACTTTGGGCATTTTGTATAATTTCTCCCTAATTCCTATTGTAGCTAGTTCTAATAGTTCTAATACTATATATTTGACATGTAGTAATGGTTATCATAGAGAGATTAGGATTTTGGCTTATTAGTTGATGGGTATCATGATTTCCTAAGTGAATACTCTTAGTGTTTGATTAAATATCTCTAATATATCATATGGATATATGTAAATTGTAATATAGGTGTTTATCCATATATTGATAGATATAATTATATGTGTGTGTTTTTAGGGCTGTGTATATCAAGGGGTCGGGTTATTATACAACAAATATGAAGGGGTGAGCAGTGGTATTTGTGTATGTATAGATGTGACTGTGTGGTGAGGAAGCACTGTGACTATTGGTGTGTGCAGGCACTATTCTGTGTTTTTAGAGGAGTGTATATGGGTGTGTATATGAAGATATAGCAGTAGCAGTAACCACTGCATTTGAAGAAGAGTGTAGCAGTTTGGCATCTGTGTGTGTGAGGTATTCGATCAAGTGTAAGATTGTGCATGTAGTGGTAAAATATTTAGGTGCGGGCTTGTACCTGGTTACAGTGAATGAGTGAGAGATGAGGATGTTGTTGTGGGTTTGGATGTAGTGTTACCTGTAGTTGTTCCCTCTTTAGAAGCAATTAGGAATGAGGGGACTCGGGTTAGGCAATGCGGTGCAGTACTTTGTATTGCAGTGGGTGTTTTAGTTCACTCACTGATAGGAGATGGAGTGAGCGAGTGAACTTGAGCTAATGGCTCGAGTGCAGATCCTGTGCCAAGAGCAATCAGGAAGTAGGAGCACAACATCACTGGCATTGAGGGGAGGAAGTATCTGAATAGTGAATTGGAGAGCTACGTTTATCAGTGTATATACATGCTGATGTGTGTGTATCAATATATACACACCACTGTGTGTATCAGGGGGGATACACCAATGTGTATCAGCGAATCAGTGAGGGTAGGTCTAGTGAGTGTCAGTAAGATAATAGATTGGGGTATCAGTTAGTATTATTATCAGTGAGGATTAGTTGAGTTTAGCATTAAGTATTAGTATACTATTATATTAATTAGTGGTGTAAGTATTATTTATATTAGTTAGTGACTTATGTTTGTTTAGTGTCATGTTATTTGCTAGTAGCAGTAGCAGCAGTTGAATGCTTGGGCTAGGGGATACAAGTGATGAAGAGGGGAGAATTGGCAGTGGGAATATGACAGGTCCCTGCACCATGCTGTATCAGTTCACTGGTGTGAACTGGTAACAATAACATAGAGTATTAGTTTCAGTAGAGTATTAAGAGGTATGGTTCAAACTTGATGGATGCACAACAAGGATTAGCAAGGGAGAACTCGAGCATCAGACATTAGCAATAATGTGAGGAACTAATACATGAGGAGGGTGGGGTCTTGAGTACCTGGAAATATTTCCCCTTGCACTTACAACAACTGAACTCGAGGTGTTAACAGTTAGTTAATGGGACACATCACTAGGTATCAGATGATTAAGTGAGGGGGAAGACTTAGATGTGTAAGGGAAGCTCAAACCAGATCAAGTAGGGGAGGAGAGTGTATTAGTAGCAGTTAATAAGTTAGAGGGGTATAGGAGTTAGTATTTTGATATCAGTAAGTTAGTTAAGTTAGTGAGTAGACTAGCTAGTAAATTAGTGTGAACACCTATTATAGCTAATACTCTAAGGTAATACTTAGTATAGCTAGTTTTAGCTAGATAGTGGTCAATATAGACTACTAACCCTAGTATAGACCTAGTGAGAGTTAGAAATTGACCTAGAGGCATGCATTAGTGTATTTTAATCCATTTCTCTCGTATTACACAAATTAACTTGATATTTTCTAAATAGGACTGTGTGACACCAGCTTGGGCATCGAGAGACATATTTGCTCAGGATCAGAGACAAGTACATCTCTCTGTTAGTTTTTATTTCATGATAGTATATATATTGCATATTTTAGAACTGTATACTTGATTCCGACACAGTGGTTACACAGACTGGTACTATATGGATCATGTCATGGGATGTTATCCCTTACCATATTCAGCGGGTACATTTTTACATATATTTTATCATATGTATCGGGTATTGATTATCGTGTACTTCGTGTTCACACACTGCTCATGTTCAGTGTGTCCATATTCGTGTTTATAACGTGTCATATTAGATCAATTAGTATTGGTTGGGGATGGGGGAGTAGGATATGGTTATGTGATCAAGCCCAAGTATATTCGTGTATATGTCGATTACATATCACACGTGTAATTGAGTTACCATATTGTATTCGTATTCAACCCAAACCGATCACATAATAAACTTGTAATCTATGGCACATTAGTTAGTTTTATCTTTTCATTTAAATAGCAGTTGTTCATATTGCCTGTTTTTCATTCCAGCATATTACCTGTTCACTCTAGTTCACTCCATTTCTTATGTCTAGTTATCCTGTATCATTTTCTATTATCTGTTATATATCCTCGATTATTTATTTGGAACTGCTTTAAGAGATATGTACTTTTCGCCAATCCTAACTGGATATATTTTTCAGATGATTGGCTTGTGGACGAGTGTCCCACCTACTACAGGCTGCAGGATGACGTACCATTAGAGGATACTCCTTTAGAGCAGGAGGACCTAGTACCATATGCTGAGGAGGCTTAGACTTATTGTTTAGACTTTAATTGAGACTTTTGGCATGTATATATTATTGTGGATTTGTGATTGTATTGTGATTCCTATTTCATCTTCCTTATTCCATATCGTACTTTATCTTCCTTAGTTTGACATTGTGATTAAGTATTGTTTACCATTATATATATATATATATATATATATATATATATATATATATATATATATATATTGTGTAAGAAGGTTAGATAGTATAGATGACCCAGACATCGTTCTACCGCTGATGATGCGGCGTAGGCTGGGCGTTGATTACTACTCGTTTTCTTATTCCGGGTACTGGTCGTGACACATAGACAATAAATTTTATCATATTGAACCAAGACATTGTCACGTTATGATCAAACTAGAGTGGTGGCAAAATAAATGTACATGCAAAAGAATCATGTCATTTGATACTGTTCTAGATCCTTCGCGGGATATATCCCCATGCTCGTGATAAAGGTACGCTAGTATAGGGTTGAGCATTATTCATTTTTGGAACAAAAATTGAACCAAACCGAATAAGAGATTCGGTTCGGTTTAAAAAAATTCGGTTCGATTTTGGTTTTGAAAATACTAAAATTTCTTATTAGGTTTCGGTTTTGATTTTGTGTTTCGGTCCAAAATCGAAAACCGAATAAAAAATTTAGTTTATATATATATATATATATATATATATATATATATATATATATATATATATATATATATATATATATATATATTTAGTTACTTTATATATTAACAAAAATAGTGCAAATAAACTAAAAAATCGAATAAACCAAAATTTGAACCGATTTAATTCGGTTCGGTTATGGGCCATTTTGGTTCAAGTTCAGTTTTACTTTTTTAGTTTTTGGTTATTTAGTTCGATTTGAACCGAATGCTCACCCCTACACTAGTATACCACTTCCCTAAGAAATTTTATCCAAGTGGGAGATGTCTTCGAGGTTCCAAATATGTTTTACATTTATTGACGTTCCGGAGTTGTTTGGAATACCGACAGTACCTAAAATGAACATCATATTAACCATGGACCTCTTAAGCCGTATAGATCAACGTCATCATCCCCTGGCTTTGTATCATTTATCATTTTCCAAATATTTTAGTGGAAGACCGTACAAATTTTTGAAATCGAGAAGGGACGTTAATTGATTCGGTTCATCTTCAAAGGATTTGGAGATCCATTTTACGAGCTCTGTGTGTCATTCTCGTGGTTTCTCATTAGTGTGCATCATAACTCTACCATTGATGACTAATCCCAACATATGATGGATGCGTTTATGGTAATCACCATCTCCCTATGTCATACCCCAGTCCCAAAATATGCATGATCGAGCCACGTGGCAATGACCAGCTATGTATTCAATGAGGATTATAGCCCAACTCGAATATGTATAAGATGTCTAATATAAACTAAGTCCAAGAATCTAATGTAATATATAAAAATGGTAGATTTTTAATTCTCATCCATAAGAACACTATATGAAATTAAGTAGCAACTGGTATAAATTTTGAAAGTAAAATACTGTCGAATATCCAGCAATAAATAATATCAAGTTGGGTGGAGAAAAATTCACTACCAATAGAATGGAAAAAAGTACGATAAAGATAAAGATAGTCCTAGCTCATAGAAACTCTACAGGATTAATCTCGTAATCCTCTGTTGAAACTATGCATGTGTTGGATCCTGACCCGAGCTGGTGTATTATGCCTGAAAGGGAACCAAGTCATCAGAGGGACGTAACAAGATACATAATATACATGTTTAGCTAACTGTATAATCATGCAGAAAATAGAAGAAGAAAATATAGGGTGTGCTACTACTAGCTAGTCTATGTGTACATGCAATCGAAGACAACTTTCGTACTTGGGCTGACCGACTCAGATACACTGGTAGCGCTCAACAGAGCCTCTAACAAAGACTCACCGGGTAGTACTCACATAGAGTCAATAGCAAAAACATAAGTACATGGGTAGTGCTCGTCTCGAAGCACTAGGGACACAGACACAAACATAGCCCAAGCGAAGTGACTGTCCTCCCCAGCCAATGCAATTGCATAAATCGGGACCATGTCAAAAATAATTACGGGAGTACCAACTATCCATGGGTTAAGTAATACAATGGGAATCATATTGATAATAAGTGAACACAGGATCCCTAAGCTACTATGCATGAAGATCTCATGTCAGAGTCAGTATCATCAGGAAAAAAATAGATAAACAACTAGAGACATGTATGGAAGTAAATGCAAAAATTGAAATAATGGAATATACATAAGAAGCAGATATAAGCATAAAATACTATAACTGATGGTAAGGTATACTTTCCTGGGGGTTCGTTCGAAAATACAGAGGTTCAATATCCAAAGTTAGATCCAGGTTCTAAAAATATCCAAGAATCTAATATATAAATTCAAGAAATTCAATGGTACTAAATATGAATAAATACTTATATATATCATACCTTTTCTATGGGACTCCTAATTCGGTTTATTAGTAACAACCAAACCTATACTAAAAGCTCAGGGTTAAATTTCTATCAGATAACCTATCGAGCTCTAGCCCAAATAAACCAATGTTTTTATTTAAATTAAGAACTTCCCTTAACCAAAGGCCCAATTTTTTGGTTAATCCTATTTAGTCCTTTTGATAAAAGAAAAGATTATAAAACATGTATCTTAAGATTCTGAATAACACTAGACAATTGTTACTTCTGTTAAGCTAAATACTATTAAGAACACTTAGCTATATATTAGCAAATTCCTTGCTACAGGAGAAAATTATTGACAACAAGCTTAGGCCTAGTAGCTAAATGATGTTGAAGATGAACACACACACACACACACACACACACACACACACACACACACACACACATATATATATATATATATATATATATATATATATATATTGGTGTTTTTTTCTTTGGACTAAGTAGAATAGTCCCATATTGGTTACACCACCAAGTGGGTATCTCAATATAATGCTTTGCTTGTATTGAGGTGTGTACATGAGGTATGGTGGGGACATATGGGTGCCATATGGGGGTATTTTCTTAGGAGAAAAAATGATTAACTGCTCAAAGAAAGCATTTATGCTTTTTGTCATTCTCTTGAAAAAATTTCTTAGGAGCTAAGCCCCAAAGGGGCTTAGCGACTTGGACTCGGGCTCAACGGCACAAAGTGGTACTTTGTTGGCAGACGTTGCACTTAGCACATCAGCATCATCGCATGGCGCTTGTGTGAGCTGCATGCGCTGTTGTTAGCGTGGTTGCATGCATGGGCGCATGAGCAGAGTGCTGAGTGAGTGCTGTGTAGGCGTATGGGCAGGCGTTGTGCATCTATACATAGATATGCTTGTATGCATATTTACGCGTATGTGTGCATGCGCTGCTGAACTATTGTGCGCATGGGTCGCTGCACTGCTGGCTTATGTGTGCATGAGCGATTCAGTTAGGCTGTTGTGCACATATGCGTAGAGAACGCGGTTGGCGCATGGTCCCACTGATTGTGGGATTTAAATTGTTATGGAAAGATTGGGCTATTATTTCAGATCTATTTTTTCTGGGAATTGAATTTAATTCACTCCTATCTTTTCGTAATCAGTTGGCAGCCAGGATTCGGGTTAGGGTTTTCACCCTCCTCTATAAATACTCTATTCGTACCTCTTTGAGAACTGACTTTCAAAAAATAGAGAGATAAATAGAGTTGTTGTTGTGACCGCCATTGGAGTCCAGGGAGTTCCATCTTCTTCTTCTTCTCCTTCTACTTCTCTTTTGCAAGTTATAATCTGTTTTGTCCATCTGTAACTGCGATTGCTAGGAATAACATAGGTTCATAGGTTATTTCTAATTATTGTAATCTTGTAAGCAAGTTGTAATTAGAGTTGGGTTTTATAGTTTTTTGTGGAAATTGAGAATAGTCAGAGAGGGAACTTATGTGTGAACCTCTGATCTTGACCACATCTTCGTTCTACCATCTTTGATTAAGTCTCGGGACTAATAATCTTAAAGCAAGATCCGAGTAAGATGAAGAAGAACCCTACAAACCTTCTCGATACAAGTTTAAAAAACTTGAGAAGTTTGAGGGGAAGGTTTACAACATCTAGAAGAGAAAGGTCAGCCTTAATCTTCAAGTCATAAGCGTCGACTACTTGTTGATTGATCCTGAGCCTATTATTCCGGAGGGTGATGATGCTACTGTTCAGGCGATTGCTAATACAACTTCTGCGCGAAACAAGTAGACGAGAGACAACAACCTATGCAAGCTACTGGTTCTAAACTCTATAGAAGATACTCTGGCGGAGTCATACAGTAAGACGGACCATGCAAAGGTCGTCTGGGAGTCACTGAAAAAGCATTACAAGGTAGATGAGAACCGCAACAAGATCCATGTGACTGAAAATATATAAAATATGCGATTTGAGGACGACAAGACGATGTTACCTTAAGTCAAGGAATTCCTCAAGCTTCGTTAAAAACTTTAGGATAATCACATGCCTATGGTCGACGTTTTTGTCATGAAAGGTATTGTTGCCAAGCCTCCCACCTGGATGGAGTAACTTTATCTCGGACATGCACCAAAAGAAGATGAAGGTCAGCCTTGATCAATTACTGGACAACATCCACGTTGAAGATGAGTTGATGGCTCAAAAAAAATTAGATACGCTGTCAAAGAAGTTGGCAACATGCAACTTGGTGTAGGCTGGTGACTCCATGGGGAACCATAAGACTTCTCAAAATAATAAGAAGGACTTCAACCATCTAAATGTGAAGTCAGCTTCGTTCAAGCCCAAGCCCAAGCCTAAATCAAATGTGACTTGCTTTAACTGTGGCAATAAAGGACACTACCAGAGAGACTGCAGATCCAAACCCAAACAGATAGATCAAGGTGAGCCTAATAATGTTGTTATGATTGCGCAGGTTATGACGACTGGTATTGACACTGACTGGTAGGTGGACACTTGTACATCCTGCTATATTTGCTCAAATAAAGAGTTTTTTACCACCTATAAGTCTACATCTTAGAAGGTCATGGTATCGAACTAGGCATAAGCTGGAGTACTTTGATTGGTATGGTAGTACTGAATCTGACTTCGAAGAAGTTATTGACACTTCAGGATATGAAGTACGTATCGGTGATAGCCAAAAACCTAGTCTAAGAAATTCTTCTTTATAGCACAGGCTTGAGGATGGACATCAATGTTGGACAGATGGTGATATCTTACAAAGGAACATACTTTGGAAAAGCCTTTTGTACCGAAGGGATGTTCAAACTTCAGCTTGTAACTCCTGCAAATAATGTAAATATAGTATCTTCTTCTAGTTATTCTCTTGAGTTAGAGTAGGATATGTTAATTGTAAAAGAATTAACAAAATGTCTAGTGTAGGACTTATCTCCAAATGGGGGGGGGTAAGAATATGAAGAAGTGTGAGGTCTGTGCGCAGACAAAAATCATAAAAAAACCATTTAAATGGGTAAACAAAAGTATAGATCATCTGGAGTTGGTGCAATCAGATATCTGTGACTTTAAACAGTTCTCCACTGTAAGCACCCTGATTTGTGAATTAAAATTTTAAATTTATTAATATTGGTATTCTGCAATTTTTATAATTAAGGGATTTTTATTTATTTTTAGCTAATTATAATATATAGTATTCATGGATTTTCTAATTATGTGTATTTAATAAATTATTAATATTATACAACAAATATATTTTTGGGTGTACAACTATTAATAGTATATTGTGTAATTTTTCTGGAATTTATTGAGGTCCAAAACTATTTTTGATGGTCATTCATATCATATCATATATATATATATATATATATATATATATAAAACAAAATAAAAGAAATAAAACCCTAAACCCATTAACCTAAACCTACCCATTAACAAACCCAAAATCCTAACACTACCCAACTTCTCCCCCCCCCGCATACACAGACCCTCCATCCCCTCCTATCTATATATACATATACATATATATTTATATATAAACTACACATCAATCCTAAACCCTAACCCTAAATCCCACACCATCACCTACGCCATCCCGACCACCGTCGTTAGCCACCGCTGCCCGCCGACCGCCACCGACCCCCGTGGCGCCGCAGCGCCGGGAACAGCAGCAGCAACCGGTAGCAACAACAATAACAACTTTGGCCCTCCCTTCGCGCACAGCCACCGCCCTCCTCGCTCGTCCGAATTATATCCCATCTTCGCTGGTATTTTCACAACCTAACCCTCTAGGATTCACTTCAAGTGGAACGAATTTAGGCACCCCGATTTGATCGAAAAATCGACCGAAAGTTGGCCAAAAAACTATTTGACCGAAATTACCGTTTTGCCCCTGTATCCAAATTGGACGAAAGGGATGTGCTTTTTAGCTATTTTGCTCATTCCGGAAACGTTGGTGATGTTTATTTCAGCATCCGGAGACGTTTGTTCGGAGTCCTTAGTTCCAGGTTCCGTGTCCTTGACATTTGGGCGCGTACACTTTACAGATTTCTTGCCAGGCAAGTATACCTTGCCATTGTACTGTATTTACATTCCATATGAGGCATGCATGTTTATTTTCTGTTTATTTAGTTCATTTATTTTAACTGCTATATAAATTGTGCGTCCAAGGAAACTTGGGTGCAACGACGGTGTCGTCGTACTATGTTTTTTATTTATGTATATGCATTGGACCTACTTATGAGACTACCCTATTTTCATGAGGCATTTATGTTTCATTGGCCATGACACTATTCTTACACGAGTGTGAGTCACATGTAGGACACAGACTTGCGTACTCGGCTGGCCACTGGTACGTATAGGTCGTGCGACGGATAGGAATAACTGCCAATAGAAACTTTGCATGCTAGTAGACCTGGCAGTTATTAGAGGTTTATCGTGTCATGGACATGACATGCTTAGAGCATTGGGTGGGGAGAACAACAAGTACCGCATTTGAGCTCCTTTGCACTTTTTTCTATTGTGCGACCGGATTCTCCGCTGGAGATACGGGCGGTGATGACCACTATATATTATATTATTATCAGGCGGGCCTCCGGCGTTCGAAAGTCGTCGTGCCTTTGTAGGCCCCTGGATCTCCAATAGAGAACCATGCCAAATCCCAGGTTTTCAGCCAGATAGCTCACTTGTGGGGAAAGGTGTTCTTAACTGCATTCACTTAGACGGTTAGGCGACCCCAATGGATGTTTATTTTCAGTACTTTATTGGCATGTTATTATGTATCTTGTTACGTCCATCTGAGGACCTGGTCCCTTTCCAGATATAGATGAGCAGGAGTACCCGCAGGAGTATGGACCTGGACCTGACGCTACCTATCAGTCTGAGACGATCTTACCTTCTGATTATATGTGATTCATTGCAGCTATTTAGAGATTTTAGTTGCTATTCTTTTCGAGACATTTATTCTTATATTAGAGTTTATTCTCTTCTCTCTTTAGTAATTTATTATAGTCGATTTGCAGTGGATTTGTTTTCACCCGACTATCACACTTTGAGATTACTATTTGAGACTGCTTCTTGATATTCAGTTATTGATTTCCATTTATCTATTACTTGTGCCGTGGATGAGATATAGAACTGCGTGTGACTTGTTGTGACATATATTACCACTGTGGATTGGATATTCATGTACAGCGTACGTGTGTATATGGTTTCCATATATTAGAGTTCATATACATACGGCTGGCGTGTTACGTATTCTTAGTCCTACGTATTTTGGGACTCGGGCGTGACATGGTGTACGTCCCTCAGAAGTCCATCAAAGGCCAAGCATTGGCCGACTTCCTAGCTGCGCATCCGATCCCGGAGACCTCCAAGCTATACGAGGACATCCCTGATGAAGTTGCAGAATGTAATTCCGCAATGAAAAATGACACGTGGCAGCTGTTCTTCGATGGTGCCTCCAGAACTGGTCCCAGCGGAAACGTGATTTCAGGAGTAGGAATCGTCCTAGTCACTCCTGACAAGCTTGTCATTTGCCAAGCATATTCTCTTAGCGAGCCATGTTCTAACAATGTGGCAGAGTACAACGCTCTGCTAATCGGCCTCCAAGTCGCTAAGGAATTGGGCGTCGAGTTTCTGGAGGCTTTCGGTGATTCTCTGCTGATCGTCAATCAAATCAGGGGAGTGTATGAAGTCCGGAATCCAGACCGCATCCCCTATCACCAAGCAATAGTCGAGATAGCCGTGACATTTAAGGGTTTCTTCCTAGAACATGTGCCCCGGTCTCAGAATCTGGAAGCTGATGCCCTAGCCAGTCTAGCAGCAGACTTAGCTACTCCCATAAGAAGGCAGAATTCGGTAATCCTTCTTAACAGAGATTTATTCTGCGTGAAGAACAATCTTCACATAGAACACAGCTACGCTGTGAACATCGATCCTCCTACGAGAGATTGGAAGAGTCCCTTTATAGATTTCGTCACATACGTAATCTTACCAGAGGATCCTAAAGAAGCAGTATCCGTCAAGAGACGATCACTACGCTTCTACTTTGATGCATCTTCACAAAGCCTATATCGCCTGTAAACTCCCTCACCCAAAATAGGTATTTTGGGTATATTTTATATTATTATATTTATTATAGATGTTGAATTTATTTAGAGTATTCTCTTATTTAATTAGAAAATAAATTTTTTTAGTATATTTACTTATATAAATATTTATTTAGAATTATTTTTAGGCTATTTTAGATTATTGAGATTTTTCCATAATTTTTAGTTAATTAAAAACTAGTAACACTAATTTTCTAGGACTTTGAAGAATTTATTTTATGTTCAAACTTAATTAAAAATATTCCAAAATTTTATTTTAGGTTCTAAATTGTCAAATATATTTTCTAGAATTTTCTGGGAATTTTCTGAATATTTTTAGTATTTATTGGGAGTTATTTAGACTAATAACTAATTTTTAGGACTTGTAGAATTTATTGTGCAAGCCCAGGAATATAGAATGGACCCACATTATTTTCTAGGGTTTAAAATATTATTATATATTTTCTGGAATTATTTCAGAATTTTTGGAATAATGTTAGTATTTATTTTTTGTTAAATGGATAAACTAATGTTTAGAGCTTCTCCTAATTATAATAGTAAACTTTTGAATATAAAATTATCCCAAATATTTTTCTAGGGTTTATAGGTTCAAAATATATTTTATGTAATTTTTCCAGATTTTTATGATTATTTTTAATATTTATTTGGAGTTATTTAGATTTAAAATGACTTAAATAATGTTTTGATAAAGGCAAATCAAAAACAAATAATATAACAAAAACCATCCAATCAGATTCTGACATGTGTCAGCCTATAAATATCCATTCAGCCGCAGGTACATCCCTATATATATATATTATTATAACCCTAATTATCCCATTATTTTAGAGAGAGAGATTTTGGAGAATTGCCATCTAGGGTTCCTTCATCTTTCACAAGCCATTGCGCATAGTTCCGGACTCCAAACGAGGCCTAGCTTCTTGTGTTAGAAAGATATTGAGGTTAGCTTTCTGATTATATAATTTATTTTATGAAATTATGAGTATTAAATTCTAGAAAATTCGTAGAGCACAGCATGTCCAAAAATAGACGTATTTCAATATTTTCGCGATTCCGGGAGAACCAGGAATCAGAATCATGAACCGTTTAAAGTTTCGGAAAGCTAATGTCGAGATCATTGAAATATATTTTTCCTAGAATTTAATTCTAAGTATTTATATACTGTTAATTCTGTAGAACTTCTAGGTTAGAATTTAACCATCGGTGCATAATACAAAATTTGTATGTGCCATAATTCCCAAACGAATTTGAATTCGGACGAACCGTAAATTCTAGCATATTTTTACGCTAAAATCTACAGGAAATCATGCATGAAAGTTGAGTTTGTGTCGGTTGACTTTTCGGTCAACCGATCGCCTCGATTTGCGTGCCATGAGTCTCGAGTTGATAAAATTCAGTTTTTTTGGACAAAATTTAGGAATTAACATAAAAATCAGAATAATAAGATTAAAATAGAATTTTAGAGTAATTATTCCAGAATTAAATAAATTAAAATAAATTATCTTTTGACGTGATAAATTTGTAATACATAGGCTATTTGGACTGTGACTTGGACTCTGATTCATACCAGCAGCAGGACCCCAGGCAAGATACCTTGCCAAATTGTTTACAGTATTTTGCATGCTTAGTATATTTTTGTATATTTATTGTATTTCTGTTTATTCTTGCATGTGTAGTTTTCTTTAAGTCATTACTATGTATTAGATATGTTGACACACACATGGCACTTAGTATCATAGAGGACAATCATTAGGCATATGGGCTTTTAACCACTCTGGTAACACCGTAGTCACTAGCACGCACTATGGTGGGTCATGTCCGATGGTCGCTACCCCAGAGGTATGTCGATTGATGGAGTCCGAGGGTCGCTACCCCAGAGGTATGTCGGCTGATGATATCCACTGACGAGCGTGAGATTGTGAGGATTAGATCGAGTAGCCTACCCTTGCCCATACGTCAAAAAGTTGTCCTCATTTGCATTCATATAGATGGTCTTGTACAGCGTACTTATTTATTTTCAAATAATATGCATGTTTACTGTATTCAAATTGGCTCGTATTTTCTGTATCTTGTTACGTCCCTCTGAGGACCTGGTTCTCTGCCAGGTGTATCTGTTCTTGAGTAATTGCAGGAGCGCAAATTTGGATGATTACTTGTGTTGCGAGGATGTCTTCTCTTCGAGGCCATGGTCGTTAGCTGGTATTCCTATATTGTATTTGTTGTGTTATACTTTTCCATTCGAGTTGGTAGTGGATTTATTTCCATCCAACTATCATCCTTAGATATTTATGTTGAGATCTAGTTATATAGATGCTGGTTATTATTTATATCTAATTTTCGTGGATGAGATTTAGATTATACCCTATGACTTGTGATATATTTTATACCACTTGTGGATTGATATTCATATTACAGCGTACGTGTGGATTTTGGTTTCCATATATTGGAGTTGCCATATCCATGCGGCTGGCATGCTTACGTGTTCCTAGTCCTATATACTTTTGGGACTGGGGCGTGACATGTTTTTGTGGTGGCCCATGCAGGTCGAGAGCATATTGTCTCGGTTACGTTACTGTACCGAGCAAGCCTGCACCTAGGTCTAGAGTATAGGATCTCATCCACAATTGACTATGATTCATCTTCCTCCTATCTGTTCTATTTGAACAATTGTATCCTGCTTGATTCATGTGCTTCCCTAATAGTTCCTTGAGTATAGCCTTCTGCTGAGAATATAGGAACCCCTGTTATTAGGATGATAATTAGAGTAGCATACCTATTAAGATTACAACGAGGATATAGACACACCACTAAGTTTAGAATATCTAGTGAACCTAGAATTCCTTATCTATAGATTGGTTTACCATTATCCCTTGATGTATTATGAAGACTTAAGAGTAGTATAGATACTACTAGAGTTAGTTAGAAGCTTACCATAATGTTTGACCCTAGTATGGAGGAACCAATAGAAAACCAAAAGTGAATATTAGGACTGAACCTAACCCTCATAGTTAGATAGTATTGGAGAACTATAAACTTATATCATTGTCTTTTTATTAGTAGACAGCACCCTAGGAAGCCTAGAGGAATACAATCAACACTTCTCCCTTGATCATACCTAGAACATTCAACTAGTATACCACTCCCCCTTGGAAAACCATGATGCTACCTAGAGCCCCTCTATTTCACATATTGTTCCTCTGTGACCTTAACGTTCGCTAATTGTGCGACGACCAAAATTACGTTCTTCTTTTCTTTATCTTTCAACTCGTGCCACCTGACACTTCTGATAGTAGGCCAAGTAATTTATTTCTTTGTTAAGGACACATAGTTTGCTAGGATTATAGTTGTAATCTTGAATTTTGAAATTGTGTGCTTAGTAGTTAGAACTTGATAGTTAAGTTATTCTTGTAGATTGAGACCTGGTGCTTATCCCTTAGTTTTAAATTGCGTAACTTGTACCACACCTCAATACGAGTTATATTCCCTTTCCCTTGAGGCCAGTAACTGTTCCATTCTTACTATTGACACTTGCACTATGACTAAGAGTTAAGACGACTATGACCTATGTAATATAAGAGGATACCCTAACAAGTACCAAGACCCCTTCTCGAAGACCTTAACAGGAGCTTCTACGGTACCCTTAAGACTGTCACAGTATTAGTTCATTGTTTTAAGTTGGGTAGTATACCTCACAACCTAGTATCACATAGTCTTTTGACCTATTATTGAAGTATGATTGAACAACATTAATTGTATACTAGCATAAGACGACAGTGGTTATTCAGACAATAGAAGTTAGAGGTCCTTGCCCACATTTGGTCGACTAGCGACATAGACAAGGAGTCTTTTATTATTGTTGCTTAGTTGTTTTGTTTTGTGAACTTGAATTAATTTGTACCTCCTTTCATCATCATCTAGCGTACTTATATTTGCTGCACTACCTTGACTTATGCTGCTATTATAGCCTAGTTTTACAAGCTTACTCTTTTATCGAGCTTGATCATGAGATATGTATTATTGGGGACGCCTACTAATACATTTCAGAATCAGTGTATTAAGGTCTAGCTAACCTTAGTGCTCTTGATTCGCCCTTCGTAATACTACTTTACGTGGATTGAGATATGTAGTGATTGGTAGACGAATATACTTGCCCTAGTCATGTCTGAGCATATCGTATCGGCTACATAACTGTACTAATACGAGCATGTGAATAGGAATTACCAAAATATGATTTCAATCCACAACTACTTTAACAATTCCCATTTGAATTCTTTAAACGCCTTGATCCCGATACTTCTATTCTATTAGCTCGCCCTTGAACTCTTTATTATTGATCTCCGTCTTCCCTTATTTTGGAAAGACGAAACCTCGTGCTTGGTATAAGTTTGATACACAGAGAGTACTAGATATACCCCATAGGCCGATCACATACTTGAGGATTATTCTTTCGTAATTAAGGACATATCACATATGATATAATCGGCGTTGAAGTTTTGAGGATTGAATGACATGAGTAAATAAATTAAGGAATATTTTTCTTAAAGTATATAGCCTTCTGTGATAGATGGGTAAATTCTAAGTTTGGTAGCAGTGCATTGGCAACTCGAGAGGAATTTATTTTAGATTATGATCGAATAAGATTAGATTGGGAGAGGTTCAAGCCATTTTAATTTTGAGAATTTTAGAAGAATGACTAAGATGATGAGGATTAATAAATTTTAAAAATCTTGATATTGAGGACCCAATATTTATACCTTAAGTACATAATTTAAATTTTTGAGTATTGAAGGTAAAATCATCAATTTAAATTTGAAGGATAAATATATAATTTCAGACTTGAACATTGGTGGACTGCATTTAAATTATTTTTCAATTTGATGATTTAAATTAAGAATTAAAATTTGATGGTTGGACTACCTATTTGAAATATTGAGGATGTGAATGAAATTTAAAAAGTTGAAGAATACAAAAAAAAAAATTATAAGTGAAAATAGGAATAATATTGGACTCGAATTACTTCTAGAGGAGATTATGATAGTTGGAGATCGTGAGATAAAATTTGATATGGGTTATTTAAATCTTGAAGATATTATATGGATTCAATTTAAATTTGGATATTGATGATTTGGAAAAGTGAGAAGAGATTATAATAGGTTGAATTTTGATTTGAACAATGATTATCTTAATTTTGAAGTGATCGCGATAGATTTGAATAGATTTTGTTATTCAAATTTTTGGAAGAGATTGCGATTGACGTACCTTATGTACGAATGTGAAGGATTTAACAAATTATGCCTTATTTTAATTTTGAGGACGAAATTGTTTTAAGTTGGGTAGATTGTAAACTCCCTCACCCAAAATAGGTATTTTGTGTATATTTTATATTATTATATTTATTATAGATGTTGAATTTATTTAGAGTATTCTCTTATTTAATTAGAAAATAAATTTTTTTTAGTATATTTAGTTATATAAATATTTATTTAGAATTATTTTTAGGCTAATTTAGATTATTGAGATTTTTTCATAATTTTTAGTTAATTAAAAACTAGTAACACTAATTTTCTAGGACTTTGAAGAATTTATTTTATGTTCAAACTTAATTAAAAATATTCCAAAATTTTATTTTAGGTTCTAAATAGTCAAATATATTTTCTAGAATTTTTTGGGAATTTTCTGAATACTTTTAGTATTTATTGGGAGTTATTTAGACTAATAACTAATTTTTAGGACTTGTAGAATTTATTGTGCAAGCCCAGGAATATAGAATGGACCCACGTTATTTTCTAGGATTTATAATATTATTATATATTTTCTGGAATTATTTCAGAATTTTTGGAAAAATGTTAGTATTTATTTTTAGTTAAATGGATAAACTAATGTTTAGAGCTTCTCCTAATTATAATAGTAAACTTTTGAATATAAAATTGTCCCAAATATTTTTCTAGGGTTTATAGGTTCAAAATATATTTTATGTAATTTTTCCAGATTTTTATGATTATTTTTAATATTTATTTGGAGTTATTTAGATTTAAAATGACTTAAATAATGTTTTGATAAAGGCAAATCAAAAACAAATAATATAACAAAAACCATCCAATCAGATTCTGACACATGTCAGCATATAAATATCCATTCAGCTGCAGGTACATCCCTATATATATGTATTATTATAACCCTAATTATCCCATTATTTTAGAGAGAGATTTTGGAGAATTGCCATCTAGGGTTCCTTCATCTTTCACAAGCCATTGCACATAGCTCCGGACTCCAAACGAGGCCTTGTTTCTTGTGTTAGAAAGATATTGAGGTTAGCTTTCTGATTATATAATTTATTTTACGAAATTATGAGTATTAAATTCTAGAAAATTCGTAGAGCACAGCATGTCCAAAAATAGACGTATTTCAATATTTTCGCGATTTCGGGAGAACCAGGAATCAGAATCATGAACCGTTTAAAGTTTCGGAAAGCTAATGTCGAGATCATTGACATATGTTTTTCCTAGAATTTAATTCAAAGTATTTGTATACTGTTAATTCTGTAGAACTTCTAGGTTAGAATTTAACCATCGGTGCACAATACAAAATTTGTATGTGCCATAATTCCCAAACGAATTTGAATTCGGATGAGCCGTAAATTCTAGCATATTTTTGACGCTGAAATCTACAGGAAATCATGCATGAAAGTTGAGTTTGTGTCGGTTGACTTTTTGGTCAACAGATCGCCTCGATTTGCGTGCCATGAGTCTCGAGTTGATAAAATTCAGTTTCTTTGGACAAAATTTAGGAATTAACATAAAAATCAGAATAATAAGATAAAAATAGGATTTTAGAGTAATTATTCCAGAATTAAATAAATTAAAATAAATTATCTTTTGACGTGATAAATTTGTAATACATAGGCTATTTGGACTGTGACTTGGACTCTGATTCATACCAGCAGCAGGACCCCAGGCAAGATACCTTGCCAAATTGTTTACAGTATTTTGCATGCTTAGTATATTTCTGTATATTTATTGTATTTCTGTTTATTCTTGCATGTGTAGTTTTCTTTAAGTCATTACTATGTATTAGATATGTTGACACACACATGGCACTTAGTATCATAGAGGACAATCATTCGGCGTATGGGCTTTTAACCACTCTGGTAACACCGTAGTCACTAGCACGCACTATGGTGGGTCGTGTCCGATGGTCGCTACCCCAGAGGTATGTCGATTGATGGAGTCCGAGGGTCGCTACCCCAGAGGTATGTCGGCTGATGATGTCCACTGACGAGCGTGAGGTTGTGAGGATTAGATCGAGTAGCCTACCCTTGCCCATACGTCGAAAAGTTGTCCTCATTTGCATTCATATAGATGGTCTTGTACAGCGTACTTATTTATTTTCAAATAATATGCATGTTTACTGTATTCAAATTGGCTCGTATTTTCTGTATCTTGTTACGTCCCTCTGAGGACCTGGTCCTCTGCCAGGTGTATCTGTTCTTGAGTAATTGCAGGAGCGCAGATTTGGATGATTACTTGTGTTGCGAGGATGTCTTCTCTTCGAGGCCATGGTCGTTAGCTGGTATTCCTATATTGTATTTGTTGTGTTGTACTTTTCCATTCAAGTTGGTAGTGGATTTGTTTCCATCCAACTATCATCCTTAGATATTTATGTTGAGATCTAGTTATATAGAAGCTGGTTATTATTTATATCTAATTTTTACGGATGAGATTTAGATTATACCCTATGACTTGTGATACATTTTATACCACTTGTGGATTGATATTCATATTACAGTGTACGTGTCGATTTTGGTTTCCATATATTGGAGTTGCCATATCCATGCGGCTGGCATGCTTACGTGTTCCTAGTCCTATGTACTTTTGGGACTGGGGTGTGACATCGCCGGACCTACGACGGACTGCTACTGAGATGTCTCTCTAATGATGAAGCACAGCAGATTATCCGTGAAGCTCACGACGGCGTATGTGGAGCACATCAACCCGGTCCTAAGCTACAGGATCGTATCAGGAGAATGGGCTATTACTGGCCCACTATGATCGCGGACGCAATTAAATATGCAAGAAGATGCAGAGCCTGTCAAGTTCATGCAAACTGCATACATCAACCGTCTGAACATCTACATCCTACGGTCGCATCCTGGCCTTTCGAAGCATGGGGTATGGATATCATTGGTCCTATTCACCCGTCTTCTTCCCGAGGTCACCAGTTCATACTGGCCATCACGGATTACTTCTCCAAATGGGCAGAGGCGATCCCTCTTGCTAAAGTAAAGGCGTCTAATGTGATCAGCTTCATCAAGCATCATGTCATTTATCGCTTCGGGGTACCCCGGAGGATAATTCACGACAATGGGCCTCAGTTCATCAGTCAAGCATTTCATCGATTTTGCGATAAAAATCGGATACATAATATTGCCTCTACGGCATATTATCCAGCTGCTAATGGTTTGGTGGAAGCTTTCAACAAAACCATTATCAAACTCTTGAAGAAGTTCGTCTCTTCAAACAAGAGAGATTGGAACGAGAAGCTGGGCGAATGCCTCTGGGCATACCGCACGACGGTACGAGCACCGACAGTTTGTACCCCGTTCTCACTGGTCTACGGGAGCAAAGCGGTTCTCCCCATTGAAATCCAGATCCCGTCACTCAGGCTGTGGCTAATGAGCTGACTCAAGAAAAGAATGACCTTTTAAGGCTTCAAGAGCTAGAAGGATTAGACGAGAAATGCCTCCAAGCTCAACAGCGCATCGCGCTCTACCAAGCACGCATTTCCAAAGCTTTTAATCATAAAGTAAAGGAAAGAGTGTTCAAAGTCGGCGAGCTAGTTTTAGCCGTAAGAAGGCCGATGATTCTTACTCACAGGAGTAAGGGCAAATTCCAGCCCAATTGGGAAGGCCCTTATGTGATCGAGACAACGTTCTCAGACGGCGCTTACAGGTTAGCCCAGCCTAATGGAGACCTGTTAATGGCTCCTATCAACGACAAATTCCTGAAAAGGTACTATGCTTAATCTCCTCTGCTCAATTGGAATATAGCAAAAAAACCTCAGTTCTGACAAACTACTTCCAAAAATAAAACTAGTTGGGTCATATTCTATCACGTCCATTTAACCTCTGAATAGATATGTTCGACTAATTTGGGAAGGCAACACCTATCACGTCCATACTACCTCTGATAGTGTCTTGCCCACCAGCTTTAGCCAAAGCATATTCTATCACGTCCATATAACCTCTGAATAGATATGTTCGACTAAATGCAACACCTATCACGTCCATACTACCTCTGATAGTGTCTTGCCCACCAACTTTAGCCAAAGCATATTCTATCATGTCCATATAACCTCTGAATAGATATGTTCGACTAAATGCAACACCTATCACGTCCATACTACCTCTGATGGTGTCTTGCCTACAAATCTTAGTCAAAGCATATTCTATCATGCCCGCATGGCCTATGAATAGATATGTCCTACCAAACCATATCCTATCATGTCCGTATGACCTCTGAATAGATATGTCCTGCTAAAGTTTACCGAGAGTATGTCACGTCCATATTACCTCTGATATAACTTTCACCCAACCCTATCATTTACATTCCGAAATGATGGGTCTACAAAGTCAGAAAAGAGTCACTTTATTCCCAAAAAAGAGCAGAATTACATCTGGGAAGCAAAAAGAAGAAAGGGGTACATCATTGTGGGGGAGCGGTCAGATCGCGAATCTGCTGCGCCAGTACAGCTATCCTCTCATTTTTGGAAGCCAAGGCATCAGCGCGGGCCCGCTCCAGCCGTGCCTCGTGGTTGTTCATGAAGGACAGTTCGGCCCTTGCCCGAAGAGAACCTGCACGGGCAGCTTTTGCACGCTCTAAATCCCGCCGCGCTGCGCTCAGTCGACCGGTCGCTATATCTAGACCCGCCAACGACTGAGAAGCCCATTCCTCCGCCTGAGCGAGCTTTTCCTTCAACTTACGGGCTCTCGCTACATTCCCCGCATGCTTGGATTGGCACCTCGTCTGAAGAGCAAGAGCCTCCTCCACGACAGCTTTTCTTTCGTCCGTCTCCAGCTTATGTGTTTTGACGGACTTATCTAGGCTTTTCAGCTGTTTAGTAAATCGAGCCGTCATGAAGTCGTATCTGGTCTGGACCTCAGCTTCGATGCTGCCCCGAGTCAGCTGCAAATATTCGTTAATGGGTTGCTCCAAACCATTAACCATCGCCTCCAGGGCATCAGCTACCCCAGAGTCGCCAAACTCCCTGACCGTCCCGATCAAAAACTGAGAAGCCTTCTTCAGACGCTCGAAGTCGAGATTCTTCGCCAACACCATTGATATCATCGTTTTCAAGGTGGCGTAGAAGACGCTGGTATATTGCTCGGTCAGCGCAACCAGATCCGATTGGACGCCAGGAGTGGCCGCAATATTGGCAAACCCCCCTCCGGGAATGATTGCAGACGAGGTGGCCACGGCTGTCGCCTCAACAGGTGGTGCAACCAAAGAAGGTGCGACGACAACGATCGAAGTCATCGGCATACTCACAGGAGGCGATGTCACGATGATAGGCTCATCCTCCCCTCGAGATGGCGAAACTACTCCGGGCGAGCTGGCACCCGAAGACATTTCCTCCTCAAAGGCGGACGCCTCCATATCACCGCCAGGAGCCGAAGCAGAGCCAGGAGGCGCCTCCACGCTGTCCTCCCCGTAGGAGCCTGCCCCTGAAAAGAAGACGAGAAAGTTAAATATCGACACGATGTTAATTTCTCTGGAAAAAAAAGGACGTAAAGACGACATTTACCCCCGGCCAACGGTATATATGTCGCATCGGCGGCCTGTACAGCTAAACCACTTCTTAATGATGCTAGGCAAGCTATCATACCTGGAGAAAGGGGTCTGCTAACCGACACCGGCAAGCAGTCTTCCAAATCCTCCTCGAATTCCAATCGAGGCTCAACGGCCGGAGTCTCGCCAGGTGCGCTTGCAGGCACGAAAGGGGTCTCTTCCGGCGCTGATCCGGATAAGGGTACACGAAATCTTGTACTCAGCCCCGGAGGCGACTTCGTTCCATTACCGGAGGCAATGGCAGCAGCGGCAGCCTTGAGCAGAAGTTCTCCAGCACCGCCAGCCGAGACTGGGGGTCGCTCTCTAAAAGGCGAGGGACCTCTAATCAAGGAAATACCCCCACCAAGCGAGACAGCAGGTTCCTCTCTAGGAGCCTCAATACCAGGAATCCGGAGTGGACGATTAACCGTCTTCTTCTTCCTCTTGCGAGGGGAAGTCTGCTTCGTAGCAGGAGCCCTTCGCTTCCCGGAGATTACCAAAGCCCCTGCAGGCGGAGGTACCTCACACCTCGGTACCGATACAAGAGGCTCATCCGGAGTAACGGACCCCTCACCCTCGTCAGAAGAAACCGAGGGGACTTCGACTCTTCCCCCAGGCTTGGCGGAAGGCACCCTGAAACTTCCACGCATGTCAAAATCACGGTGGAAGGTGTTGATCGCCACATAGAACTGGGCATACGAGTGAAGGATGCCCAGCTCCGTGGAGAGTGTGAGGATCGGCACGGTAAAGATTGCCCCAGTGCAACCCATGATAAAATATCGCTATCCTCTGGCTCCATCAATGAGTCCGCCCCTGGACCTGAAGCTGGTGACGGCGTTGCCCACGTGCAACTGATCGTACCCAAATTGCCTGGCAAACCGACTGGGCAAGTAGGGCTCGAAGAAGCAATGATCTTCACTCCTGTACAGCAAGTGGGAGGGTCTGATATAGACCAACCAATTAAAAGCTTCCGGAGAAAGATTGGTCTTCTCTCCGTCGGAGTCCTCAAGTCTGATCCCTGACTGATTACGATATACAGGGGGGACAATGCAGAGAAGCTTCCAGCCGTGACCGAGGTTCAGCGCCAACCGACAGTCTAAAACTGTGTTCACATTCCAGGGAGAGTCCTTGTAGTTCAGCAAGAAAGTACCCCCCGAGCTACTGCCAGAGCCAAGAGACATCACCCGGGGGTTGTGGAGAATTAACCATCCCATCAAGTACAGATATGGTAATTCTACCCTGGGAAAATTATGCCGAGTTTCATCGGCAAGCAGCCCGTCAGTCATGGCTCTCAGATCAGCCTGTATGCGGCACACCATGGCAGGGAGCAAGCCCAGTCTTGCCCCAAACACCAGACGTACTGCAGGCCACAGGGTGTTCCGGTGAATTCGGTCCGCGGAGGCAATGCCGGGCACCACTACTCGACGCAGCCATATGGAAAGGAAACCAGCCAGCAGGGCTTCCTTAGACAAAGGCCTGCGGCAGCGCCTCAAGTAACTGTAGGCCTTAGTGCCTTCAGGATACTTCCCTACCCCGTCATCAAGAAACTGATCAGGAGCCTTGGCATCTTCCATAAGATCCTCGACGACCTGGGCACTAAGCACGCCCAAATAGTTCACGGGCTCTCCCCTGCCCCCCGAGACTTTCTCCGGCTTGGCGGTCCTGGCCCGGTGGAAGAAGAGGTAGGACGTCCACTTAGTGGTGTGAGCCAAATCAGAGGGCTCATCATAAAAAGTGGTGCACGCGAAGTAGTGGCACATTAGCTCCTGATACACTTCCACCACCCGAAGGTCCGAGTCCCCCAACTCCCGGTTGGTGGGAACATACTCTTCATATGGGGTATCCTCCATCGGCAGTCTCGAGATCACTGCCATCTCATGAAGGGCCAATCCCGACTCCCCCAGTGGAGTGGCGAAAGTCCCGATGAGCGGAATGTATCGCTCCATCAGTGCCAGAAATAGGTTGGCATTGGGAGGCAACCCGATACTGGTCGCACTCACGACATCATACAGTCCAATGTCCTCCAGCTCTCTCTGAAAATACTTCAAGGCCCAGTCAACTAGGCAGGCCCATCGGGAGTTTGTTGGGGCTGATCCACCCATTGCACCGAGGATTCACCTTGGGGTATACCCCCCCTCGCCCCATAAAATCATTGCAAAAAGTTGGCAACTGGACCGGCTGGATCACTAAACTATCTTCACTCGGGACGCTGCCCGGGCACAGTCCCCTGAACGACGTCACAAGGCCGGAAGGACGGCTGATAAACGACCCCTGGTTAGCTCCTTTCAGACGAAAGATCTTCCCCGGCTTGCCGTGAAGATCGGGAGTCAGCGTCCACGACATCCTCCTGGGATGTGTAGCGTGGAAGAAAGCCGAGATAGGATAATCTCTCGGCATCGTCGGCAGGTACAAAACCAAATTCCCGGCAGGGAAAACCCAGGGTTCTCTCTTGGGCTTCGTCTGGGACTGTTTGTCAATCATGTCCCCAAAGAGAAAAGTCGGCTTTATGTACTGGTTCCCGTCTATGTACATCAAGGGCTCTCCGTTAATCATGTTCAGCAGCGTCCGATCGCCCTGAGCGGATATCAAAATCCCCCTTCCTTCGGGATATTGGGGTTCGGAGATAGGAAATGTCACGTGGGACAGATCCTCCAGATAATTTGAATGCAGCATCCCGGCAGCGGAACCCATCACCTCGGCCAGTGGGGACTCATGCAAGTTAACTGCAAAAGTGCAAAAAAAACACGTCATTACAAATCTTGCAGCATAAGAAACCAAGAAACAACAGTCTGTGCTTTACGCCAAGACTGTACAAAATTGGTCATTCTACGCCAGAAGTTTCATCCAGAAGCGTAATTGGCGGTATACATTCCGTGTTTTAGTTATTACGCCGAGGCCCCATCCACAAGCGTAAAAGCTAAAATTTTGTACTATACACCAAGTTTTCGGCAGTCAGAGCTTTTACGCTCAAAACTCCGAAAATATGGAGCTTTTATGCTGACACATTAGAAATGTGGGCGTAAAAGATAAAAACGTCTCCGTGCATCATCTTCTTCAAAGAGGCTATCAGCACAGGAGACGACCTAGCGCGGTCACGTTCAACGTATGCGAAGGATTTTTCGGCGTTCTTTGTCATCCCAAAAGGCTCTACCTCTAAGGCCGGGAGCGCTGGCCGTCGGCGGGATATTCCGCTCAGGATGAAGTTCACCTTGCCCGACCGAAGGCTCTCTCGCTGGAACGGAAGAACGAGAAGAAGAACCTATACTCTTTTCCTTAGGGGAGGGGATTTGTTTCGACGCCATTTCTGAAGACTCGGAGCGCTCGGAGAAGGAACGGAGAAAAAGCTCGAACAGTATATGGCTCTATTTCGCAGAAGACGGATGAAAAGTTTTTTCTCTCAAGAAGCTCGGGATATATATAGAGTTCGAATCGAGTCCTCGAATCCTCGGACGGACTCCTCGAAACCCTAACCAAATCTCGCAATTAATATTTGGTTATGATTGGGTACTACGTCAGTCCACTACTCTCGAAAGGGGGATAGTCAGCAAATTCGAAAAAGTTTTCGTGCAAAGCAGATACGTGGTTCTACGCCAAAGGAGCTTTCTACGCTCGACAGCTACAGATCTACGATTTACGCTCGCAAGCTATAAGTCTATGGTTTTACGCCCGGATGCCTTTGTGCTCGGTAGTTTTACGCTCGAGAGGCTACAAACCTACGACTTCACGCTCAGCAGATACCAATCTATGGTCTCATGCTCGGTGGCATTTAGTTTATGCTCGGTGGCAACAGATCCACGACCTTACGCTCGGAAGATTTCTTTTCCACGAGCTACAAAACCGACAGTTCTACGTCAAGGAGCTTTCTATGCTCGACAGCTACAGATCTACGATTTACGCTCGCAAGCTATAAGTCTATGGTTTTACGCCCGGATGGCTTTGTGCTCGGTAGCTTTTACGCTCGAGAGGCTACAAACCTACGACTTCACGCTCAGCAGATACAAATCTACGATCTCACGCTCGGTGGCTTTCTACGCTCAATAGGCTACGAACTCAGGATTTTCAGCTCATCTACACTACGTTTTTGGTGGTGGCCCATGCAGGTCTAGCTTCACAAGTATGTGATGTCGTGGTAGTGCGACAACTTAGTTGTACTACTGCGAGCCTGCGATAGGATATAGGATATAGGCTGAGTTACTCAATCACATCTAGGAAAAATTCTTTTGATTCAACTATTCTCCTTTGACATTGATACTTAATCCCTTAAACTGTCCTTTCCTTGATATCTTACATCTTGTGCCATATTGATTCTTTCTTTCGCTTTGTCTCAGGATGCCGCCTAAGACTAGATCACAGCAGGGGAGAGCAGTTTCTGAGAGGTCTGCGACATCCCGAGGGCCTGCACCAGTCACTTCTCCGGTGATTGGAGTGTCAGCTGCTTTCGGAGGTCCACCACCTACTCAGAGGACTGTGCCAGCTATATCTGAGGGGCTTCCACCTCCACCTCCTGTGCCAGCAGAGGCGTCACAGATGTTTACACTGTTTCGTGAGATGCTCGAGGCACAGAGGGCTCAGTCAGAGGCACATCAGAGACAGACCGACGTTATACGGCAGGGCATCGAGAGTGCTCATCAGCTTGCTCGTGCTGTAGTTGAGAGAGGAGTTCCGGTCCATCAGCAGGTTGTTCCTCAAGTTGCTCAGCTTCGGCCAGGCAACATTCAGGACTTCAAGAAACTGGAGCCTAGGGTTTTCAAAGGGACGGAGGGCAACGTCTATGCTGATGATTGGCTCGAGGACATTGAGCGTCTTATGAGGGTGTCCCGTCTTTCTGAAGATATGAAGGTTGAGGCGGTAGGACTTCAACTGTTCGACGTCGCTCGTACTTGGTTCAGGAATGAGCCAGTTCTAGTTGACGTAGGACAATCTTGGGAGGTATTCAAGGACCTTTTCAAGAAGAAGTTTTTTGCCCGGATAGACAGGCTTGACTTGGAGAGACAATTTGAGAGTCTCATTCAAGGGAGCATGTCTGTGGAGGAATACGCTGCGGAGTTTGGTAGGTTGAGCCGATTTGCAGAGTATTTGGTGAGAGAACCGGAGGTTCGAGCTATTCGTTTCCGTGAGGGTCTAAACTGAGAAGTGAAGATTATCATTCCGTCTTTTTATGAGACATACTCGGAGATACTTGCGGAGGCACGCAAGGTTGAGCGGGATTTGGGTTTGAAGACCAAGAGAGACCGTAATTCTTTTCTGGGGGCCAACGGTAGTGCAGTCTCTGCCAAACGTCCTCATTTCTAGTCCAGACCTTTCCAGCAGCCACAACAGAACTAGACTCCAGCTAGAGCGCCTTTTCACCAGGCACCTCAGCAGCAGAGACAGTTACAAAAAACTCCATGCAACTTCTGCAAGAAGCCCGGCCACATCTGGGAAGTTTGCAGGAGGAGGCCAGGAGTTTGTTTGTATTGTGGTACTAAAGGGCATCAATCGAGGGAGTGTCCTCGTCGTGCAGTTCAGGGAGCAGCTCCAACTCTGAGGGCACAAACGAGACCACCTGTAGCACAGCCGAGGGGACCGCTTCCGACACAGCAGCAGCGTTTTGTCTAGCATCAGCAGCAGGGAGGTGCTCGGCAGGGACGAGCGTTTGCTATGACCGTCGAAGAGGAGGAACCCACTGGAGATGTCATCGCATGTTCTATTCTTCTTGATTCCATTCCAGCTTTAGCTTTGTTTGATAGTGGTGCTTCCCATAGTTTTGTATCTGTTTCTTTTGCTCTAAAGCATGGTTTGGTAGCTGAGTCGTTGCTTAGGACTTGCAAGATCATGACCGGGGGAGGCATTATCCTGGTTAATGATATTTGCAAGGATCGGAGAGTTACTCTGGGAGGCCGGGAGTTGAGTGCGTGTCTACTTGTAATGCCACTTTCGAGCTACGACATTGTACTCGGGATGGATTGGTTGAGTAGGCACCGTGCTAGCATAGATTGTAGAGGAGGAAGAGTTTTGTTTGGTCCGCCAGGAGAGCCAGAGTTCAAGTTTGCTAGAGGAGCTGCGGAGCAAGGCGAAGGCATTATTTGTGGAGCTATGGTGGAAGACAAGGATTTGCCGCATCCGTTGATAGCAGAGTTCTTGGATGTGTTTCCTGAGGAATTGCCAGGATTGCCGCCAGATCGAGATGTTGAATTTTCTATAGACTTGGTGCCAGGTGCAGAACCAATTTTACAGCATGTCTATAGAGTAAACAACAGCGAGCTGGTCGAGTTGAAGAAGCAGGTGGACGAATTGCAGGATAAGGGGTTTATCAGATCGAGTTCTTCACCATAGGGAGCCCCGGTATTGTTTGTACTGAAAAAGGATGGATCGGTGCGCATGTGCATTGATTACAGGGCTTTGAATAATCTCACTATCAAGAATAAGTATCCTTTGCCACGGATTGATGATCTGTTTGATCAATTGGGTGGTGCCAAGGTATTTTCTAAGATAAATTTGAGATCAGGCTACCATCAGGTGAAGGTGAAGCCGGAGGACATACCGAAGACTGCTTTTAGAACTCGGTATGGTCAGTACGAGTTTATGGTGATGCCGTTTGGTTTGACTAATGCACCGGCGGTATTTATGAACTTGATGAACAAGGTGTTCCACCAGTACCTTGACAAGTTCGTGGTGGTGTTCATCGACGACATACTCATATACTCGAGGACACCGGAGGAGCATGAGGAGCATTTGAGGATTGTGTTAGATGTGATGAGGAAGGAGAAGCTGTATGGGAAGTTGTCCAAGTGTGAGTTTTTCTTGGACAAGATGGAATTCTTGGGGCATGTTGTGACTGGCGATGGTATTTCAGTGGATCCGAAGAAGATTTCAGCAGTGGAATCTTGGAAGACTCCGAGTTCGGTAGCAGAGATCAGGAGTTTCTTGGGATTGGCAGGCTATTACAGGAAGTTTGTGCAAGATTTTTCGAGGATTGCCGAGCCGATGACCAGACTCACAAGGAAGGATGTGGAGTTTATTTGGACGGAGGATTGTCAGGTTGCTTTTGAGGAGTTGAAGAAGAGGTTGACGTATGCTCCTATTTTGACGTTGCCATCAGGGTCCGGAGGTTTCACTATTTATAGTGATGCATCGGGGAAGGGTTTGGGTTGTGTTCTTCAGCAGCATGGGAAAGTGATTGCCTATGCATCCAGGCAATTACGTCCTCATGAAAAGAACTATCCTACCCATGATTTGGAGTTGGCAGCAGTTATTTTCGCCCTGAAGTTGTGGAAACATTATTTGTACGGAGAGTGTGTGGAGATCTTCACAGACCACAAAAGCTTAAAGTACGTTTTCACGCAGAAGGAGTTGAACATGAGGCAGCGTCGGTGGTTGGAACTGATGAAGGATTTTGATATCTCTTTACAATATCATCCTGGGAAAGCCAATGTAGTTGTCGATGCTTTGAGCAGGTATCCGGTAGCTATGTTCTTGACGCAGGATCGATATTTGTTGGAAGACTTGGAGAGCTTGGGCATTGAGGTGATTGTTCCTGGGTGTGCTATGCAGATATGGGGATTGCAGATACACTCAGATTTGATGGACAGGATCAAGGCAGCACAGTATGATGATGTATCTCTGAGGAGTATCAGAGCTCAGGTGAGAGCAGGATTGGAGGATGATTTCACTATTGCAGAGGATGGATCTTTGAGGCATGGAGTTAGATTGTGTGTGCCTAGTGGGGAGTTGCGAGAGGAGGTATTGCAGGAAGCGCATCGCTCTCAGTATTCCATACATCCAGGTGCTAATAAGATGTATCGGGATATGCGAGAGAGTGTGTGGTGGTATGGCATGAAGAGGGAAGTGGCACAGTTTGTATCCAGATGCTTAGTGTGCCAGCAGGTGAAAGCCGAGAGGCAGAGGCCAGGAGGTTTACTTCAGCCATTACCCATTCCAGAGTGGAAGTGGGAACACATTACTATGGATTTTGTGTCCGGACTTCCACGATCTCCAGGAGGGAAAGACGCGATTTGGGTCATTGTTGATAGGTTGACCAAGTCGGCCCACTTTTTGCCTTTCAAGGTGGGTTTGTCTACGGAGAAGCTGGCAGAGATGTATGTGAGGCAGATCGTTAGGATACATGGAGTTCCCGTTAGCATACTCAGATCGGGATAGTCGTTTCACTTCTCATTTCTGGAGGAGTTTGCAGGAGAGTTTGGGCACTCAGCTCAAGTTCAGTACTACATATCATCCCCAGATAGATGGACAGTCAGAGAGGACTATCCAGACTCTCGAGGATATGTTGCGCACTTGTGTACTAGATTTCGGGGGTTCTTGGGAGGACCATCTCCATTTGGTAGAGTTTGCTTACAACAACAGTTACCAGGCCAGTATAGAGATGTCACCTTTTGAAGGTCTATATGGTCGGAGGTGTCGTACTCCTTTGTCATGGGAAGATATTGGAGAGAGAGTTTTGCTTGGGCCAGAGATGGTTGTGGATGCAGCAGAGAAGGTTCAGTTGATCAAAGACAGACTTCGAGTGGCGCAGGACAGACAGCGTCATTGGGCCGATAGCCATCGAAGACCTTTGGAGTTCGAGGTATAGTTTAGATTTTTATTTTGTGTTTGTTCTTGGTTGTTTGTTATAGATTAAGTTCTTAAGATGGTATTTTGTTATAGGTGGGTAGTTTGGTGTTTCTGAGGATTTCTCCGACACGAGGCACGATTCGCTTCGGTGGAGGCGGGAAGCTTAGTCCGCGATTCATCGGACCTTTCACTATTCTAGAGAGGGTCGGTGCAGTTGCTTATAGACTAGACTTGCCACCTGCATTGGAGGGAGTGCACAATGTGTTTCATGTGTCGCAGTTGAGACGATACGTGGCAGATCCTAGTCATGTATTGGATCACTCAGAGATAAAGGTGGGCCCTACTCTTAGCTATCCAGAGCAGCCATTTGAGATTCTGGATCGGAGAGAGAAGGTGCTAAGGAACCAGACTATTCCTTTGGTGCGTGTCGCATGGAGGCATCACTCTCCGGGGGAGTCTACCTGGGAGAGAGAGGATGAAATACGAGAGCGTTATCCATATTTGTTTGTACCTTGAGGTATGTTATTTTCTAGTTATGTTCTATTCATTGTTATGTTCTTTCGTAGTTAGTTGTGATTCTTTAGTTCTGTTATGTAATTTTCTGGGGGTAGTTTTCGTCTTTGAATTTCGAGGACGAAATTATTTTTAAGGAGGGTAGACTTGTCACTACCACATTTTCTAGGAAAGGGTATTTTAGTCTTTTCCTATTTAATTAAATATTGTGCATGGTAAATAATTATTTATTGTATTATTTAATTGTTGTTAGATGTTATTTAATTATTTTGGACTTATATTAGTGGACCCAAATAGTTTAGTTTGGACCCATGGACCAACATGAATTAATTAGTTAGACTTGGCCCATTTAGAAAGCCCATTGTTAAGGAGATGGATTAAATTAATTAAATCATTAGACTAGAAGCTTCCTTCCTTAATTATTTCTTCATGAGAGGCCCCAAGGGGTACATTGGACATTTCATAATTACTTGAGGGAGAGGTAGGGGCCGGCCTATATTAGAGGGGGGGGGGAATTTCTCTCTCCTCTCATTTCATTTCAAATCTAGATCTAGAATTTTCCACTACCAAATTCCTTTCATTCCTATTCCATTCCCCTACCAAATTCATTCCAATTCCTTCCCAATTCACCATTAGAAAGTTGAGAAGCAAGGATCTAGAAGGAGGAAGTAAGGATCTACAAAGAGGAGCAAGGATCTACAATTTGGAAGCAAGTTCATCTCAATTGGAGGTTTCATTGGGAATCCATCTCCCAATAGGTATAATTCAGTTTTTTCCATTAAAATAGCTTCTAAATATGAGATTTAATCATGTAAAATCAACCCATATGTATGTACTACCCATAGGACTTGGTTTTGTGTTCATAGGAGACCCATGGAGAAAGTTATGGTGCTTTTTGTGTCAATTTTGTGGGAATTCCGAATTGACATTTTGTTGTGTGTGTCAATTGATCCTATAGATCAATTGGGCATTTTCTTATGTGTTTGGGGCTAGTGTCGTGTCCACAATTGAGTACATGTGGGTCGTATCCCAACAATTTGGTGATACGTGTCGTTTTGGGGATTTTTCCTCCGACACGGGACTTTGTACATGTCGTATTTTGACACGGACACATAGATCTACTTTTGACACTTTGATTTGTTCATAAATAATATTTGTGACTTGTTTGTGTCCTTCGGAGTGCATTTGGTTGTGTGTTGGACTCGTGTCGCATGCGTATCCTAGATCTAGTGGGATACGGTGTGATACTCTCCAATTGTGTGTATTTTTGTATAGATCTAATTATTTATGGTTTAATTCTTCATTTATAATTAGAAAATATGTATAGATATTATATATTTATTTTAGTGTATTTATTAGGGTATTTATTGTAGCATATATCTATATATTTTTGTGTGCTAAAATATGAGGTATAAATATAAAGGTAGTTTTCTTTACATGCAATTATATATGTTACTACTTGTTAATAAATAAATCATACATAAATGTTTTATAAACTATATTTTATGTGTTTAAATGAGTAATTATATTAATTAGAATTATTATGTAATTATTTGTATATTAATGAATATATTTTTATGTGTGCTTCTAGCCATGTTAAAATATGTACATTAATACATGCAATGTGTTTTGTAGCTATTAGTATTTATTTGTGTAGGATTATGTATATATATAAGTA
The DNA here is from genome assembly GCA_036927795.1 of Iris macrosiphon. NCBI lineage: Eukaryota > Viridiplantae > Streptophyta > Magnoliopsida > Asparagales > Iridaceae > Iris > Iris macrosiphon. The sequence continues at coordinate 36,640,891 of JAYESA010000002.1, read as the reverse complement.
TATATTTATTTAATTGTTTTATATATTATATATATTGATCTATATTGATTTATATATATAATATATATAGTTATATATTATTTTATTTCTTTTGGCGACAGCAGCTATTAATGACAGTTTCTGTCATTAATATACCGTGGGCAGCAGCAGCCGCTGTAGCTATTAATGACAGTCCTGTCATTAATAGCAGCGGGCGGGATTTACACAGCGGTATTTGCGACGGTTTTTCTGTGACAGTTGGGACTGTCACTATAGGCCTGTTTATTGAAAATCTTTATTTTCCACACAGTTTTTCAGTGACAGTTAGGCAGTTTTGGGTTATATTTTATATATTATATTTATATATATATATGTATATATATATGTGCTTATTGTGAAGTATAATACTAGTAGTGATATATTATTTTATTGTATAAATATTGGTTTGTATATATATTATATTAGAGTATATATTATTTGTATCTTAAGCATACTTGTGTGGGTACCAAGATGGTTCAAACCATGGTTCCATATTGTGTATTTTATTATTCTATATTATTATTTGTATAGATGTTTTGTGAGATTAACCATAGTTGACTTTTGACTTAGAATTGATTTTTTGACCTAGAAGTTGACTAGTTTGACTTGTTCTCTTTTCGGGACCTTGTATTGATGTTGTATTCCATATCTAGGTCTTCGAGGCACCTAGTCAGACATCTGTGAGACTGTTCATTGGACTTCAGGCGAGTACATTCTCTGATAGTTTCTCATTTATGATATCCTCTATGTTCATTGTATCTAGTGTAGATATCCATGTTCTCTTGACACTATGGTTACACGGATTGGTATATCCGGATCTCGTCATGAGATGTTATTCCTTGGTATATGGTGTATATGGTGTAAGTATTGTTTCATTGGTTATCTTGTACATGTACAGACACCGATTTTCGGGAGGAGTCGCTCTCTTCTTGGGGAATCTCGGGCCATAGCATACCGTGGTTGGATCTATTATACCAGTCGGGGGTGGGGAGTATTAGTATAGATATGTGATCAAATCCCTATTAAATAAAGTACTGGTAAATGAATAGTGTTGATCATGCACCGCACGTATGATTATCCAGGCCGCATTGCATCTTGCCCAAGCCGATCACATGTTAAGCTAGTACTCACACACTTAGTCATTAGTATTATTGTTTCATTGGCATATTGTTCCTTATTGTATTTATTTCCAGTATTTCCTTATTGTACATATATCTCTCCTGTCTTTTGTGCATCCTGTTTATCCATAGCTATTTACTGTTACATAGTTTTTATCATTGATTGAGAACTGCTGTTAGGGTTGTACTCTGCTCCTTTCCTGACTGGATATATTTTTCCAGATGACACTGAGGAGTACCCTACCTATTATGGACCCCAGGATGTTGTGGGTTTAGATTCTGAGACCCTGGCTCAAGAGGGACTTATCCCAACTGAGACAGTTGACCCTGGAGTTGTAGCTTCATAGTATTCTTTTGTACTGGATTTGTCTCCAGCTTATTTCTGTATTTCTTCAGACTCATTGATGTATTATTTTAGACTCATGAGTTGTATTGTGACTATTCTATTCTTTATCTGATTCGTGCTCATTTCTATCTTAGTTCTGTGATTGAGTATACTATCATTATTGGTGGTTCATTATATTGTTAGATAGATTATCTAGACAGCGTTCTACCGCCGATTCCGCGGCGTAGGCTGGGCGTTGTTTCCGACTAGTACCCTTACACAGGGTGCGGTTCGTGACACTTTCCGCATATCCGAACAGCTCTTAAAGCGGTCGATTACAGGAGTTCACACAGAAGATACTCCTTCTTGACCCCAAAATACCCCAAGTACCCGAAGCATGCAAGAGTTCAAACATTAAAAATCACTCTTCTTCGTGGGTCAACTCGCAGTTCATCCAGAATCCAGTCTGAATATTTCATCTACAGTTCAAAATGGCGACTCAGTTCGACAGCCATTTCTCACCCTATTCCAAGGGATTTTTGAGGAATCATTCCTGAAGATGATGTCTGAGACAAAGAATTCCGTCTATCAGAAGCAACAGTTCAGAGTTCTACGCGGTTCCTCACAAACAGAACGGTTCGAAGGCTCAACTCAGATGCTAAAGCAGCTTTCTGCGCATCACTAGCTATGCGTAAAAGACAGAGCGGGACCTAATACTCTTTCTAAACGAGGTCGGCGTAAAGAATCAGACGTGTCGAAGCTACACATATTCAGACTTCACAGCAACACATGGCAAATGATCATATACAGAGAAGAAAGACGATTTTATTAAAGATTAAAATCATAATTACATATGAGGGAAATCCTGTCTACAAGGGATTTTTCTTCATTTTCGTGATTACATATGAGGGAAATCCCGTCTACAAAGGATTTCCTCCTCATCCTCGTCTGAAGATTGCCCAGAAACTGTTCTGACAGGTTCTCGCCTGGGCGTCAATTCTTCATCCATCTTCTCCAGCAGCCAGTCAGTTCCCACAAACTGGCTGACATGGCAATGATCACCGACGGAGGCGACAGAGTTGGGGCTTACATAAGCTATGCATACCACATGCTTCGTGCGCCGTTGAAGTTGAGGTTTTAACACCCAACTCAATACGGGAGGATGGCTGTTACAGCTTGTCTTCTCTCTCATCCCCGAGAGTGTAACGGGAGAAGGCACCACTTGTAAGCTGTGTGGTCAAGTATGACCCCGCCTCTCTCTCCGGGTGAGCCGCCATATGAAGTTGCTGATTATCCCGAGCAAGGGAGGCTATGATATCCTTCCATGATCCATCGTTGCAGATGACACTTGCTCGAAGACGCCGTCTTTTTTGGCTCCTTACATGCTGGAAGAACATGGTCTTCTTCTTCCTCAGGTCGACCCGACGAACTCCGGCGATCATCTCTGCGTGGCAAGAAAACTATGGGAAAAACAGGTGAACTCCTTAGCCTTTTTATAGGCGAAAAAGATCGCACCCACTCCCAATAACTCCGCCATAAAGATTGGCCTGAAAGAACATGTCAAACTTGACCGTTTCGGGCTCCATGCAGAAGCGTTTCGAGTTATGAGGAACGGTTCATGCTTCATTCAAAGCGTTTCAAATTCCAAGGAATTTGAAAGCTTTGAAGGGGGTCTTGTAGAAGCATGAAAAATATGCTGACATCTCTACGCAAGCACAGTGATGCAGAGCAGCGTAAACAGAGGACCTCAGAGCCATCATACGTGCAACGGAGCTTTTCCACTGAGCACAGCGTAAAAGATAAAGGACCACCCACGTGGGTACAGTATATCCAGGCTGCTTCAGCGTAGAACAGAAGGCCTCGTCGCCTATATGGCGTAAAACGCACCCGCTTTCAATGCAGCATTAAAAACGTACGAGGAACGCTTCGTGTTCTCCGAAGTGAACCTGTCATATCCTGCAAATGAACCTGACGTCTGGACTTCTGACAAAGGGATAATGCTCGACTACCCAGGCGACGGCTATAATGATGGCACGACACTGCAACCCAGCCTGTCGTTTACTGCCTTCCCCTCTGCGTAAAATTGCCTTTACACATACAAGGAGATACGCCGCCTCGTTTTACACAGGCGGATGTGAGCTGTTTATGCTCCGCGGAAGACAAACCGCCTGCCACATCGAAAGTTGCACTCCTTGCAGGGCTCGAGGCACGCCTTTGCATTTAATGCGCAGGGCGGTGACAGTTTCCTGAGGCACGTCTCGGCGTTTGGTGCACAGAAGGGCTGCAGACCTTCAGAACACGCCTCTGTATTTAATGCGCAGAATGATGGCGGATCTCTGCATTTAATGCAAAGGATTTGATTAAATGTCACCGAACCATCATTTAGTGACAGCCCCTTCGCGTAAACTACTCCTACGCATGCAAGGAAATACGCTGCCTAGTTCTACACAGACAGACATGACCTTCTTACGCTCTGCGGAGGACAAACAGCCTGCCATGTCAGCAGCTACTCTGTGCACAGGACTCGAGACGCGTATCTATATTTAATGCGCATAATGATGGTAAATCTTAAAGACAAGCACCTGCATTTAATGCACGGGATGATGGCAGATCTCTGCATTTAATGCGAGGGATTTGATTATATCTCCAAAAGCCGTAATTCTAGCTGAGACATCCACGTCACCACTCCGGCACGTTACGCAGCGGCTTCTACGCCCATCCAGTTCCTGTGCTCGCTCGGCTTCTATGCCCACTCGGCTTCTACGCCTCTCCGGCTTCTACGCCCCTCCAGCTTCTATGCTCATGCGGCTTCTACCCCCATCCGGCCTTCTGCGCCCACTGGGCTTCTATGCCTACTCGGCTTCTTTGCCTACTTGGCTTCTATGCCATGGTGGCTTCTACGCCAACCTCTTCTACACGAGGGATACCTACCTGCGTGGCTTTTACGCCGTGATCTTCGTAGCAGTTATACGCGTTGTGTCCCTTAGTTGGACCCGCGTCACACGCTCATTCAAAAGATCATTTATACGCAGGCATTGGTTACTTTAACCGTTGTATAAAAGGGTGCTGTGCTATCCACTCCTCGGTTTTTACACCAACTGAGTGGTCACTGTCACTAAAACTCTATAAATAGAGACCTCTTTCAACAGAGGAAAAGGGGAGAGAAAATTGAACAAGGTCGAGAAAATAGGTCAAAAAGGACTCAAACAAGATCGAACAAGGGAGAGGTCGAAGAGTCTTGGAGAGAGAGGAACCCGGAGCTCAGGCAAAGAGTAGGGATCGACGACTTTGGCATCGTGCATCCACCTTCTTTTTTTGCAACCTTCGAAGCTGCTTCCCGTCTTCTACGGCACTTCTTCATCATCGTGTGGTCCAAGGGCTAAAGTGATCGACTGCAGATCAGATGCCTATAGCAATATTTACCCAGATTAAATAAATTGTACTCCCACATCCTAGTATAGGATCAAAATTGTACAAGTTTGTTTATAAACCAAAGAAAACGGGTCTCGTGTAGACCCCCACTTGAATACATTTCAATCTTTCATTTTTTACCACAAACAACCGTTGTTTGAGCCAAAGCAGCTGCGTGTTGGGTCAGCATCATCTGGTGCATGTTCTCCATCATGGATTGCATTTGTTTCAGAGATGTCTCCAGTATAGTGATGCGTTATTCCGCGTTCCCTGATGGCGAAGCTTCCTCGCGTTCATCTTCAACGGCATAAACTCCCATCTCCCTGGGTGTCATTGAAGAATGAGTATAGGTCACCGTAGAGGTTGACTCTATACTTTCAGCATCTGATTCGGGGGATTGGCTACTCCCAGCGTCGGAATCAGAGGAGTACGAAGCTGGTTGTCATGACCTTGCACGAGTGTTTTGGAATACCCCAGCTTCAGCGTTCTTGAGGAGTTCATTAAATCTCCTTCAGCTCGGAGGCCTAGGGGGATGACGTCTTGAGCTCGACCCTCCTCTAGGTATGTGTGAAGCCATGTTCACAGATGCATGCGCGGGCTCTTCTTCTCGGAAAGACAGAGGGTAGCTCAACCGTTCGAAAACTGACCTTTTTGCTTCAGAACAGCAGCAATTAATCACAATTTTATGACTATTACAACAGTGTTTACTAGGAGGCATAATAGACATGTTAGAAGATCCCCTCTCCTTACGCTTCTGGATTAGATATTTGCGCAGGTCAGGAGGAGTCGCAGAAGAAGAAGACGACGGCTTATTCCTTTTGTTCCCATCAGTGGGCATGATTTTCCCTGTGCCACCTGTGTACAACAGGTTGGTCATCTGGGTGGCGGATAATCCCTGAGGAGGGTGTCTTCCCGCAACTTGAGCTTCCTTTATGCCGAGGGACTTCGTCTGGCATAATTTGGAGATTTGCTCAGACTGGCGTAAAGCTGAAGAGGTCCTCAGTTGGCCGTCAGCATCTCGCGTAATCCGGAGGGTAGGCAGATTGTTCCCTCGCTGGCGTAAAGGCCGAGAAGTTGAGTAGTCCGCCGCTTGCTTTCCCTTGCGTAGATTGCAGGGATCATCTGCTTTTTCGCGGAAGGCAGATGAAGTTTTACGCGTGGAATGCGTTTGAAATTTCTGATTTGGCGCCAAGGCTTTATCAGAAATGTTGTCTATTCCGCCAGTGACGGGAGACTGCATTTTATGCGCAGGGCGCAGAGTGGACTTCTGGACTAGCGTTAAGCCATTCCCAGAAGTTTTGTCGGCCCTGTCAGAGACAGGCGACTGAATTTTATGCGCAAGGCGCGGAGTATACTCCTGGGTTAGCGCTAAGGCCTTGCCAGAAGTTTTGTCGGCCCTGTCAGAGACAGGCGACTGAATTTTATGTGCAGGGCACGGATGGAGCAATGCTACAACCTCATTGGTCGGAGAGATCGGAGAGTCCACAGGAATGGTAGAGGATGTCTTGGGCATCCAGACCTTGCGCAGCTTCCTGTTGTCTTGGACGGAGAGAGGGTGAGAGCTACCCCCGGTTCAAAGCATGTCTTCGTAGGCAGACTGGTCGAAATGGACGACCAGTATCTTCTTCACGGTTCCTATAGATACCGCATCGTGTTGAGAAATTACTTCCTCATCAGAAGAGAAAGACGTCCCCAGCAGAGTCATCATCTTGTTTGTGGTGAAAAATGAAAGAATAAAATGTATTCAAGTGGGGGTTTATACGAAACCCATTTTCTTTGGTTTACAAACAAACTTGTATAATTTAATCCTATACGAGGATGTCGGAGTACAATTTATTTAACCTGGGTAAATATTGCTATAGGTGTCTGATCTGCAGTCGATCACTTTAGCCCTTGGACCACACGATGATGAAGAAGTGCCGTAGAAAACGGGAAGCAACTTCGAAGGTTGCAAAAAAGAGGGTGGATGCACGATGCCAAACTCGTCGATCCCTACTCTTTGCCTGAGCTCCGGATTCCTCTCTCTCTAAGACTCTTCGACCTCTCCCTTGTTCGATCTTCCTTTTAAAAGTTTAACCTTTTATCCGTTTTTTCGACCCCTGTTCCTCTGTTGATAGAGATCTCTATTTATAGAGTTTTAGTGACAATGACCACTCAGTTAGTATAAAAACCGAGGAGTGGACAGCACTGCACCCTTTTACACAACGGTTAAAGTAACCAATGCCTGCGTATAGATGATCTTTTGAATGAGCGTGTGACGCGGGTCCAACTAAGGGATAAAATGCATATAACTGCTATGAAGATCACGGCGTAAAAGCCACACAGGTAGGTATCCCTCGTGTAGAAGAGGTTGGCGTAGAAGCCAATGTCTGTCACCATGGCATAGAAGCCAAGTAGGCATAAAAGCCGAGTAGGCGTAGAGGCCGAGTGGGCGTAGAAGCCGAGTAGGCGTAGAAGCCGAGTGGGCGTAGAAGCCGAGTGGTCATAGAGGCCGAATGGTCATAGAGGCCAAATGGGCGTAGAAGCCGCATGGGCGTAGAAGCCGCTGCGTAAGGTGCCAGAGCGCTGATGTGGACGTCTTAGCTGAGTAGGAGTAGAAGATATAATCAATTCCCTTGCATTAAATGCAGAGATCTGCCACCAACCTGTGCATTAAATACAGATGCTTGTCTTTAAGATTTGCCATCATTCTGCGTATTAAATGTAGATACGTGTCTCGAGTCCTGTGTGCAGAGTAGCTGCTGACGTGGCAGGCTGTTTGTCCTCCGTGGAGCATAAGAAGGTCACGTTTGCCTGTGTAGAACTAGGCAGCGTATTTTTTTGCATGCGTAGGAGTAGTTTATGCGAAGGGGCTGTCACTAAATGACGGTTCGGTGATATTCAATCAAATCCCTTGCATTAAATGCAGAGATTCACCATCATTCTGCGCATTAAATGCAGAGGCGTGTTTTGAAGGTCTGCAGCCCTTCTGTGCATCAAACGTAGAGACGTGCCTCGAGAAACTGTCACCGCCCTGTGCATTAAATGCAGAGGCGTGCCCCGAGCCCTGTGAGAAGTGCAGCTTTCGACGTGGCAGGCGGTTTGTCTTCCGTGGAGCGTAAACAACTCACATCCGCCTGTGTAAAACTAGGCGGCGCCGTCCTCTGTACGCAAAAAAGCTGTTTACGCAAAGGGAAAGGCAGTAAACGACAGCCTGGGTTGCAGTGTCCCGCCATCATTATAGTCGTCGCCTGGGTAGTCGAGCAGTACCCCTTTGTCAGAAGTCCATACGTCAGGTTCATTTGCAGGACATGATAGGTTCACTTCGGAGAACACGAGGCGTTCCTCGTACGTTTTAATGCTGCATTGAAAGCGGGTGTGTTTTGTTTTTATACGCCATATTGGCGACGAAGCCCTCTGTTCTACGCTGAAGCGGCCTGGATATACTGCACCTACGTGGGTGGTCTTTTGAGCTTATATTTTATGCTGTGCTCAGTGGAAAAGCTCCGTTGCACGCTTTGATGGCTCTGAGGTCCTCTGTTTACGCTGCCCTGCATCATCGTGCTTGCGTAGAGATGTCCAGCGTATTTTTCATGCTTCTACATCAGGTGTGCACGAAGTAATAGGTCCACTAAAGATCCCCCGGTAGGATGTCCGTGAAAGACTACGGTGTTGTGCTACGTCCATAATACCTCCAGTACGACACCCAAAGTTCACACGAATAATTCGAACAATAAAAAAGCTTTTATTTTTTCCAAACAGGGAACCAAAAGCAAACTACACTAGAGGACTTACTAATGCCTCAATTAAGAAAAAAGGGAGGAAGAAACAATCACTGAGGCTACTGATCAGTGTACAACTTTTCTAATCATCCTCAAAGACGGGCAACCCTGGCATCAATCTTGGCTTTGACCTAGCGCTCGACCTCCTAAGCTACAGCAGTAGCAGGATTATCAAGGTAAGTGTGATCCTGGTGCATCTCCTCCAGACACTTTAGAGTCTCTTCAAGGGCAGCCGAAGACTGGACCACAGTAAGAGATTATCTATGGATAGTCTCCCATTCTTGGCGGGCCTCACGAACATGACCCTACAGGATCTTAAGGTTGGTCTGGAGTTGTGCAATCTTCTCCTGAATCTCAACAATAGTATGAGAAAATTTATCTTCTCGAGCGAAGCAAGCCGCCTCGTCTGTATCCAGCTCGGTACGTTGGAATTCCACTTCTTGAGTTCTTACTCAAGTCCTGACTTGGTCTTCCCATAAGCAGCCTTCACTTATTCTATGGAGTCTATAAGACGTTCATACTCTGCGACCTCTATTGCCGTAACGTCAACATGTTGCACCTGTTGTAACTCGTTCAAGCGTTGTTCGACTTCAGTTCATTTCTGAAGCAGCAGGTCAGCCATCTGCTCAGAGCCATGAAGGGTCTTCAAAATCTGTATCTGGACCAGGGCTTCGAGCTTAGACCAAATAAAAGGCATCCCTCATCTCAGTATATTTTGGACTCCTTACCTTAACAATATGTAGAAGTCTTGAAGGATAACCTTGGAAGTGTCAGTTATCGCAAATTTTGTTGATGGCATCAAGGGAACCAAAGTCGAAGGGATTACAGGAAATTTAATAATCTGGGTAGCCTGCAAAGCCGAGGGGACAACACTTGACAAGTCTGGTGGTGGAACCACAGTTGCCGGATGATGAGTTGCTTTTGCGGCGGCCAAACTCTGCCCCATCAAATATAATGTCTGGATGCCAGGCAAACTGGCAAGCTTGGCCTTCACACTGGTTAGACCAGAAATAGATCCCGCGAGAAGACAGCTACCCCAGCAACTAAGGGAGCTGTAACTTCATGTCGCCCATCGTCAGCCCGAGGAGGTGACAAAGGAGTTACCGTACTAAGCTGGTTCGCAATAGTAGAGGCCTCCCCTACACTAGCCTCAATGGGAGGCTCCATCGGGTATTCTCCACCCTAGTGGAGCAGGGGGAACAGACTTCTTCCAAACAACACACCCACCTCTTTCTTCTTTCGTATCTTCCTCTGAGGCCACGTTCACCATCCTCAAAGGAGGAGTCTGCAGGGACAAAACAATATGTGACCAACCGCACCAATAAAATATAAAACTGAAGAAGAAGATCTGTGGACGGGTGATGGGATTTATGGAGCCACCCCAACAACATCCAAGTTATCATAACCTGCACCCAAAAATTAAACATGAGCCATGGGTACATCCAGCCTACACCGCAATATCGACGGTAGAACATTGTTAGATTCCACAATACTATCTAACAAACTTACACAATATATATACAACCTGTCAATGGTAACTCGACTCCAAAAGGAGGGAAGATGAATATATATCATCAATACTCAATCACCAAACTAGAGACAGATAATAGCACGATATCATAAACAGAAGTGAATCACAAGTCATATCAATAATAAGTCTAGAGTCTAACAATAAACATAAATGGTCTCAATGTAATCAACGTGCCTTAGTCTAATGCTGGAGACATATCCAATATAATTACTAGATATGGGTCTGCTATAGTTAGGTGTGTCTCCTCGACGACTGGTGCCTGATTATCCTGGGGTAAGGGTGCTACCTCAGCTAGTTCTCCGTCCTGCGAGCCGTAATAGGTACGACACAAATCCTCTAAATATCCGTCTGGAAAAATATATCCAGTCAGGATTAAAGCAAAGTACAATAGTCTGAAAGCAGTTTTATATGCATGGTAGAGAATATATAACAATAATAGAAAAGAATACAAGATGCACAGGTACTATAAAATGGAAAATACAGCTGAACTAGGCATATAAATACAAGAATAACTGGAAAATAGATACAAGAAATATAGTGTGTATTATAACAAGAGAACTGGTGATACTATCTAAGTCAATTAGTATACAAGTTATTATGTGATCGGGTTGGGTTGCACAAGTTTATACTATGGTAACTCAATTATATGTATATCGTATAATTGGCATGCATACAAATACGCTAATGTTTGATCACATAACCAACTCCTACTCCTCCATCCTGACTAATATTCATGGATCAAATTATGACATGTTAAACATACAAATATAATATGAGCACATGGAGTACACGATAGATATGAGCACAAGGAATACCCGAAGCACACGATAAAGTACATGTGCAAGAAGTATCCGATGCATGCGTCAAATAAATAATATCTCCTGACTTGATCCATATAATACCAGCTCGTGTAATCATGGTGTCAGAATCAAGTAAAACAGATCTAGAACATACGATATATACACTATCAAGTACTCAAAACTAACAGAGAATGTACTCGCCTGATATCCTGAGCAAATTACATGAAACGGTATCCGAACTGGTATCACACAGACCTATATATGAATTTATATGTTATTTTGTGTAATTAAGGGATAAGCAAGTTTAAATAAGTTAAAATAGGATTTCTAGGTCAAATCTAGGCTCCCCTAGTCAAACTCGCTCAAAGGTTGACTTTTTGGGTCAAACTAGTCAACACTAGCCAAAACTAGGCTATACCTAGATTTCTAGGTCTATACTAGTCAAATTGGCTAATATCTAATGTATACTGGCTATATTAACTCACTATACTATATTATGTATCATATAATATATCTCTAATACGACATTAATCCCTAGTATCTTACTCAATAATTTATTACCTAACTACTACCTTGTACCTATCTTAGTTAATATATAATACCTAGCTTGATATCTAGGCATGCCTTACTAATATTTAGGTAATACGTATCCATGTATGCTACTAAATCACTGAAACTAGGTATCCTACTTCTATCATGTCTCACACTTCATTGATACTCCAAGTATCAGTTACTGAGACACTATACTTAACACTAACCAAATACCTACACTAACATACCCCCAACCCCCACAGCTACTGCAATCAGGATACCCCTGCAGATCAGTCAACATGGACTTCTCCAAGTGCAGTCCTTCACATACTCGTACACAGTTCAAGGGACTCCCAGGCTTGTGCCTACACACCATCCTGAACTGGAACCCCCAAACTCTTCACTGCTGCTATTGCTTCCTTATTTCCTTGTCTTAGGAACTGAACCAGTTCCCCCCACTTGCTGCCTTATCTAGACCCAAAGGGACTACTACTGCTGTTGTTTCCTTGCTAAATTCTTCTTCACTGATATATGAAACACAGTTATACCAACACTTTAGTATAAAATATGTGCAATGCCTACCTTGTACACTGCAACATTATAGCAGTTGTTCATAAACCCTTCCCCAACTGCTGATACTCCCTCATATCTTCACCCTACTGATACACTGTATATTAGATGCACTTCATAATCAATACTTATACACTTGTTCACCTAGAACATCCCCATATAACCTGGAACTCAATTGGTTGTGATGTGCATTGATGCACACGTACCTGTCCCCCTTTAGTGTCTGATACACACAGTGTATCACACTGTGCTGTGCTTAACCCGACTCCTCTGTGATCGATATAGCAGCCCATAAGCCAACACACATACTTCTACTGCTGTAGCTGCCTATGCTCTATTCGACAAAACCCGATACATAGGTTCCCCCTCTAACTCCCATGTATCAGTGATACTTGAATCACTATACCAATGAATGACCAAGCCCTCACTTCTGATACCAAGACACACGAGGGGTGAACACCACTCTTGGACCAGTCTCCTGTAACTACTGTAGATAGTTATACTATAATTTTTCCTAACCCGATCCCTTGCACCTCACACCACAGTACACACACATCCACACTACCACTCACTCATCTCAACTCATAGTCAACACCTTCACTCATCACTCCCTCACATACTACATAGGATATAATATATACATATAACACATACACAAAATCACACTACACAATACTGTCACAGAGACAGTTTCTCCTATATATGCCATTATATAGATACATATATACTAATACCCATATATATGCCATATATATACCACAACAACATCAAACACTCATATCTAGATACATATATACTAATACCCATATATATGCCATTATGTATATCTATATATACAAAATATAGAAATACTCCCTCAACCAAATATCAAATACTTGGTGTGCATCAAGCCACACATAGGTATCACACCTTGATACTCATGTGATACTCACTCAAATCACTCTCCAACACAACTAAATCATCATGACACATATAAAACACCAATAAGCAATATAAAATAGTGAGGAATGACCCCTAAGGAATTTTATCAAACACTTGGTGTGCCACCTCAGAGTTTCCTCCAAATGGACATAAAATCTAATATAACTTTCTCCATAGGCCTCCTATGGACATAAAATCTAATATAACTTTCTCAATAGGCCTCCTATGGACATAGTTCTTCTTCCTATGGGTAGTATTAAACCAAGAGACTATTTTTATGGGTTTAATACACCATTAAAATCTAAAATAATAATAGAAAATAGGGTTTTTACCTATTGGGAGATGGGTTCCCAATATTGTTCCTTCAATGAGCACAAGAGTGAGGAATGAGCACCAATCTCTAGCCAAGCTCCTCTTCCTCAAGTCCCTTGCAATCTTCAAGCTTCTAGCTCTCCTTGAGGATAAAAATGAGAGGGATTGTGATTGATTTACAAAAATTTGGTGAAGAAATTAAGGCTTAGAGGGAAGAACTAAACTTAGGGTTTCTTCATAAACTACTAATAAAAAAGAGGGGACTCCCTCCTCTTAAATAGGGCCGACCAAGGTAGGTTAGGGTTCCTCTATGCAAAATATCCAAAATGCCCTCCAAGGATTATAATGAAGGATTTAGCTAAAGAGGGATTTAATTAATGAAGGTTCTAATATTAAATGAATGAGATTCTATTCATTCCCTCTATTTTAACCAAAACTAACTTATTGGGTTACTCTACTTGTCATAACAAGTCTAGTTGGGTTCAAGTCTAGTTGGGTTCATTAGCAACTAGTCTAACTAAGGGGCTAGTTATGCACCATCCTCTATATTAATTAATTATATATAAACAACCATACCAATTGTTATTAAATTCAATAATATAATACTAAAGACATAAATACCCCTATCCTGAAAAGTGATGGCTACAGTCCTACCCTCCTTAACAAAATTTTTGCCCTTTAGATAAGAACTAACACTACATCAAGTAATCATAGCAAGAAAAGAAAATACCTCACGACTCAAAAAGATAAGGGTATCGCTCACGCATCTCAGCTTTCCTCTCCCAGGTAGACTCTCTCGGAGAGTGATGCCTCCACGCGATGCGAACCAATAAAATTGTCTGGTTCCGAAGCACCTTCTCCTGGCGATCCAAAATGTCTACTGGCTGCTCTAGATAATTGAGAGTCAAACCCAACTTGATCTTCGAGCGATCCAATATGTGACTAGGATCTGCCAGGTATCGTCTCAGCTGCGACACATGAAATACGTCATGTACTCCCTCTAGTGCAAGCGACAAGTCTAGTCAGTAGGCTACTGCACCGACCCTCGCAAGAATACCGAAGGGTCCAATATACCGTGGACTAAGCTTCCCGTCTCCACCAAAATGAATAGTGCCCCATGTCAAAGAAATCCGCAAGAACACCAGATCGTCAACCTAGAATAAAATATCATCCTAACACTCAATCTATAACAAAACAATCACAAGCAATAAAAAACAAAATCTACCTCAAACTCTAAAGTTCTTCGGTGGCTGTCGGCCCAATGCCGTTGTCTATCCTGCGTCACCCAAAGTCTATCTCTGATAAACTTCACCTTCTCAGCTGCATCTACAAGAATCTTTGGTCCCAACAATGCTCTTTCACCAATAACATCCTAATATAAAGGAGTACGATATCTCCGCCCATACAACGCCTCGAATGGTGACATCTCAATACTGGCCTGGTAATTATTATTGTAAAAAACTCTACTAAGTAGAGATGATCCTCCCAAGAACCTCCAAATTCCAGAACGTAGGTGCGTAGCATATCCTCGAGAGTCTGAATAGTCCTTTCCGACTGTCCGTCCGTCTAGGGGTGATATGTGATACTGAACTTGAGCTGGGTGCCCAAGCTAGTCTGTAAACTCCTCCAAAAATAGGATGTGAAGCAACTATCCCGATCCAAGACTATGCTTATAGGTACCCCGTACAATCTGATAATCTGCCATACGTACATCTCTGCAAGCTTCTCCGTAGATGTACCAAATTTAAATGGCAAGAAGTAGGCTGATTTGGTCAACCAGTCTATGATGAACCAAATCGCATCTTTTCCTCCTGGAGATCGCGAAAGCCCTAAAACAAAATACATGGTAACATGCTCCTACTTTCACTCTGGAATAGATAAAGTTGGAGTAAACTGCCTAGCATCTGTCTCTCTCACTTTTACCTACTGGCACACTATATATCTTGTTGGCACCCGGATGCATAGAGTACTGAGAATGATATGCCTCCTGCAGAACCTCCTCGCACAACTCTTCACTCGGTACACACAACCTCGTACTGTGCCGTAAGGAACCATCCTCAGCAATATTGAAGTCATCTAATAACTTGGCCTAAACCTGTGCTCTGATGCTTATCAGAGTCACGTCATCATACTGTGTGGTCCTGATCCTGTCCATCATCTCTGACTGTATCTGTAATCCCCATATTTGTATCTCGATATCGGAAAACTATCACCTCAATACCCAAACTCTTGAGGTCGACCAATAAATATCTGTCTGATGTCAAGAACATCGTCACCGGATACATGCTCAAGGTATCGGCGACTATGTTGGCCTTTCCTGGATGATACTGCAATGATATGTCAAAGTTCTTTATCATCTCCAACCACCGCCGCTATCTCATGTTTAGCTACTTTTGGATAAACATGTACTTTAAGATTTTGTGGTCTGTGAAGATCTCTATACGCTCTCCGAACAGATAGTGTTTCTACAACTTTAGAGCAAAAATGATTGCTACCAACTCCAGATCATGGGTGGGGCAGTTTTTCTTATAAGGACGTAATTTCCTGGAAGCATAGTCAATCACCTTCCTATTCTGCTGGTGAACGAAACCTAAATCCTTCCCTGAAGCATCACTATAAATAGTGAAACTACCTAACCCCGATGGCAACATCAATATTGGAACTATCGTCAATCTCTTCTTCATCTCATCAAAAGCAGCCTAGCACTCCTCTGACCACACAAACTCTACGTCCTTCTTGGTCAGCCTAGTCATCGGCTTTGTAATCCTGGAGAAGTCCTGTACAAATCTCCTGTAGTATCCTGCCAGATACAGAAAGCTCCTAATCTCTGTTACCGAACTTGGAGTAGCCCATGACTCTACTGTCGCGATCTTCCTAGGGTCAACTGAGATCCCATCTCCTATCACCACATGTCCAAGGAATTTGACCTTGTCTAGGAAAAACTCGTACTTTGAAAGCTTTCCATAAAATTCCTCCTTCCTAAGAGTCTCCAAAACTATCCTCAGGTGCTCCTCATGCTCCTCTAGCATCTTTAAATACACAAGGATATCATCGATGAATACCACCACAAACTTATCAAGGTACTAGTGGAACACCTAGTTCATCAAGTTCATGAATACCGTTGGAGCATTGGTCCACCCAAACGGCATCACCATGAACTTAAAATGGCCGTACCGGGTCCGAAAACCTATGTTTAGAATATCTTCCCTCTTCACCTTCACCTGGTGGTAGCCTGAAATCAAGTCTATCCTCTAGAATACCTTTGCTCTGCTCAACTGATCGAAGAGATCATCTATCCTTGGCAGCGTGTATTTGTTCTTGATAGCGAGGTTTTTTAGAGCCCTTTAGTCGATACACATACGGACCAACCCATCCTTCTTTGGTAGAAACAATACCAGAGTGACGAACAATATCTGATAAAGTCCATATCCTGTAACTCGTCTACCTACTTCTTCAACTCTACCAGCTCGCTGTGGTTCACCCTATAGACATCCTATGATATCGGTTCTGCGCCTGGTACCAAGTCTATAGAGAACTCAATGTCCATGTCTGGCAAAAACCCCGGCAACTCCTCTGAAAAGACATCTAGGAACTCTGCAATCAAAGGATGTGGCAACTTCTTCTCTTCCACCAGGGCTCCACAGAAGACTCCCTTACTCTGCTCTGCTGCTACTATTACGATCTTGAACTTGTAGAAGCATAGAAAAAATTTGATCCATGCATTCAACAACCACGCAACCTAAGGAAAAGTTCAGTAGGAAATGTACCGCATGATCACCATGAGGCCCAATTAGGCGATGGCCATGCAGACCAAATGACCGAAGGTAGTCTTGGCCGTAGATGGATCTGACATCACGCTCTGACCACAAGATCACATCTGATACAGAATCCTGACAGAGAAGCATTTTTTGAATGTTTCGAAAGATATGAACTCACTAAAAGATAGAAGTCTTAGAAAATGTGCAATATTGCGTGTACAATACGACAAAAGACTCTCATACGGCTCTGGCCCATGCGTCCCAGACTACATACGTCCCATGAGACTCTGCTCATGTATCCCAGACTCCATGCGTCCCATGCGACTCTGTCCCATGCGTCCTAGACTCCATGCGGCTCTGGTCCATGTATCCCAGACTCCATGCATCCCATGCGGCTATGGACCATGCATTTCAGACTCCATGTGTCCCATGCGTCTCTGGCCCATGCATTCTAGACTCCATATGTCCCATGCGGCACTGGCCTAAGCGTCCCAGACCCTATGCGGTCTCTACAATTCTTGGTTTCGTATTCCCCAGATTCCCAAACAAACCAAATCATGTTATTGTAATAAGGTGATCCTCTCCAATCATGTGGCAAGCTACGTGTCCAATTGACCAAGTCATACCCACAAAGGACGAGAAACCATCGAGATATTCAGCAACAAGAAAATCTTAACAAATATCCACATGAAAGCTGAAGTCTGAATTCTCATGCACAGTTGTAACTTTTTCTATTATAGAAAGACACGTGGAAACTCCTAACGTCCATGTGGCCTAAAATCTATGCGACCACAAAATAACTATAAATAATAGAGTACTACCTCCATACAACCCCCCGACTGGCTATTGGCAAACCTACACCCGAGCAAGAGAGAAAAGCTTCCGTATCAGATTGTCCATGGAGTAAAGAGAGTTGCTATATTCCTAACCCTCCATCGTCATTCCCAGAACACAAAATTTGTACTTAGATCGTCTCTTAGGACTTCTCTGTACTCTCTTTAGTTTGTTTAATTAAACCAAGTTTCTTTTTTAAACTTTGGCATTTAATGGCAAACACGATGGTGACTCTGCTGGGGAGAAATGATAGGACGATAGTTCAGAGGTAATATGTATGTGAACCGAAGTCCCAAGGACTCGCTAGGGAGTAGTTTGCTGAGTGTGATCTATCCAAAAATGAAGATAGACCTGAGGACTGCTCCGCTAGAGAGATTTATGGGACGATAGCTCAGAGGCAATATGAACATGGCTAGCGTCTAATGAGATTGGTTTTTTTTAAGTGGTCACTGCGGGAGTGTGCGAGTGGACCTGATGACTTCTCCATTGGGGAGACTTTGGGGATCCATCATCCATTATGTATCCAGGACTCCTGGATACAGATGATTGCTTTTACAAGAATTTATAACGAAGGATATTTTTTTAGACATAGGCACTTACTAGGGATGAAAAACAAAGAGTGTAAAAAAATCTGCTTCTTCTTGATGTTTGTAACCTCTCATTCCTTTTTTTTGTTTTAACAAAAGAAGAAATTAATTTCTTTGCACATTGTGACATTTGAGACGCTTGTACTAGAGATAAGATGGTCGTAGTACAACATTTATAGTTAGTGTGGATATCCCACGAGAGGATTTTAGTGGACCTATTATCCTTTTGTGCACTTGGGGTACAAGTAATAGATCCAAAAAAAACCCTATCAGAGGTAATATATAAATGATAGGTTTTGTGGGTAGTAAGGACATCCCGCTGGGGGATCTCTGGTGGACCTATTAATATTTTGCGCACTTGGGGTACAAGTAATAGATTTGAAACAAACCCTATCAGAGGTAATATGGATATGATATGTTTTGCGAACCCATTAATTTTTTTGCATGTTAGTGCATGTAATAGGTTTGAGACAAGCCCTGCCAGAGGTGATATGGACGTGGCAGTTTTATGGACTTAACACCACTGGTGTACCTTAGTGAGTATGGGTGATAAGTGGGGATGAAAACCGATATTAGTGGTAATATAGATGTGATGATTGATAGCCAAAATTTGGGAGGTTTACTCAAAAGTAATATGGACATGGCAAACTCAGCCGGGGATAAATAATAGGACGATTGTTCAGAGGTAATATGGACATGAACCAAAGTCCCAAGAACTCGCTAGGGAGTAGTTTACTGAGTGTGGTCCCATCCAGGCGCACACCCAAGACGTCTACGTCCATGCGACCTCCCTACCTGACGTGAAAACTACTCAGTGCCCAAACTCTGGTAAAGGAAAGCACTATGATACCAGATGTTCTGGTACTAAAGCAGGTTCCATGCGGCCAAGAAGAAGGTCGGATAAGACTGGCA
Source organism: Iris macrosiphon (assembly GCA_036927795.1). Classification (NCBI taxonomy): domain Eukaryota; kingdom Viridiplantae; phylum Streptophyta; class Magnoliopsida; order Asparagales; family Iridaceae; genus Iris; species Iris macrosiphon. The sequence goes on along the minus strand of JAYESA010000002.1, from coordinate 36,621,502 downwards.
GACGGCCTCATACGGCCTCATCTCACAGCCACAGACAAACGTCCCCATGTGGCCCAGACAGCAGAAGAATTTCTGTCTTCGATCCTATCTCATGAGGCCCATACTCTATCTGGCCCAATGAGAACTATGAAGATCTAAACTTGGACTCTGCATATAATGCACCCGCGGGGTCTAAGTCAAAGAGGTCCAGGACAGTGCAAGCTCGCCCAGGTCAAACAACTGTCTAGTCAGTCGACTGTCAGAGGGCACCGCTAATCATTATGTGAGCCCCTGATAGAAAGTTATATAAGACTGCCCCATGTGTCCATTCCCAACGGCAAATGGACAGGGTCAGTCTCAAAAGTCTTCCACCAATGATCTGAGGTAAGTTTTTGTATGAACCTCAGATCCGGGTGCCAACACAAAACCTATACGCCAGTACGCTCGGTCTACCCGGGCCCACAAAAATGGTGCAAAGGTTGAACAATCCTCGTTCGACTTGCGCAACGTGATCAATCACAAGCACAAAATGAGAGAAACAACTACGACTGTAGAAGCATGAAAAATATGCTGGGAGGATCTACGCAGCATCTTAATGCAGAGCAGCGTAAACAGAGGCCTCCAGAGCTATCGAACGTGCAACAGAGCTCTTCCGCCAAATACAGCATGAAATATGAGCTCAAAGGACCATCCGCGTAAGTGCAGCATGTCCAGGCCGCCTCAAGCGTAAAGCAAAGGGCCTCGTCGCCTCCATGGCGTAAAACTCAGCCGCTCTCAAAGCAGCATTAAAGCGTACGAGGAACGCTTCGTCTTTCCCGAAATAAACCTGTCAAGTCACGCAGTGAATCTGACCTCTGACTCCTGACAAAAAGTGCTGCACGGCTACCCAGACGACAGCTGGAAACGGTGGCAGACCCCTCGGGACGCGCTCCACAGTATGATGGCGGATCTCTGCATTTAATGTAGAGAATTTGGTTAAAATATCACCAAGCCGTCGTTTACTGAAGTCCCCTCAGCATAAACCGCTCTTTCGCGTACAAGGGAATACACCGCTTTGTTTTACACGGGCAGACGTGAGCTGTTTACGCTCCATAGCGGACAAACCGCCTACCACGTCAAAAGCTGCACGTTACGCAGGGCTCGAGGCACGTCTCTGCGATTGGCGCACAAAGCGGTAACGGTCTTCTCGAGGCACGTCTCTGCGACGAACGCACAGAAGAGCTGCAGGCCTTCAAAAACACGCCTCCGTATTTAATGCGCAGAATGATGGCGGATCTCTGCATTTAATGCAAGGGATTTGATAAAGAGTCACCAAACCGACGTTTAGTGACATCCCCTTTGCATAAACTGCTTTTACGCATACAAAGGGATACACCGCCTTGTTCCATACAGGCGGACGAGAACCATCTACGCCCCGCGGAAGACAAACAGACTGCCACGTCAAAAAGCTGTCCTCCACACATGGCTCGAGGCACGTCCCTGAACGGTGGCAGGCCTTCAGAACACGTCTTCGCATTTAATGCACAAGATGATCGCAAATCTCTGCATTTAATGCAAGGGATTTGATTATATCTTCAAAAGCCGTGATTCCGGCTAAAGACGTCCACATCAGCATTTTGGCACGGTACGCAGCAGCTTCTACGCCCACTCAGGAGCTGTGCCAATTCGGCTTCAACGCCCGTTCGGCTTCAACGCCCACTCAGTCTCTACGACCATTCGGCTTCTATGCCTGTTCGGCTTCTATGCCTGTTCGGCTTCAACGCCTATTCGGCTTCTATGCCTGTTCGGCTTCTATGCCTGTTTGGCTTCAACGCCTGTTCGGCTTCTATGCCTATCCGGCTTCTACGCCTACTCAGGCTTCTATGCCTATTTGGCTTCTACGCCAGGGTGACAGTCATTTGGCTTCTATGCCAACCTCTTTTACACAAGGGATACCTACCTACGTGGCTTCTACGCCGTGATCTTCGTAGCAATAGTACGCATTTTGTCCCCTTAGTTGGACACGCGTCACATGCTCACTCAAAAGGTCATTTATACGCAGGCATTGGTTATTTTAACCGTTGTGTAAAAGGGTGCTGTACTTTCCACTCCTCGGTTGTTATGCCAACGGAGTGGTCATTGTCATCAAAACTCTATAAATAGAGACCCCTATCAATGGAAAAAAAGGTCGAAAAATTGAAAGATCGAACAATTGAAGACTCAGAGAAGAGGTCGAACAATTGAAGATCCAGAGCTTTCAATCATAAAGTAAAGAAAAGAGTGTTCAAAGTTGGCGAGCTAGTTCTAGCCGTAAGAAGGCCGATGATTCTTACCCACAGGAGTAAAGGCAAATTCCAGCCCAAATGGGAAGGTCCTTATGTGGTCGAGACAACGTTCTCAAATGGCGCTTACAGGTTAGCCCGGCCTAATGGAGACCTGTTAATGGCTCCTATCAACGGCAAATTCCTGAAAAGGTACTATGCTTAATCTCCCCTGCTCGGGTAGAATATAGCGGAAACCTCAATTCTGACAAAACTACTTCCAAACCGAACCTGGGTCAAAGCATATTCTATCATGTCCGTATGACCTCTGAATAAATGTGTCCTGCTAAAGTTTCTTAAGAGCCTATCATGTCCATATCACCTCTGATAGTATCTTACCTACAAACCTTGGTCAAAGCATATTCTATCATGTCCGTATGACCTCTGAATAGATGTGTCCTGCTAAAGTTTCTTAAGAGCCTATCATGTCCATATCACCTCTGATAGTATCTTACCTACAAACCTTGGTCAAAGCATATTCTATCATGTCCGTATGACCTCTGAATAAATATGTCCTGCTAAAGTTTCTTGAGAGCCTATCATGTCCATATCACCTCTGATAGTATCTTACCTACAAACCTTAGTCAAAGCATATTCTATCATGTCCGTATGACCTCTGAATAAATGTGTCCTGCTAAAGTTTCTTAAGAGCCTATCATGTCCATATCACCTCTGATAGTATCTTACCTACAAACCTTAGTCAAAGCATATTCTATCATGTCCGTATGACCTCTGAATAAATATGTCCCGCTAGAGTTTCTTGAGAGTTTATCACGTCCATACTACCTCTGATATCACTCTCGCCCCAAACCTGTCATTTACATTCTGAAATGATGGGTCCACAAAGTCAGAAAAGAGTTCGCTTTATTCCCAAGAAAGAGCAGAATTACACTGGGAAGCAAGAAGAAGGAAGGGTACATCATTGTGGGGGAGCGGTCAGATCGTGAATCTGCTGCGCCAGTACAGCTATCCTCTCATCCCTGAGGCCAAGGCATCAGCGCGGGCCTGCTCCAGCCGTGCTTCGTTGTCTCCCCTGAGGGACAATTCGGCCCTCGCCCGACGAACACCCGTGCGGGCAGCTTCTGCACGATCCAGATCCCGTCACGCTGCACTCAATCGAGCGGTCGCTACGTCTAGACCTGCCAACGACTGGAAAGCCCACCCCTCCGCCTGAGCGAGCTTTTCTCTCAACTTGTGATCTCTTGCTATGTTCCCTTCATGCTCGGATTGGCACTTCAGTTGAAGTGCAAGGGCCTCCTCCTCGACGGTCTTTCTTTCGTCCATCTCCAGCTGACGTGTTTGAACGAGTTTATCCAAGCTCTCCATCTGTTTGGCAAACCGTGCAGTCATGAAGTCATATCTGGACTGAACCTCAGCTTCAATACCGCCCCGAGTTAGCCGCAGATATTCGTTAATGGGTTGCTCCAAACCATTAACCATCGCCTCCAGGGCATCAGCTATCCCGGTGCCGTCAAAATCCCGGATCGCCTCTATCGGAATCCGAGAGGACTTCTTCAGGCGCTCGAGATCCAGATTCCCCTTCAGCACCATCTGTATCAGCGCTTTCAAAGTAGCATAGAAGACGCTGGTATATTGCTCAGTCAACGCAGCTAGATCCGATTGGGCGCCAGGAGTGGCCGCAGCATTGGCAAGTCCCCCTCCAGGAACGATTGCGGACGAAGTGGTCACAACCGTCGCCTTGACAGGTGGTGCAACCAAAAGAGGCACGTCGACCGAAGTGGTCGCAACGGCAGGCTCTCCCTCTTCTTGGGATATCAAAGCCTCTTCAACAGGCAAACCGGCCCCCGAAGATACTTCCTCCTCAAAGTCGAACGCCTCCGTGTCATCACCAGGAGCCGGAGCAGAGCCAGAAGGTTCTTCAAAGCTGTATTCCCCGTGGACGCCATCCCCTGGAAAGAGGACAAGGGAGTTGATATCAATATGATGGTACTCTTTCTAAAAAGAAGACCTAAAGATGACATTTACCAGTGGCCAGCGGTATATACGACGCATCTGCAGCCAAGGTAGCTAAATCATGCCTTAATGACGTAATGCGAACTGTCATAACTGGAGAAGGGGGTGGGCCAACCGACATCGCCAGGAGCTCTACCAAGCCTCCACCAAGACGCGGTCGAGGTTCGTCAGCTGGAACCTCGCCAGGCTTACTCACGGACACGGCAGGGGTTTCATCCGTTGCTGGTCTAAGGGAAGATTCTCCCATCTGCCTCGGCCACACCGGCAATCTCGTACCACTACCAGAGGCAGTAGCGGCGACGACATCCTCAAGACGAAGTGTCCCGGCACCGCCGGCCGAAATTGAGGTTCCCTCCCTAGAAGGCGAAACAGCAGATTCCTCTCTAGGAGCCTCGATGCCAGGAATTCGAAGAGAACGATTGACCGTCCTCTTTCTCTTGCGAGGAGAAACCTCCTTGGGAGCAGCGGCCCTTCGCTTCCCAGAGACTACCAAGGCCCCAGCAGGCAGAGGCACTTCACACCTCGGCACCGACACCAACGGCTCATCAAGAGTAGCGAACTCCTCATCCTCGTCAGGAGAAACCGAAGGGACTTCAACTCTTCCCCCAGGCGTGGAAGACAACACCCTAAAACTCCCACACATGTCAAAATCACGGTGGAAGGTGTTAACCGCCACGTAAAACTGGGCATACGAATGTAAGATGCGCAGCTTCGTGGAGGGTGTGACGAACGGCACGGTAAAGATTGCTCCAGTACATCCCATGACGAAATATCGCCATCCTCTGGCTCCATCGATGAGTCCGCCCCTGGACCTGAAGCTGGTGACGACATTGCCCACGTGCAACTGGTCGTACCCAAATTGCCTTGCAAACCGACTAGGCAAGTAAGGCTCGAAGAAGCAATGGTCTTCACTTCTATACAACAAATGGGAGGGCCTGATGCAGATCAACCATTTGAAAGCCTCCGGAGAAAGATTGGTCTTCTTTCCGCCTGAATCCTCTAGCCTAATCCCCGATTGATTACGATGTACTGAGGGGACAATGCAAAGGAGCTTCCAGCCGTGACTGAGGCCCAGTATCAGCCTACAGTCTAAAACTGTGTTCACATTCCAGGGAGAGTCCTTATAATTCAGCAGGAAGCTACCCCCCGGGCTACTACCGGAGCCAAGGGATATCACCCGAGGGTTGTGGAGAATCAACCATCCCATTAAATACAGGTATGGTAATTCCACCCTGGGAAAGCTTTCACGCCGAGTCTCATCGGCGAGCAGCCCGTCAGTCATGGCCCTCAGGCCAGCCTGTATACGGCACACCATAGCAGGGAGCAAGCCCAGTCTTGCCCCAAACACCAGACGCACCGCGGGCCACAGGATGTTCCGGTGAATGCGGTCCGCAGATGCAGTGCCGGGCACCACTACTCGACGCAGCCATATAGAGAGGAAACCGGCCAGCTGGGCTTCCTTAGACAGAGGCCTGCGGCAATGCCTCAAGTAGCTATAGGCCTTAGTGCCTTTGGGATACTTTCCTACCCCGTCGTCAAGAATCTGGTCCGGAGCCTTGGCGTCATCCATAAGAGCCTCGACGACCTGGGCACTAAGCACGCCCAAACAATTTACGGGCTCATCCTTGCCCCCCGAAACTTTCTCCGGCTTGGCAGCCCTGGCCCGGTGGAAGAAGAGATAGGACGTCCACTTGGTGGTATGGGCCAAATCAGAAGGCTCGTCATAAAAAGCAGTGCACGCGAAGTAGTGGCACATCAGCTCCTGATACACCTCTACTACCCGAGGGTCCGAATCCCCCAACTCCCGATTGGTGGGGACATACTCTTCATAGGGGGTATCCCCCATCGGCAGCCTCGAGATCACTGCCATCTCATGAAGGGCCAATCCAAACTCCCCCAGCGGAGTGGCGAAAGTCCCGGTGAGCGAAATGTATCGCTCCATCAGTGCCAAGTACAGGTTAGGGTTAGGAGGCAACCCAACACTGGTTGCGCTCACAGCGGCATACAGCCTAATGCACTCCAGCTCTCTCTGACAGTGCTTCAAGGCCCAGTCAACTAGGCAAGCCCATCGACGGTTTGTTGGAGTGATCCACCCGTTGCATCGAGGATTCTCCTTGGGATATACTCCCCCTCGCCCCATAAAGTCATTGCAGAAAGTCGGCAACTGGACCGGCTGGATCACTAGACTGTCCTCGCTCGGGGCACTGACCGGGCATAGTCCCCTGAACGACGTCACGAGGCCAGAAGGACGGCTGACGAATGACCCCTGGTCAGCTCCTTTCAGATGAAAGATCTTCCCCGGTTTGCCGTGAAGATCGGGCGTCAGGATCCACGACATCCTCCTAGGGTGTGTCGCATGGAAGAAGGCCGAGATGGGATAATCCCTCGGCATCGTCGACAAGTACAAAACCAGGTTCCCGGCAAGAAATACCCAAGGTTCTCTCTTAGGCTTCGTCTGGGACCGTTTATCAATCATGTCCCCAAAGAGAAAAGATGGCTTTATGTACTGCTCTCCGTCTATATACGTCAGGGGCTCCCCGTTAATCATGTTCAGCAGCGTCCGCTCGCCCTGGGCCGATATTAAAATCTCCCTTCCCTCAGGATACTGGGGTCCGGAGATAGGAAATGCCACGTGGGACAGATCCTCCAAATAGTTCGAGTGCAGCATCCCGGCAGCGGAACCCATCACCTCGGCCAGTGGAGACTCACCCAAATTAACTGCAAAAGTGCGAGAAAAACATTCATTACAAATCTTGCAGCATGAGGACTAAGAAACGACAGTCTGAGCTTCGCGCCAAGACTGAACAAATTTGGCCATTTTGCGCCAGAAGTGTCATCCTAAATGGGCGGCATACGACCCATGCTTTACGTCGGGCTGACAAAATTCTAGTTACTACGCCAGAGGTTCCGTCCACAGGCGTAAAACTAAAATTTTATATAGCATACACCACGTTTTCGGCAGTCGGAGCTGTTACGCCCAGAACTGGGAAAACGATGGAGCCCTTACGCTGGCACATTAGAAATGTGGGCATAAAAGATGAAAACGTCTCCATGCATCATCTTCCTCAAAGAGGCTGTCAGCACAGAAGACGACCTAGCGCGGTCACGTTCAACATGTGCGAAGGATTTTTCGTCGTTCTTTGTCATCCCGAAGGCTCTACCTCTAAGACCGGGAGCGCTGCTCGTCGGCGGGATACTTTGCTCAGAATGAAGTTTGCCTTGCCCGACCGAAGACTCCCTCACCGGGGCGGAAGAATGGGAAGAAGAACCTACACTCTTTCCCTTAGCAGAGGGGGTTTGCTTCGGCGCCATTTCTGAAAACTCCGAGTGCTCGGAGAAGCAATGGAAAAAAAAAACTCGAACAGATGAAGACTCTCTTTCGCAGAAGACGGATGAAAAGTTTTCTCTCAAAAGCTCGGGATATATATAGGGTTCGGATCGACTCCTCGAATCCTCGAACGGATTCCTCGAAACCCTAACCAAATCTCCCAAATCAATATTTGGTTATGATTGGGTACTACTGCTACCCACTACTCTCGAAAGACGGACAGTCAGCAAATTCGAAGAGTTTTTCGTGCAAAGCAGATTCGCGGTTCTACGCTAAAGAGCTTTCTACACTCGACAGCAACGGATCTACGGTTTTACGCTCGCAAGCTACAAGTCTATGGTTTTACGCCTGGATGCCTTTTGTGCTCAGTAGCTTTCATGCTCGAGAGGCTACAAACCTACGACTTCACGCTCAGCAGTTACCAAACCTACGATCTCACGCTCGGTGGCGTTTAGTTTACGCTCGGAGGCAACAAGATCCACGACCTCACGCTCGGAAGATTTCTTTTTCACAGGCTGCAAATCTACAGTTCTACGCTAAAAAGCTTTCTACGCTCGACAGCAACAGATCTACGGTTTTACGCTCGCAAGCTACAAGTCTATGGTTTTACGCCCGGATGCCTTTTGTGCTCAGTAGCTTTCATGCTCGAGAGGCTACAAACCTACGACTTCACGCTCAGCAGTTACCAAACCTACGATCTCACGCTCGGTGGATTTTTACGCTCGGTAGGCTATGAACTCAGGATTCCCAGCTCATCTACACTACGGATCTCTGACTTTCCGTATATCCGAACAAGTTCTCCAAGCGGTCAATTACAAAGAGTTCACACAGAAGATACTCGTTCTTGACCCAAAGCATCCCAAGTACCCGAAGCATGCAGAGTTCAAACATTGAGAAATTACTCTTCTCGGGTCCAAAATTGGAGGTTCATCCAGACTCCAGTCTGAACATCTCGTCTATCAAGATGGCTATTCAGTTTTTGACAGCCAAAGCCTCGACCCTGTTCCAAGGGAGTTTCGAGAGATCATTCTTGAAGACGAAGTCTAAACAAAAGTTCTGTTCATCAGAAAAACTCTACGCGGTCCCTCAGTCCTAGCAACAGGACAGTTCTAAATATTCAAAATGCTCAACAGTGTTCTATGGACAGGGCCTAGTACTCTTTCTATCAGAGTCAGCGTACATAATCAGACCTGTCGAAGCTACACATATTCAGACTTCACAGCAACATATGGCAAAGACGATCATATGCAGAGAAGAAAGACGACTTTATTAAAGTTAAAATCACAATTACATATGAGGGAAATCCTGTCTACAAGGGATTTTTCTTCATTTTCGTGATTACATGTGCGGGAAATCCCCTCTACAAAGGTCTTCCTCCTCTTCCATGGCAGTTCATGACCACCACAGTCATGAACAAGAAGATCCTCCATTCGCCAAGGCCGATCCAGTTGAGGTTTCTTTAAACCCAACCCAATCAAGGACGACAGATTACGGTTTGTCTGATCTCGTCCGCAGGGGTCTCAGGAAGAAATAAACAGTCTGCAAGCTGTGTGGTCCAATGCGACCCTTCCTCTCTCCTGGTGCAACGCTATATAAAGTTGCTGATTATCCCGAGCAAGGGAGGCTAAGATATCCTTCCATGATCCATCGTTGCAGTGGACACTTGCTCGAAGATGCCGTCTTTTTCGGCTCCTTACATGCTGGAAGAACATGGTCTTCTTCTTCCTCAGGTCGACCCGACGAACTCCGGCGATCATCTCAGCATGGTGAAAGGAAATGTGGGAAGAAACAAGTTAACTCCTCAGCCCTTTTATAGGCAAGCGAGGTCACACCTACCCCCAATAAATCCACCATCAAGACCGGCCTGAAAGAACGTGTCAAACTTGACCATTTCGAGCTCCATTCAGAAGGCGTTTCGAGTTACGAGGGACGGTTCATGCTTCATTCAAAGCGTTTCAAATTTCGAGGAATTTAAAAGCTTTGAAGGGGTTCTTGTAGAAGCATGAAAAATACGCTGAGAGGATCTACGCAGCATCTTAATGCAGAGCAGCGTAAACAGAGGCCTCCAGAGCCATCGAACGTGCAACAGAGCTCTTCCGCCAAACACAGCATGAAATATGAGCTCAAAGGACCATCCACGTAAGTGCAGCATGTCCAGGCCGCCTCAAGCGTAAAGCAAAGGGCCTCGTCGCCTCCATGGCGTAAAACTCAGCCGCTCTCAAAGCAGCATTAAAGCGTACGAGGAACGCTTCGTCTTCCCCGAAATAAACTTGTCAAGTCACGCAGTGAATCTGACCTCTGACTCCTGACAAAAAGTGCTGCACGGCTACCCAGACGACGGCTGGAAATGGTGGCAGACCCCTCGGGACGCGCTCCACAGTATGATGGCGGATCTCTGCATTTAATACAGAGGATTTGGTTAAAATATCACCAAGCCGTCGTTTACTGAAGTCCCCTCAGCATAAACCGCTCTTTCACGTACAAGGGAATACACCGCCTTGTTTTACACTGGCAGATGTGAGCTGTTTACGCTCCACAGCGGACAAACCGCCTGCCACGTCAAAAGCTGCACGTTGCGCAGGGCTCGAGGCACGTCTCTGCGATTGGCGCACAAAGCGGTAACGGTCTTCTCGAGGCACGTCTCTGCGACGAACGCACAGAAGAGCTGCAGGCCTTCAAAAACACGCCTCCGCATTTAATGCGCAGAATGATGGCGGATCTCTGTATTTAATGCAAGGGATTTGATAAAGAGTCACCGAACCGACGTTTAGTGACATCCCCTTTGCATAAACTGCTTTTACGCATACAAAGGGATACACCACCTTGTTCCATACAGGCGGACGAGAACCATCTACGCCCCGCGGAAGACAAACAGACTGCCACGTCAAAAAGCTGTCCTCCACACATGGCTCGAGGCACGTCCCTGAACGGTGGCAGGCCTTCAGAACACGTCTTCGCATTTAATGCACAAGATGATGGCAAATCTCTGCATTTAATGCAAGGGATTTGATTATATCTTCAAAAGCCGTGATTCCGGCTAAAGACGTCCACATCAGCATTTTGGCACGGTACGCAGCAGCTTCTACGCCCACTCAGGAGCTGTGCCTATTTGGCTTCAACGCCCGTTCGGCTTCAATGCCCACTCAGTCTCTACGACCATTCGACTTCTATGCCTGTTCGGCTTCTATGCCTGTTCGGCTTCAACGCCTATTCGGCTTCTATGCCTGTTCGGCTTCTATGCCTGTTCGACTTTAACGCCTGTTCGGCTTCTATGCCTATCCGGCTTCTACGCCTACTCAGGCTTCTATGCCTATTTGGCTTCTACGCTAGGGTGACAGTCATTTGGCTTCTATGCCAACCTCTTTTACACAAGGGATACCTACCTACGTGGCTTCTACGCCGTGATCTTCGTAGCAATAGTACGCATTTTGTCCCCTTAGTTGGACACGCGTCACATGCTCACTCAAAAGGTCATTTATACGCAGGCATTGGTTATTTTAACCGTTGTGTAAAAGGGTGCTGTACTTTCTACTCCTCGGTTGTTACGCCAACGGAGTGGTCATTGTCACCAAAACTCTATAAATAGAGACCCCTATCAATGGGGAAAAAGGTCAAAAAATTGAAAGATCGAACAATTGAAGACTCAGAGAAGAGGTCGAACAATTGAAGATCGAGCAAGAAGAGAGGAGATCGAGAGAGAGAGAGAGAGGAACCCGGAGCTCAGGCAAAGGATAGGGATTGGCGACTTGGGCATCGTGCATCCACCCTTTTCTGCAACCTCCGAGGCTGCTTCCTGTCTTCTACGGCACTTCTTCACCATCGTGTGGTCCAAGGGCTAAAGTGATCGACTGCAGATCAGACACCTATAGCAATTTATACCCAGATTAAATAAATTGTACTCCCACATCCTCGTATAGGATTACATTGTACAAGTTTGTTTGTAAACAAAAGAACACGGGTCCTGTATAAACCCCGTCTTGAATACATCTTTCATTCTTTTCGTTTTCTACCCCAAACAATGACCTGTGAAATATCCTCTCTAGGGCATCATTGTGCCAAGATTATCATAAACTGCTGCTGCAACAGAGTGGCAGCGCCCACAAGCAGGCAGTCGGTCTTCCAACGACTGCACCAAAAGATACTTGTCCCGTAACAACCTGGAGGTCAGGTGTAACCGCCAGAGGAGGTGGAGGAGCTTCCCTTCGCCGTATATTACTTGGCTCGAAAGGTCCCCTCTACCAAAGAAGGAAAGAAGTCCAGCACCTCTAGTCCGTCACTTTCGACCAGCGAATTGAGAAGAAGACTACTAGAAGGATCGGCGGAAGGACCCATGGAAGGCATTTTCCAGCACACTCGCTCGCGGAAGAATCTGTCAGCCACTGGGGGTAGTTCTTCCTCAGAACTCTAAGGGTTCCCCAAGCTGGAGGTAGTAAACCCCTGGACCTATACAATAATCCAGCATTTCGGAAAGATGATGACTCTCAAGAAACATATTCTAAAATCCCTGGGGGTAGCTACTCTCGCAAAGTTGACATAGCCTCCTATGAATCTGAGGATAACACAACGCCGCCGGTATTACTTGAATATGGCTTACTACAAGAGTCCAAGAAGGAGAGTGCAGCATCCATTGCCCTATCCATCTATCCCCACGTGAGGACAATATACATGGCAGGTAATGACTATGACATCCCCAGTGACCGACAATGCCTTGAGGCTCTCGAGAATATGATGCAGACCATGAATGCATCGATGCAAGCCTTGACCCAAACAATATTGGAAATCAGGGCAAACTTGGCCTCTCAACCGACAAGGACCTCTGTGCTAGCTAACTTGGATCCCAGGACCAACGTGGATTCAAACACAATCGCTCCAACTACGGGCGGCAATCCTCCCTAACCTGGTTCCTAAGCCCCTTCAGCAGCAGATAAGGCTAAGAAAGCAATGAAAGAGGTCCGAGAACTCCGAGCTCGACTGGATTCCATGGGTAATCGAAACTCACTCCTGGATCTCGGAGTACGCCAACCATACCTGCTGGAATGGAGGGACGTACTGTACCCGCCTAGGTACAAGCCCTTCAACATAGACACGTTTGACGAAAAGTCCTCCCTTCGTCGGTATATGAGCTACTTCGAGACAGCAACAGGTCACCTACCCCGCAATGATGCTATCCTTATTAGACTATTTGTCGGGGTATTGGCGGGAGTAGCCTTCGACTGGTTCTGTAGCCTTCCGGACAATTACATATCGTCATTCGATGATCTCAAGAGTCTTTTTTTCAAAAGATTCTACGAGACAGGACATGATTTGAAGATGTCTTCCCTGATAGATATCGCCCAGGAAGAAAAGAAGATCGCTCGTAACTACATCGAACGATTCTGACAGCTAGCACTAAGATTGTCCCCTGGCAATCCCAAAGTGACTCTAATAGAAATATGCCAGAGGAACCTACTTTCGGCAGTCAGCCTCTGGATGGATGACGCCCAATTTAAAGACTGGATGACATTCATCGTAAGCGCTGTCAACGCTGAGAAGAAGCTGAAGAATGCCCGAAACCTGGGAATCCATATCCCTACCACTGAGGACAAGGGAAAACGTCCCAACAACAACAACAACAATAACAACAACAACAGTAACGGCGGCAATAACAGCCACGATGGAAAGGAAAAATAGGCAATGGTTGCTACCTTGACCAAGAAGCCTGAGCAAAAGCAGGAAGAGACTCCAAAACCAAATGAGACTTACTCTTTCAAAGATAATGATGTCAAACCCATCTTTGACATGCTGATGTAGAGAGACAAAATCTGACTCTCCGACGTCAGACATCAGCCTGAAGCGACAGAAATGGACAACCCAAAGTATTATCACTTTTACTGATACGTCTACCACCTGATGTAAGAGTGTTATACCCTGAAGCCGAACATCCAACGCCTGATCGATACCAAGGCCATTTTCCTGGACTTCGACGACGTGACGGTCGTCGCCAATATGGTATCCCTCCAATTCGGCAACTTTCCTACGACGAAAGTATAAGACAGAGTGGTCCCAGTCCCAAAGGCAACTATGGAGGTAGTCAACCTTCCACCAGCTCAAGACCAGACGGCCAAGCTAATACCTCTTGGCATACCACGTGGGGAGGTCATGACGGTCCATCCTGACCTCGTGTTAGACTTGACGCAGACGATGATATCCTCCACCGCCAAGTCCAAGGGCAAGAAATCTAAATCATGTTACATAGTTTCTTCCTTGGCTGAAGAGCTGGCAGCAGGTACAACAAGGTCAAACGTAATGTACCAACCGATGCACAATGATATGCCCCTGGTTGTCGCGCCTACCACCACTATTCTTGGGTTATCTCAGTCCCTATTAGCGGACAAGTCTAAACAAAAGAAAAGTCACATCGATAAACTGTTGCGCAGTGATGCACCACAAGGGCTGGAAATGCCCTATAACTTCGATATCTTAGCACAATTAGCCAACACTCCGACAAAATTATCCCTATTTGAGATGTTGCGGCTCTCCAAAGATACTCGAGCTGCCCTGAGTGAGGCATTACAGAATGCTGATACCAACCTGGCACAAGTCAAGCCACCTACCGAAGATCCTGCTGCTTATTCATATTACAACAACATCATAGATGCGATACCAAAAATCACCATCTCGTAACAGGACATGTTGCTAAAAAATAATAGGCACGATCGACCCCTGTACTACACAGGATATATTAGCGACGTCAAGGTGGACTGGATGCATATTGACCCAGGATCTTCAGTCAGCATCATCTCGAGATGTCTGCTTCAGACCCTGAGGATCTGGATGCATCATCTAGCGGCAACCAATACCTCCATCAGTGGCTTCAACAAAGGAAGAAGCTACCCTCTAGGCAAAATTAGCCTGAAATACCATATCAATGACCTAAAAATAGAAGTCACATGTTATGTCATAGTTGTAGATACATCCTACAATATCTTGTTAGAGCATCCGTGGATACATGAATACAGGATCGTGCCATCCACCCTCCACCAATACCTGAAATATGCAGAGGAACACAGTTTTGTTAAGACAGAGTTCGCTGATGTTGATCCGTTTAAGGGAATCGAGATTTACTACTCTGACTCGATCCTCTACAAGAAAGTCCGTCAAGATGAAGGTGGCAATGAGGCCGATAATAAAGCCGAGGCCACAACAACACCCGAGGAGCCCTTGAGAATTTGACTCAAGGCACGCAATCCCGACGCGGCCACCTCCCTCATTATCAAATTACACGGGAAGGCACCTGAATCTCTGACACCTTCAACATCGTTATAATCAATGGTCATTCACCTTCGTAGGCTGAATCGACTACCAAAAGAAGACCCCACTCTATCTACGCCTTCTAAACCCATGGTCGTTCGCCTTCACAGGCTGAGCCGACCACCAAAGGAAGACTCGACCGCGGCTGCAGCTTCCTGACCTTTGGTGGTAAAATTATATAGAAAACTACCAAAGCCTTCACTTGTGCTGGGGGTAGCCGAGGAGAAAGATGAGATGGAGGAGTATATATACGTTAATGTCAATATCCCTTCCCCTGACGATGTAATTCTGCCAGAAAAGATACCTTATTTTCTCAATAAAGGGTTATCTTTGAACTACTCTTAGCGTATGCCTACAAGTACATTGTACTGCATAGAGCACTGTCTAGGCCGTCATCTGCACACACTAGTAACCACTACCTATACAGTGCATCGGCTTTACTCTAGTCAAGATTCTTAATTCTTAGTCCCACCCAGAAAGAAGGGAGATAAGATCATCATCTTCCGCAAAGTGGGATGCCCCCGGTCCTTAATCCAAAGAAAAGTAGAACCAGAATTCGATATATGCAGAATGCCACTCTACCGGTATAGTTCACAAGCCCTATATCTTATCCAAAAGATGTGATATAACCTAAAAGATCACTGAAGGGTTGAACTATGGCAAAGGCCTAAGGTGGTCTTTACGACTTCCCTCCCCTGAAGGCAAGCCCGAGGATTACTATCATAAGACTAAGCATGACTTAGGATATGTAACGCCTCCTACAACCCCCGAGGGATCAGATAAAGAAGATGAAGTGCGCTCACACTCTACAGAATCTTCAGCCTGGGACTTTGATGTTAGCATCAGGGATATGCTCAGAGAAACACTGTCCTCCAACATGGTGTCTGCCGACCTTGAGGAAGACAACAAGGATATACCCGAACTCTTTGAGATGGAACCTTAGGCCCAACACCTTGGTTCGCAATAGAAGATGTGATTCGAACAACGAGAGCCTCCCACAAAGGATAAATTTGTATAAATCAACATTGGCAAACAATCATACCCCAAACATATCTTCGTCAGTAAAAGCTTGTCCAACGAAGACCGGGAATTCCTATTATAACTCGTCAGGAAATACATTAATGTATTTGCCTGGATTTACGAAGACATACCAGGACTGGATCCCCAAATCGTGGTCCACAAACTCAATATTTTGCCAAATGATAAACCAGTCAAGCAACATCAATGACGGATCCGGCCAGATGTGATAGATTCCATCGAAGCTGAAGTCAATAAACTGATAGCTAGTGGATTCATCTGTGAGAAATAATACCCCAACTTGGTAGCCAACATCCTGTTTGTCGTTAAGAAGAATGGGAAGATCCAAATCTGCATCAACTTCCATGATCTAAATGCGGTATGTTCTAAAGACGATTTCCTCTTCCAATCACCGACATAATAATCGACAACACTTGTGTCTTTCAGCACATGTCCTTTATGGATGGCTTATCAGGCTACAACCAAATCAAGATATTTCTCGACGATGAGAAATATATATCATTTTGGACCCCGATAGGCATGTACTACTACACAGTCATGCCTTTCGGTCTAAAAAATGCAGGTGCTACATAACAGTGAGCCATGAACACCATTTTCTGTGAACATTTGCGTAAGATGGTGTAATGCTACATCAAAGACATCGCCGTCCAGTGTCGCTCCAAAGATGACCACCTTCAAGACTTGAGGACTATGTTTGACTTAATGTGTGCACACCGCCTCAAGATGAACCATACCAAGTCCTTCCTGGGAGTCTCTAGCGACAAATTCCAGGGTTTTGTCATCACTTCCGGGGTTATTCACATAGACCCCAACAAGACCAAGGCCATCCTGGAGATGAATCCGCCAAGAAACCTCCAGGAACTCTGCGGCCTTCAAGGGAGGGTGGCTTTCATCAGGGGGTTCATATTAAACCTCTCTGGACGTTGCCGGCCGTTCACACAACTCATAAAAAAAGGCGTTTCCTTTGCTTAATCAAGAGTGCCAATGAGCGTTCGACAACATCAAAGAATACCTATCAAACCCTCCTGTGTTGGTGGCCTCGGTCATGGAAAAGCTATTTTTGCTCTATGTACGCACGATGGATCGCTCTTTCGATATCCTATTAGACCAGAATAGTGATGCAGGCTATGAGCATGACATATACTACCTCAACCGGATGATGGTCGACGTAGAGCATAGGTATACCGCCATTGAGAAGGAGTGCCTTGCTCTGGTATTTGCTATCAAAAAACTTGATATTACATGACTGGAGAGACCATTCATGTTATCTCGTGAGTCAACCCCCTCAGGGTCCTCATGACCAAACCTGGGGCACTCAGTTTTCGCTTGGATACCTAAGCAATACTATTATCCATTATGATATGTTGTTCGTCCCACAGAAGGCCGTCAAGGGTCAAGCATTGGCCGACTTTCTGGCAGCCCACCCGGGGTCAGAAACCTCAAACCTCTATGAAGAGATTCTATACGAAGTGGCAGATGCCAACGTTGTCACACTCTGATCTCGAAAGGGTCAATCGTCCTCGCTGGATCCTTTATGGAACCGATCATTCTCGCTGTGGCGTGATGCCGTACGAGCCTTGAGTTGCGCTCGCACAAGGCAAAAACGTGTAGTGATAGGAACTCATTTGAAAATACAAGTTAGAAAACACATTTACAGATAGTTGAACACAAGTATAGGAAGAAATATGCTTTTCATTGATAATTCAGAGTAATTTACATAGAGTTTATATTTGATGCGCCTCTCGGCTACTTGGTTTGCATTACAAAAAAAACCTCAAAAGGTAGGGCAAGATCCATTAGATAGTCCTCATCGTTCATACATTATGCCCTTGTATAGATTGAAAGTCCACGCCTCCAAAATAAACTAACTTAAACTATACTTCAAAATAGAAGGGCTTCTAACGCCTTCTCGTCTATCCACTAGCGTTGCACCGCCTGAGTGCCTAAAATAGTTGCCCATAATATGGGTTAGTACTCAGCTGTACTGGTGAGTGGGATGAACCCACTCGACTAAATCAATACTAGCTTATTAGGGGCAAGCATGCATTAAGATGATCTTTCTATAGAGAACTAAGTGAATTCAGTTCATATCAGTTGCATGTTTTCAATAGGAATGAAAATAACATTGAATATATCAAGTAAATCGATTTCTTACTTAACAGATGCACGCCTTCCCTGTAACGAAAAATAAGTATACTTACCATCTGCACAAGACAATAAATTAGCATGTGTTATATTCTATGCAGTCATTGGTGTGATCGATACCATAAGGACTTATCCAAAGCATTGCAGCGTACCCTGTCAGACCGGGTAGCAAGCCCTGCTGAAGGTCCCACAATGCATCGCGACTAGCACGATCAAATATTCCCCCCGGGTCGATATGGTTCCAGTGCCCCGGAATACCATTTCGAGGAAATGCCAAACCTTGTGCACAAGTTGTTCCAGACCATGCAAATGCATGAACAGTTCATATATCATATAATGCATGAAATAAAATAGAAGAAGTAAAGCAGCAATATATACTTATGCAACAGTTCATATTTTCTTAAGCCGTGTTTCAATTTTGGTATCCCGTGGGTCCAAACTCTATCCGAGGCACCAGGCCACAACCAACCTGTCACGACCCGCACCCGGTTTAGGGGCACGAGTGCGTGGGTACGTCCAGCCTACGCCGCAGCATCAGCGGTAGAACGCTGTCAAGGTCTTGATACTATCTAACTAATGTCACGCAAGCATCCAATCTCCATTAGGAGGCACGGATGACACAAATAAGATGAACACATACTCAACCACAGAATAACAGCACGATAAGATTTCGAAACAGAAGTCTAAATTAAACACAACACAAGTCCACAAGTAATATTCCAACTCAACAATATCCAAGAATCATTTATTTTAAAGTATATATATTTATACATATATCTATAATTGTATTGAGGGATATTATATATAATTAATTAATAAGATGTTATTTAAATATGTAGTCCTACTAGATGACCTTAGTTGACTAAGTGCCCTGCCTGGCATAGCCCTAAGGCCAGTGTATTTTTATTGTGTGTTAGTATAGCCCCTGATACGAATGTCATATTGTGATGTGTTTATAGGACTGTTGGTTACCAGGGGATACTCTGGAACAGGACACCAATAAATACAAGCTAAGGACCGAGGCAAGTACATTCTCTGATAATTTCCAATTCTTGATAAATTCTATAAGTTCAAAAATCATGAAATGTTACATCTGAATCTTTGTCACTGTGCTACACGGACTAGTATAGCTTGGATCTGCAGTCATGAGATGTTACCTTGATTTTCGTATCGACATTATACACGACATTTACATTGACATTGACATTTACATTAGACATTGATATTAGACATTGTAAATAATTTATTAGACATTGTACTTAATATATTAGACAATGTTGTGTATTCGTGACGTGTCATGATTGGATCCACAGTACTAGTTGGGGGCGGGGAAATGGCTAGTGAGAAATGTGATCAAATACCATTGCATAATTAAATATTATTGGTGTCAATCATACCCCCACGTATGATTAGCCAGACTGTAGCTACTGTACATGTCCCAAGCCGATCACATTTTGAAACTACTATTTCAAACACTTAGAATAGTTACAGTTCTCTATTTTAGATCATATACTACATCAACCGTATATGATACTGTTCCTTGTTCTTCTTATTTCCATACATGCACTGACTATATCATATTGCCTGTCTCTCTTAAAAATTGCCATTTCATTTATTTCACTGTCTTCTCAGTAGCTAGCATGACATGTTTTATTGTATTATAGACATTATCAATTAATGAAACTGTTATTTGAGATTGTGCTTTGCTCCTTCCTGACTGGAAATATTTTTCCAGACTATGCCTTAGTGGACCGCTGTCCGACTAGCACGATCAAATATTCCCCCCGGGTCGATATGGTTCCAGTGCCCCGGAATACCATTTCGAGGAAATGCCAAACCTTGTGCACAAGTTGTTCCAGACCATGCAAATGCATGAACAGTTCATATATCATATAATGCATGAAATAAAATAGAAGAAGTAAAGCAGCAATATATACTTATGCAACAGTTCATATTTTCTTAAGCCGTGTTTCAATTTTGGTATCCCGTGGGTCCAAACTCTATCCGAGGCACCAGGCCACAACCAACCAATAACCAAATTCCTTTATAAAGAAGCTCGTATTTATAAGGTGTGCAAGCATATAATAAGTTAGTCTACAATTCCATGTTCCTTTTTTAGTGGCTGGCATGCATTATGGCTAAGGATTCCCTAGGCGTTCAGCTAGGCATCATCGATTGAATGTTTGAAACATTAGAGATATTGACGTGAAAAAGTAGGAAATAAGGGTCTGAACCACTCACTGGTTAAGGAAAAGTGCTAAAAGAAGGAGTCCTGCCTAGCGACGATCAAACGTCAGTTACACGGACCTGTAACAGTACGAGCACTGAGTTAGAATCCTTTGCCTATCCTTCCTCCCGAACTCTCCAAGAATCAAAGCTCCAAACGAGAAAGCCAACAGCAAAAACCAAGCAAATCAAAAGCAACACCAAATCAAAATTCCAAAGCGACATCAAGAAAACCAAGCAACAAAGCACAAAAACTATTGGACTTATTTCAATAGAGGTCTATCCATGAGTTGGAAAGGATCATCACATTTCGTCCGTGGCAAGAGGATGCCAAAGATTTAAACTCCAAATGATAACTCAGACAGACTAGCCACAAGCCCAATTATATAGTGTGCATCCCGGTTGGATCGAGATTTGAGGCACTACATAATATACCACTAAGAAAAAGTTTTGTCCTGAAACTTAAGAACAAGGCCTTACCTATGACTGAACGAATAATGAAGCATACTTCTCCTTCATCTCCGACTCCATCTCCCAATTTGATTCCTCAACTGAATGGTTCTGCCACAGCACACGAACCAAGAATATCGTACGATTCCGAAGCACTTTCTCCTTACGATCCAAAATTTGCATGGGCACTTCTAAGTACGATAAGTCCGTACACAGTTTCAATTGTTCGAAGCTAACCACATGAATCGGATCATGCACATACTTTTGAAGTTGAGAGACATGGATTAAATCATGCACTTCAGCCAAGGATGGAGGTAGTACAATTCGGTATGCTATAATTGCCACTCGTTCCAGTGTTTCAAAGGGGTCAACAAACCTGGGACTCAATTTGCACTTAATACCAAAGTGCATCACCCCACGCATCGGTGTTACTTTCAAAAAGACATTATCTCCAACCATAAACTCCAAAGGTCTTCGATGAGCATCGACATAGCTCTCCTGTCGGCTCTATGCAGTACGGAGTCTTTCTCGAATCAAGCAAACTTTCTCAACTGCCTGCTCCACCAGCTCCGGCCCGAGTACCTGCCGCTCGCTGACTTTGTCCCGTGTCATGACTCGTACCTAGAATTTGGGCATGAGTCGTGGGTACGTCCAGCCTATGCCACAGCATCGGCGGTAGAATGCTGTCTAGGTCTTAATAATATACTAAATATAACTCACAACCTGTCAATGATATCAACTCCATAGGAAGTACAATGAATTAAACATCTCTCATTATCTCATAATGTATACTCAATCACAATAACTATAAGAAATAAATGGCACAAAAAAAGATAGGAAGAATGACATAAGTCAAACACAATATCTCAAAATAGAGATAAACCATAGTCTAGTTGTCCAACATAAAAGTCTCCACAAGTCTCAAATTAAAATCCATATAAGTCTCAACATAACTAAAATAAACCTCAAAATAAGTCTCAATGCATAAAATAAATATTGTCTAAACAGCTGCAGCTAGTGTCTCCTCTAATGGAATAGACTCCTCTAAGATCTCTGGTGTGTAGTCTGCGTCTATACCTAGGCCATAATGTGTAGGACAAAAGTCCTCAAGATCCTCTGGAAAAAATATTCAGTCAGGATTGGAGTGAAGTACAAGCACTAACAGCAGTTCCACATATATTGACAAAAACTATAATACAGTGTAAAGAAATACATGATGGATATAAGTACTGGCAATAAACAATACTAGAATAATAAAATACTGGAAATAGAAATACTGGAATAAGAAATACGGGAATAATATTGTCATAAATGGTACATCTAGCAATGAACAGAAATATAAGTGCATGCTAGAAAAATAAACTAGAAAAATGAGTGAATGCTAGAACTATAAACTAGAACATAGACAAATGCTAGATCAATAACTAAAGATACATGTATAGGATATCTATCTAAGTGTGTGAAACATCAGCATATTATATGATTGGCTTGGGACTGATCAGGCTTATTATATATGATTAGCTATAATTCATGTAAGGTCAGGCTAACCATCCGGATAGCTATGATGCGAGCAATAGGCAGGCTAATCACATGTAACAGGCTATGAGGCATGTAATGGTCAGGCTGCACCGATGTGAGGTTTGGGTAAGCTATGATGCATGGAGAGTTGGGTATGATCACATGAGCAACTAATATCTCCTCGTCCCCAGCTAGCACGATGGATTCCAAATCAAGACTCCTCGTGATCGGTCTCGATGATGCCAACTCGTGTAAACATAGTGTCAGAATCATGTACGCTATACAACTAGAATTATAGAGATAATCAACATAATAAAAACTGTCAGAGAATTTACTCGCCTGTGGTCCTCTGCTGGAAATACCAATATCCTATTTCTGAGATCTTGTCTGAATAATCCAACAGTCCTATAAACATTATTTAATAATACTATTGTATCAGTCGATACACTAACATATACGTAATCATAAATACCATAAACTCAGAGACTACGCTAGAGGTATTACTTGTCCTCTAACAGGGTCAAGTGTACGTCTAGTTGCATGGGTGTCACGTCTGTAATTGCTGTGCAAAATCAGACAGTCAACTAACACAGGTCTCGCCAGTATGTCAGTGTACATAAGGCAGTCAAATCACAATCATCCAGGTCCCATGGTCAAAGCAATTACGGAATATCTGTAGTTAATACTAGGGTCTCACAGTACATAAACAATATATTCATAACTAGTATTAGTATTTAATCTTATATATATATCTACGTATATATATACCAACTTGAATAATATATTCATATGCATATGTATATGCATACGCATACAAGTTGGGTTCATTTGCATAACGACTAGCAATCAACAACTAACACACTTGTCATGGAGCAATATTCTATACCCTAATGTTTCACACATACGTATTCATACACAATATGAAAGAATAACTCGAACCTGCTCCTGCTGCTACTGTTCAGGCAAGCTCCGTCCGGTTCAGGGGGCTATCGAGGGAGAACGGCGGTTCAGCGTGCCGTCGTGTCTTCGAGGGATTCTGTGGGCTGCTGCTGGCGTTCCGTCGAGAAGTCGGGTTCAGCGGTGTCCTGCGGGTTCAGGCGAGGAGAAGATCAGTTATTGTCAGGCAGTTCGGGGGTGACTAGTAGTGTTCAGTCGGGTCTAGGTGGGCTATCGACAGGAAGTCGGCAAGAGGGACGCAGCGGCGTTCAGTCGTCCAGGCGAGTGCTCCAGTCGGGTTCTGCTGTCTAGTCGAAGGAAGGATGGATGGCGGGGAGTTCAGTCGTACGCTGGCGAGTCAAGGGAAGAAGGCGGGAGGTCTGGGCTCCGGTCGACGGGATCTCAGGTCGACCAGGCAGGGTTTGCAAGCAGGGCGGTGCTGGCGCTGGCGGTGAGCAGCGGGTCGAGGTATCGACGAGATGGTTCGGCGGTCAGGTTCTGACCGAAATGAGGCTGCTTCGGCAAAGGGATGTGTCTTGGGGAGATGATGCACAGGAGATGGGAGGGGGTCGACTGGATTAGGTTTAGGTTTAGGAAAAAGAAAAAGAAAAGATAATATATATATATACACTTGTAGAAAAGTAGGGTTGAGTGTTGAGGTTGACCTAGAAATGTGGGCTTGGTCAACATCCTCCTTGAAAAAGGGCTTGGCTTCTCATGTAGAATTTCAAAGGCTAGGATTGCATTATTTCAAAATAGAGGGCCAAGGTTCAATGAGGGTTGATGTTGAGTATTACACACTCCAAAATTATGGAGAAAATTTACATAAAGAAAAATGGGGTTTCTTCATGTGTTGGTCCAATGGGGTGTGGACACCTCAATGCACTTTTGTATAAAAGTGCCTAACAATTAAAAAATTGCACAAGATGGGATTTTGGATTAATTAATCAAAACTAATATAATTAGTGTTCTAAAATTAATTAGAAGTACAAGGGGCTAAAATTAGGTGGGACACAAGTGTCATGAATGAAGAAGACTCAGAATAGAATATTATCCTAATTTGGGTTGCACAAAATGGGTCAAAATTGTGTCTCCAATTTTGATTAGAACGCACAAGGATACAAAGTTGGATTTACATAGAATTAAATATAATTGTTTGCGATGAATGTTGTGCGACTAAAATAAAGCACAACAGGGCTTGGTTATGAGTCACACAAAGATCAAAATAGAAGACTGGCACGACTAGGACAAGGGTATAAAATTTGTTGGAAGGCAATGACTAGTGTAGTGCTCTAATTATCGGAGCAATGGTAAGGTTCAACAATCAATTAAAATCACAACAATTAAATATAAATAAATATCATACAATATTAACACATTAAATTAAATAATAAAAAGACAAAAACACTCATATTCTGGAATGTGGTAGTGACAAGTCTACCCTCCTTAAAAGAATTTCGTCCTCAAAATTAAAATAACTAGCACAAGAACAAACAATCAAGCAAGGAATTATACCTCAAGTCTCGAAGAGATACGGATACTGCTCGCACATTTCGTCCTCTCTCTCCCAGGTTGACTCGCCTGGAGAGTTATGTCTCCATGCAACATGAACCAAAGGGATGGTCTGGTTCCATAATACTTTCTCTCTACGATCCAAGATCTCCACGGGCTGTTTAGGATAGCTGAGCGTCGGTCCAACCTCGATTTTTGAATGGTCTAGTATGTGACTAGGATATGCCACGTACCATCTCAGTTGCGATACGTGGAACACGTCATGCACTCCATCTAGAGCAGGTGACAAGTCCAGTCTATAGGCCACTACACCGACCCTTGCAAGAATACCGAAAGGTCTGATGTATCGTGGACTAAGCTTTCCGCCTCTACCAAAACAAATCGTGCCCCGTGTCGGAGAAATCCGTAGGAACATCAAATCGCCAACCTAGAACAAATAATCTCAATACGCAATCTAAAACAAACAATTACAAACCAAAAATAACAAAACCTATAACTGAAACTCTAGGGGTCTATGGTGGCTATCGGCCTAATGCCGATGTCTGTCCTGCGCCACTCGTAGTCTATCTCTGATGAGTTTTACCTTTTCTGCTGGATCCACGACTATTTCTGGTCCTAACAAAGCTCTCTCTCCAACATTATCCCAAGATAAGGTGTACGACACCTTCGTCCATATAAAGTCTCAAATGGTGACATCTTAATGCTAGCCTGGTAGCTGTTATTGTAAGCAAACTCTACTAGGTGTAAATAATCCTTCCAAGAACCTCCGAGATCCAAAAAGCAAGTATGTAGCATATCTTCAAGAGTCTGAATAGTTCGTTCAGATTGCCCATCTGTTTGGGGTGATACGCGGTACTGAACTTGAGCTGAGTGCCCAAGCTAGCCTGCAGACTCTTTCAGAAGTGGAAAGTGAAACGACTATCCCGATCTGAGACGATACTCACAGGAAATCCATTTTCAGAGGATGTGGCAACTCCTTTCTTCCTTCCTGGCTCCGTAAAATTGCCTTTTCTCTGCTTCGTTGCTCCTCTGGCGACCTCAAACTCTGGTTCTCCTGGTGGTCGAAATATTACTCTGCCTCCGTGATAATCTATAGTAGCATGATGCCTACTCAACCAGTCTATTCCGTGAACAATATCGTATCCCGGAAGTGGCATGACAAGTAAACTCATGCTCAACTCTCAGCCTCCCAATGATATTCTCCAATCCTTGCAATAATCACGGACTAGGATAATGCCTTCTCCAGTCGTGATGTCATCCCCATATTTCAGATTAGGGGTATTTTTGTCTTTTCATAATTAATGTGTAAATAATTTGCATGATAATTAATTATATTTAAATTGCCATGATTTTATTTGATTGTTGTACTTTATCGTTGCTTCGATAATTAGAAACACTACACTAGCCATTGTCTTCCAACTGAATTCACACCCTTGTCCTAGACGTGCCAAACTGCTACTTTGATCTTTGTAAGACTCATAACCATGTCTTATTGTGCTTTATTTTAGTCGCACAGCATTCGTCGCGACCGACTATAATTAATTTCCTATAAATCTAACTTTGTACCCTTGTATGTTCTAATCGAATTGGAGACACGACCTCGACCTATTTTGAGCAACCCAAATAAGATTAATATTCTATTCTGAGTCTACTTCATTCATGATGCTTGTATCCCACTTAAATTCAGACCCTTGTACTTCTAATTAGTTTTAGAACACCAATTACATCTTTTTTAATTAAATAAACCATAAATCTCACTTCGTGTAATTTTCTAATTGTTGGACACTTTTGTGCACAAGGCATTAAGGTATCCATCCCGTTGGACTCGACACGTAAATAAACCTAATTCTCCTTCATGTGTATTTTTTATAATTTTTGGGAGTATGTAATTTAACATCAACCACCTTGAACCATGACCCAAAACCGTGAACCAATGCATCCTAATATTCCGTTTTAATTCCATTTAAATCATAGCCCTTGAAATACCCATGAGAAGACCCTTTCCCCGAGGGTTTGACCAAAGTCAAACCCTTCTAGGTCAAACCAACCCTATTTTTGTATAAATACTCCTTCCCTTACTTTTTCTTTTATTTTCTATCCCTTAAACCTAGGCATCAGCCGAAAAACCCCCTCTTTCTTCCTGTTCACATCCACCCTCCCTTCCTTCGCCGAAGTTCAGAGCAACCCGTCGGATCCGTCGAGCCATCCCACTGCGAGCAACCGCGGCCATCCCGTTGTCCCAACCTACAGAACTTTACCGCCTAGCCGACCGCTCGCATCTCATCGACCGACCGGACCACTGAAACCGATGTACCCTACGGCAGCTACCGGCCGTTCTCGCCGTCGACCAGAATGCCGGAAGTCCCTCCGTCTAATTCCAGACTCGTCGATAACCCGCTGTCCATATTGCCTCGATCCAGAATCGACCAGATCAACCGTGAAGCCACTGTCGACGCCGGAATGACGCAACCAATGACCCGATGTACTGCCCGATGCTGCGTCGAGCCGTGGAACCTCGTCGAGCCGTCGCCATCTACACCAGAACCACTGCATAGCACCTGAACATCGTCGATGACTCGCATGCACGACCAGAGACCCACTGACCTCGCTGAACCCGACCGGAGCAACCCATATCGACTGAACCGAGCCCCGCGATGACCTCGACATACATGTCTTGTCCCACGTATTTAGGTTTGATTTCCCCTCGCGTGCATATACATGTACATGCATATGCATAGATCTTCATCGTATTGCATACGTATATAGCCATGGTGTATTTAGTATATGATAGGATTGGTATATGATTGGTGTGTACGTATTGGCATATGTATTAGTATATGTTGAAGGTATATTGGTGTATATATGTATATATATATATATATATATATATATATATATAGTATGAAATCAATTAGTATATATATATATACATATGTATATGCATTGTATATGTATTTAATTTGGTGTATATGTATATTGTAAGTATATATATATACCTATATCTATTATAAGTTGTAATTAATTAGATTTAATATTATTGCTAGATAATATTATGTACTGCGTATTATATGTACTAGATGACTTGAATGTGACCACGGATACCCCGTAGTTACATTGACCTGTGACCAGATAATATGTTAGCAGACTGCCATATGCATACCGACATACTGGCAAGACCCGTATCATACTGTCTGTTATGCACAGCAACTACAGACGTGACCCCTCTAACGTAGTCTCTGAGATTATTGTGTTGATTGTGTGTTAGAGTAATGTCTGATGCAGTATTGTGTTATATGATATGTCTATAGGACTGTTGGATCATTCAGACGATACTTTGGAACCAGGATATTAATATTTCCAGCTAAGGACCACAGGCGAGTACATTTTCTGACAGTTTCCATTATGTTGATTATCTCTATAACTCTTATTGTATAGCGTATATGACTCTGACACTGTTATTTACACGAGTTGGCATTATCGAGACCTATCACGAGGAGTCGTGATTTGGAACCCATCGTGCTAGCTGGGGAAAACAGGGAAATATTAGTAGCTTATGTGATCATATCCAAACTTTACATGCATCATAGCTCACCCATACCTCACGTCGGTGTAGCCTGACCATTACATGCCTCATAGCCTGTTATGTGTGACTAGCCTGACTATTGCTCGCATCATAGCTATCTGGATGGTTAGCCTGACCTTACATGAATCATAGCTAGTCATACATAGCAAGCCTGATCAGTCCTAAGCCGATCACATGATATGCTGATGTTTTACACACTTAGTTAGATGTTCTTGATATGTATCTCTAGTATATTGATATAGCATTCCTTATGTTCTAGTCATGATTCTAACATTCACATATATACCAGTTCATTGTTCTAGCGTATACTTGTATTTCTATTTCATTGCTAGATATACATTGATGATGACATATGTTCCAATATTCCATCTATTCTATTTATTTCCAGTACTTCATTATTCCAGTATTTTTTATTGCCAGTATTCATATATGTCTTGTATTTTTTTACACTGTGTTATAATTTTTGTCAATATATGTGGAACTGTTGTTAGTGCTTGTACTTTGTTCCAATCCTGACTGGATATTTTTTCCAGAGGATCTTGAGGATTTCTGTACCACACACTATGGACCGGGTATATATGCAGACTACACACCAGAGATTTTATAGGAGACTATTTCTTTAGAAGAGACATTACCTGCAGCTATCTAGATAGTATTTATATTATGCATCTGAGACTTATTTGAGGTTTATTTTAGTTTATATTTAGACTTATTCTTAAGTTTAATTTGAGACTTGTGGAGACTTTATGATTGGACAGCTAGACTGAGGTTTATCTATATTTTGAGACATGGTGTTTGACTATGTCATTCTTCTTATGCTTTATCGTGCCTTATACTTTTATAGTTGTTGTGATTGAGTTTACATTGTGAGATATTATGAGATGTATATTATCCTCCTTATGGAGATGGATATCATTAACAGGTATTTAGTTATATAGTATTTATTGTGACCTAGACAACGTTCTACCACCGATACTGCGGTGTAGGCTGGACGTACCCACGCTCTCGTGCCCCTATACTGGGTGCGGGTTATGACACGTGATCTTACAAGTCCTATCTAATGATTTCATTTCTAAATGATGCTTAAGAGCATAAGATACAGATACGAAACTATATGAAGTGACATAATTAAATAATGCAAGTGCTAGAATAGAATCGAGAGAAACTGAACTTGAAATCACGTCTCCAGCTGGCTCGGCCTCCTAAATCATCATGGCGTATGCTCGTCCTTGCTGTGCTCCTCTCTGCTACTGCTGTTGCTGAGTAAACCTCTGCTACTGTGGTAGAAGTGGAGGTCCCCTCTGTTGGCCTCCTGGTACAGTAGGTACTCTGGCTGGTCCTCTCTGAGCGGCTGTTCCACCCTAATGAGTCTGAATAGATGGGCAGTCCCTAAGCTGGTGTACTGATGATCCACAGGACAAGCATGTACCCAACCTCTTTCTACAAATGTCTCTAGTATGTCCCATCTTTCCATAATATACACACTAGGCAACGGAATAATTCTATCTCTGTGGTTTTTGCTGTTGGATGTGTCCTCGAACTGGTACCTGGTGCTGCTGATGCTGCTGCTGGTACGGCCTCTGTTGTTGCTGAAAGTGTGGGCACTTGGCCGGTCCTGTACTACCACTTGTTCCTCCAGAAATGTTGCATCCTCTCTTGGGCCTGAGGTCTAAGTCATCTTCAGCAATCTGGGCATCCATCAGAATACCCTCAAATATAGCAGTATATCGTCCCGAAGTACGATACTTGATCTCTCTATTCAGCCCCTTTCTAAATTTTTGTGCTCTGTCTCCTGGGTCTCGAATCATCGATGGCACTAATTGACTAAAATGGCAAAACTCTGGGCGTATTCATCGACTAACATGCTTTCTTGGACCAAGTCATGGAACTGACTTTCCAATGCTCCCAAAGCTACGTCAGGAAAGAACTTCTCCTTGAAGAGTTCCTTGAAGGCCTCCCAAGTAAGTCCCCCGTTAGTGAGTCTCGGCTCTGTACGATACCACGTCAGCGCGATATCAAACATCTGACTACCAGCGGCCTCAATCTGAAGAATCTCTGGAATATGCGTTAAACGCAAGTTCCTCTCTATGTCCTCTAGCCAGTCGTCCGCATAGAGTATTCCTTCAGTGCCTTTGAACTCTCGAGGCATCATCCTCTTAAAGTCTACTATAGTACCTGGCCTCTGGTGCTGCTGGCCAGGATGATGTTGTTGTCGTGCTACTCTCTCCATAGCCTAGAGAGCCACCAAATGAGCATTCTCCATGCTCTCTCTCATCAACTCTGTCTGTTCCTGGTGCACCTTTGGTTGTACCCTCTAAGCCTTAGTTTGAACACGCTGAGCTTCTTATGTCACTCTCTGGGCTTCTAACATGCCTTGGATCAATATGAACATATGTGCCTCGTCAGTGGGCACACCTCCGGGAATCAGAGTCGGTGGTGGTGGAAGGTTGTCCGTCACAGCTGGGGCAATCCTCTGAACAGGTGGAAGAGGAATCCCATTAGCTGCAGATACTCCCACATGAACATGAGATGTAGGAGGAACTCTAGATGTATGTTCGTCGGGTCGAGAGGTGGCAGACCTCTCTGAAGCTGCTGCTCCCAATCTCAAAGACCTAGTCTTCGGCGGCATCCTGAAGACAGATCGAAAAGAATCAATTAAGGTAATAGATACGATATCATCAAGGAAGGACAGTAAAATTCTAAAGGAAACAATCATTCAGTATAGCATTATGAAGATCAGAATTCCTAGTTGTGATTGAGCATACTCTCATCCTAAATCCTATATCCTATCACAGGCTCACAGTAGTACAAGTTAGTTGTCGCACTACCACGATAGCACACAACTTGCAAAGTTATATCTGCATGGGCCACCACTAAAAATATGTCATGACCCGTACCCAAAATTTGGGCATGAGTCGTGGGTACGTCCAACCTATGTCGCAGCATCGGCGGTAGAACGCTGTCTAGGTCTCAATAATATACTAAACATAACTCACAACCTATCAATGATATCAACTCTATAGGGAGTACAATGAAGTAAATATCTCTTAATATCCCATAATGTATACTCAATCACAATAACTATAACAAATAAATGGCACGATAAAAGATAGGAAGAATGACATAAGTCAAACACAATGTCTCAAAATAGAGATAAACCACAGTCTAGCTGTCCAACATAAAAGACTCCACAAGTCTCAAATTAAACTCCACATAAGTCTCAACATAACTAAAATAAACCTCAAAATAAGTCTCAATGCATAAAATAAATGCTGTCTAAACAGATGCAGGTAGTGTCTCCTCTAATGGAATATACTCATCTAAGATCTCTGGTGTGTAGTCTGTGTCTATACCTGGTCCATAATGTACAGGACGGAAGTCCTCAAGATCCTCTAGAAAAATATCCAGTCAGGATTAGAGCAAAGTATAAGCACTAATAGTAGTTCCACATATATTGATAAAAACTATAATACAGTGTAAAAAAATACAGGATGGATATAAGTACTGGCAATAAACAATACTGGAATAATAAAATACTGGAAATAGAAATACTAGAATAAGAAATACTAGAATAATGTCATCATAAATGGTACATCTAGCAATGAACAAAAATACAAGTGCATGCTAAAACAATAAACTAGAAAAATGAGTGAATACAAGAACTATAAACTAGAACATAGAGAAATGCTAGATCAATAACTAGAGATACATGTATAGGATATCTATCTAAGTGTGTAAAATATTAGCATATCATGTGATCGACTTGGGACTGATCTGGCTTATTACATATGATTAGCTATGATTCATCTAAGGTCAGGCTAACCATCCAGATAGCTATGATGTAAGCAATAGTCAGGCTAATCACATATAATAGGCTATGAGGCATGTAATGGTCAGGCTGCACCGACGTGAGGTGTGGGTGAGCTATGATGCATGTAGAGTTGGGTATGATCACATGAGCTACTAATATCTCCCCATACCCAGCTACCATAATGGATTCTAAATCACGACTCCTCATGATCGGTCTCGATGATGCCAACTCGTATAAACATAGTGTCAGAAACATATACGCTATACAACTAGAATTATAGAGATAATCAACATAATAAAAACTGTCAGAGAATATACTCGCCTGTGGTCCTCTGCTAGAAATACAAATCTCCTATAAACATCATTTAATAATAATATTGTATCAGTCGATACACTAACATACACGCAATCATAAATACCATAAACTCAGAGATTATGCTAGGGGTGCTACTTGTCCTCTAACAGGGTCAAGTGTGCGTCTAGTTGCACGGGTGTCACGTCTGTAATTGCTGTGCAAAATTAGACAGTCAACTAACACAGGTCTCGCCAGTACGTCAGTGTACATAAGGCAGTCAACTCACAATCATCCAGGTCCTATGGTCAAAGCAATTACGGAATATCCGTAATTAATACTAGGGTCTCACAGTACATAAATAATATATTCATAATTAGTATTAGTATTTAATCTCAGATATATATCTACGTATTTATATACCAACTTGAATAATATATGCATACGCGTACGTATACGCATACGAGTTGGGTTCATTTGCATAACGTCTAGCAATCAACAACTAACGCACTTGTCATGGAGCAATATGCTATACCCTAATGTTTTACACATACGTATTCGTACACAACATAAAAGAATAACTCGAACCTGCGCGTGCGTGAACGGGGTATTCGACATCGAGGTAAGCTGTTCATGCTGCTACTGTTCAGGTGAGCTCAATCCATTTCAGCGGGCTGTCGAGGGAGAACGGCAGTTCAGCGTGCCATCGTGTCACCGAGGGATTCCTTGGGCTGCTGCTGGCGTTCCGTCGAGGAGTCAGGTTCAGCGGTGTCCGACGGGTTCAGGCGAGGAGGGGATCAGTTACTATCAGGCGGGTCGGGGGTGACTGGCAGTGTTCAGTCGGGTCTAGGCGGGCTGTCGATAGGAAGTCGGCAAGCGTGACGCAGCGGCGTTCAGTCATCCAAGTGAGTGCTCCGGTCGGGTTCTCCTGTCGAGTCGAAGGGAGGATGGATGGCAGGGTGTTTAACCGTACGCTGGCGAGTCGAGGGAAGAAGGCGGGAGGTCTGGGCTCCGGTCGGCGAGATCTCTGGTCGACCAGGCGGGGTCTGCGAGCAGGGCATTGCTGGCGCTGGCGCTGGCGGTGAGCAGCGGGTCAAAGTATCGACGGGATGGTTCGGCGGTCGGGTTCTGACCGAAACGGGGCTGCTCCGGCAAGGGGATGTGGCTTGGGGAGATGATGCACAGGAGATGGGAGGGGGTTGGCTGGATTAGGTTTAGGTTTAGGTTTAGGAAAAAGAAAAAGAAAATATGATATATATATACATGTAAAAAATTAGGGTTGGGTGTTGAGGTTGACCTAGAAAGGTGGGCTTGGTTAACATCATCCTTGGAAAAGGGCTTGGCTTCTTATGTAGAATTTCAAAGGCTAGGATTGCATTATTTCAAAATGGAGGACCAAGGTTCAATGAGGGTTGATGTTGAGTGTTTCACACTCCAAAATTATGGAGAAAATTTATATGAAGGAAAATAGGGTTTCTTCATGTGTTGGTCCAATGGGGTGTGGACACCTCAATACACTTTTGCATAAAAGTGCCTAGCAATTGGAAAATTACACAATATGGGGTTTTTGGATTAATTAATCAAAACTAATATAATTGGTGTTCTAAAATTAATTAGAAGTACAAGGGGCTAAAATTAGGTGGGACACAAGTGTCATGAATGAAGAAGACTCAGAATAGAATATTATCCTAATTTGGATTTCACAAAATGGGTCAAGATTGTGTCTCCAATTTTGATTGGAACGTACAAGGATACAAAGTTAAATTTATATAGAATTAAATATAATTGTTTGCGACGAATGTTATGCGACTAAAATGAAGCACAACAGGGCATGGTTATGAGTCACACAAAGATCAAAATAGAAGACTGGCACGACTAGGACAAGGGTGTGAAATTCGTTGGAAGGCAATGGCTAGTGTAACGCTCTAATTATCGGAGCAACGCTAAGGTCCAACAATCAATTAAAATCACAGCAATTAAATATAAATAAATATCATTCAATATTAACACATTAAATTAAATAATAAAAAGACAAAAATACTCATATTCTGGAATATGGTAGTGACATCCCAACAGATTGAAGATCGACACTTACGCCCATAGAGCGCTTCGTACGGTGCCATCTGGATGCTCGATTGGTAATTGTTGTTGTATGCGAACTCCGCCAACGAAAGTTGCGTGTCCCAACTAGTCTTTAGATCGATTATATACAGTCGCAACATATCTTCAAGTATCTGATTTGTCCTTTCTATCTGTCCGTCAGTCAGGGGGTGGTATGCGGTACTGAACTTTAGCTTGGTTCCCATAGCAGACTATAGGCTAGTCCAAAAATGAGATAAGAAACGTCTATCACGATCTAAGACGATTGAGGCGGTACTCCGTGTAGTCGGATAATTCGTCAATATAAATTTGTGCTAACCGATCAACGCTCCAAGTAACTTTCATAGGGAGGAATTGGACAGATTTGGTCAAACGATCAACTATGACCAAAATTGCATTATGCCCCCGTGACATCTTCGGAAATCCCACAATGAAATCCATAGCAATGTTGTCCCATTTCTACTTGGGAATAGCGGGGTTCTGTAGCTCTCCGCCGAGCCTCTGATGTTCAGCTTTCACCTGTTGACAGGCTATACACTGTGACACAAAGGTTGCCACATCCCGTTTTATACCATGCCACCAGAAGGTCCTACGTAAGTCCATATAC